>CM062814.1:261021297-261561049 GCA_031772625.1 Pinus tabuliformis | reverse complement strand
AAAAATAAACATAATTTGTGAGCAATATTTCCCTAGCAGTTCTAGCTCATCTAGAAAAAATGAACCGGTAAACAACCTCGAGAAATGGTAACCTTTTGAAAGCCATATTAAAAAGCCCTTGGGTCGTGTTTATTGCCATCACTCCATCCGTTCATTTGGCCAATCGTTCACCTCACATATGTTTGTTTACCCATTTTGAGGAACAGCTGCGAAGAGTGATTTCACTTAGCCATCCTTGTGACACTGCCGTGATTGGAGAATTCCAACCTGTACCTGGAATCTGCTGCTATCCCTGTTCATCACTCGATCCTCAAAAGACGAGTGTCTTCTTTGAGCTTCTTTTCACTGACTCGTAAAATATGAAAAGTTTTGCCGAGTTTTCGCCTTCCAGCTCGTTAAAGGACAAGAAGAGCTATCCTCCTCTAGATTTTAATCTTTTTGGACTGAGGGATTATTACACAAAAAGATCGAGCGCTTGTTTTGTTTGGCTCGTTAAAGAAATCGAAAATTCATCCCTTCTGTATGGTTTTATACTTTTTCGGACTTAAGGGATTAGAAGACGAAAAAAGGAACTTTGGAGTTAACTTTTCATACCTTTTCAGACTCTTAAAAATGAAAAGGACCGAGTTTTCTTTGTCGTTAGACTCGTTAAAATGATTAAATAGCGACAAACTTGTCTTTAGACGAGAACGAGTTTCCCTATCGCTAGGCTCGTTAAAACATAGCGATGGGCTTGCCTGAAGGGCAGGTTATAGAACAAGCATATGTTATCCTCCTCAAGCTTGACAAAAATAAAAGAGGTACTGGTCATCAATGACTGGGGAAAAATTGGGAGAACCTCACAGCATTAATGGTAGCAAGTCGCTCTTGAACATGACACTTTGTCCTCCGTATCACATCGGGTTGGGTTGTTTCATTCACCAGTCTCATAACCATGGTCCTCGCCACACCATCCACAATTGGGGTAATGCTACCAATCCATCACATCAGTGTCGTTATATGTTCAAGAGATGTGGTTCTGTAAAGAGTCAACCGTGTTCCACCCACTGCCATACATTATCCTTCATCCACTTCATGACCGCCACCCTGAATCATACATCACAGTTTGTTTTCACCTCATCACAATCACTAGCTCCGTTCCGTGTCACTGATGTGGGATTCATTAAGGCCCTCCTTTGACGGATCGCTCCTTGTCGACATCAGCTCATTATCCAAGAAGTTGATCTAGGAACACCCCCTTCAGTACTTTGAAGCTTGCATGCCTCAATGGCAAGTTTCTCACTTCCGGCGACTGGTATACATCAATGACCTTCGACCAGAAGATTTTGCATGGTGGTTGACGCCAAGTCCTTTATTCCCACCATGTGGATTGTACTGCCGTACCTTGAGGGTCATCATCCTTATCGGTGATTCCTCTCGCGCTTGTTAACGGTTTACATTATTGATCGGTAATCAAGCGATGTCTTTCCATGTTCGACTTCAAAAAATCCTCACATGGATTGACTTGTACGTCGAGTGAAGATCGGAAGAGATTGAAGACCCCGGATCTAGTTTCATCCATCCGGGCTACGATATATATTCAGGACATAAAGACATTTGATATGTACATCATTACAGCAGATGATCATCCTTCTCAAAGGATGATAATTTCAGCAGAGAATTATCAGTCTACAATCAGACGATCGTCTGTTCTATGTACCAAAATGTATTTATAAAGCTGAGCATGGGAATGCCCGCCTCAGCTAAATCATGAAAATGTATGAAAAATAATGTATTGTATTGTATCTTATTACAGGACACTTCTCAGCAGATTGAATGAACTTCGGATCCTCTCAATAAAGCATTTCACCCGATAAACGACCTCATACTTTAGGGGGCATCTGTTATAGACAATTTTGTGCCTTACAGCAACAAGCATGAATTGTCAATAATCCAAGGGATCCAAAGTTCCCTAAACATGATGTTCCTACCCCTAGAGGAACAAGGTCAGCAAACCAACAGCTCTCAGATCAGTTCTCCACCTGAAAACACTCAAAAACAAGCAAGCAATCCTGAAATCAAAGCAGGTGCTCCACTAGGTTTCTGCGCTGAAACTCAGTTGCTCCATGGTGTACCTGCGTTGCAAAGCAAGTGGGACAAAGGCCACCTGCGCTGAGTGAGATGGGACAAGTGGCACAATGAGTCATTGCTTTGGAATCTTCCAAAAATGACACTTGGATCAGGGATTTCGCCTTGGGATGAGTCAGAGGCTCTGTTTCTCCAAGTGGAAGCAAAGTTCACCAAGTGGACTCAAGAACTGAAGATCAACTAAAGATTAACTGAAGAGAGAGAGGACACAAGGCAGCTACACATCAGTTGCAAGCTGACTCATCCTTTCTCAATTCATCTATATATTGAGCTCTCTCCTATGAGCTCAAGAGGCTGGAATTTTGTGCAAAGTAATGATATGCTGTTGGTTTCACTGTTGAGCTATTGGGTGATTGTTTGAGAGAGGTGAAGAAGAGCAATTCTTTCTGCTGGCAGGTGTTGCTGGGTTGGAGCCTTCAATGGTTGTAATACTCTCAGAACCTTTACTTATTCATTAATAAAAGCTATTGAGGTTCTTCTATGTGCTCTTGTTTCAATAATATATTGTGATGACTGCATGTTTGGTTTACACTAATCCATGAACCAGTTATGATTGCATGCCTCTTGTAGTTCCTTCTTTGTTATTTTGCAGGATCTCATTGTAGCTGGGCAAGCAAAAGAACAAGGAGCCAGGAGCAAGCGGCCAAAGAGAAGAGTTTGGATTCGACATTAAGCGCAAGGCAACGGTTAGTGCATTTCTCCATTCTCTTTTGCTTTCATAAAGAAGTAAACCTTTAGTAGTTTGTTTTACAGTTGTTGCTAAGGAACTGTCACCCTTAGAGTGGGATAGGGTCATCCGAGTCGGATACTTTTCCCTACAACAACATGGCCACATTGTCGCTTCCAGGGCTGACAATTGGCCTGCCAGTTTGGCTATTCTCAACCGCTGTAGTTCAGACCACCACGGTTCCTGAACAGTCGAGTCAACAGTTAGACCAGTCTAGAGCTACCCTCTAGTCTTCCACTTCTTATACGCCTTCCTCCGATCCTTCTTCTTCGAAAGGTCAAGCCGCCAAAAGCGGAGCTCCCATAGAAAAGAAGAAGGAAAAGAAGAAGAAAGAAAAGAAGCAGAAGGAGCCAAAGGCGCCTGGGGGCAACCAAAAGGCATCTAACGAAAACCCACACACAGCACGGACCGGGCCCAAATCGCCATGTGTCATATGTAGAGGAGACCACTTCCACAGTGATTGTCCCAGTATTCCCCAGATACTAAGGGACTGGTCCCCTCGTCTGCACAGTTCAGAAGCATCAACCTCTGACAACCAGGTTGAATGCTTACCGTCGACCAGCGAAAGTGAAGGTTCTAGACGATGAAGGGGAATGAGATTCCCCTGCGAACTGTGTGAAGGCAATCACACCCTCCGCCGTTGTCCCTTTTTAGACGAAGCAAAGAGAGTTTTGGAAGATCAACCGGTTGCGCCGTTGCTACTTCCTCCTGGATACCAAAAACTCGCGCCAAGTCCTTCGTTGGTCGAAAATACAGCTGCCCCGCTCATAGGGCCAGCTGAAGTGTCAGTCGCTGAAAGTGAACCTACTGAATCCGGACCGGACGAAAGTCCAAAGGTCGAAGCGGCGGTTGACCCGGTTCTCCCTTCAGAAGTTTCATCTTCAGATACCACAGTCACTGAGGATTCATCTTCAGCTGACACCCTCACAGAAGAGAGTAAGGATGACACCGTCCATATTCTTTTCGTCAACACCGATTCTGATGAACATCAGGGCAATGTGCCCACTCCTTTATCGCAGGAAGGAGCATCGTCAGGATCGTACCCGGCCGTATATTCGGTCCCACCACCAAGCAACCTGGTTGTGTCCTTTGATTGGAACCAACTAGGCAGACCCCGGTTACCAGCCAGTATCCCATTTAGAATTACAGTCCAAGGATATGAAATGGTGATGGCTGGAACTATCATTGATGAAGGGGCGTCTGTGAGTATCCTGTCCTCTATTGCTTGGAAAGCACTGGGTTGCCCGACGCTTTTGCCCGAGAGAAGGAATCTCTCGGGTTTTGACAAAGGAACCAGTCGACCATTAGGAATTCTACCTAATGTGCCTATTACATTGAAAGAGAAGGTTGTCAAGATGAATTTGATGGTCGTCCAAGGACCCTTGGATTATAACCTACTCCTTGGACGAGACTACATATATTGCGTGGAAGCAATAGTCTCCTCACTCTTTCGAATAATGTGTTTTCCATACGAAGGAAGGATGGTCAAGCTCGTAGACCAACTTTCACTTCCGAGATCACGCATTGCGAATAGTCACATACCTATCCTCAATGGTCTTTTCGATCAAGAAGGGTCTCTACCTCCAGTTCTTCTTCCCGATGAAGGCGAGTGATTCGGGAAAGGAAGGCTGGAACCCAGGGGGCATGCACCCTGGTATGCTCTGGAGGCAGAAAAAACCTTGGGTGTAAAGTAGAATTTCCGCGGAAGAATATGACTAGTCCGTACCCTGTCCCCTCCTTCATCTTTGTGAGCCATCCTCTTCGAAAGGAAGAAGAAGACAAAGAGAGACTGGGAATCTCAGAAGGGGTAATTGGGTAGAGGGGTTGTTCTAGAATAGGGTTCTTCTGTCAAAGTTACTTGTTTGACAAAAGTCATTCACCTTTGTCTAAATAGGTAGGCTCCATCAGAGAAGGGGACCCATTTGCGGCAACAAGTAGGTACCATCTTTGGGCAAAAAGCAAGCCTCACCCATTAAAACAAATGTTTTAAAGGATAAGTAGGGGCAGCCCCCAAAGAAAGAGATGCTATTGCTGCAACAGATTGTAACCATCTTTATGTAACCTAATGATGGACATCGCCGAAGAAAGAGTTTCGTTTGCGGCAACAAATAAAATCATTCTTTGGGTAACCAGAAAGAGGTAGGCCTCTCCCGGTAGAACAATTTGTTTTACCTGCAAATTGAGGGGTAACCTTGAAATTAGACTTACACCTGGGGGCATGCAAACCTCTTGGAAGGTAAGCATAGGCGACTTTTAGTTTTAGGTAGAACTAACCCACTAACCCGTAGATAAGTTGATACCTGGCTTGCACAAAGAGAGGATATGGAGCAATGCATAGGGAGATGAAAGCTCTTTAAAAAATAGGAATCTTCCTTGAGACTTTTCTACATTATGACTGGTAAGAACGAGCAGTTTTGGCATAGTTCATGCTCGTTAAAAAATAAACGCAAGATCCGAGCAGTTTTAATGCGGAAATTCATGCTCGTTAAAAAATAAACATAAGCTTGTGAGCAGGCTTCCCCCCAGTGTTCAAGCTCATTCAGAAAAAATGAACCGGTAAATAACCATTTGAGACCGTAAATTCATCAGCCATAAAAGCCTTGGTCGTGTTTGTGTACCGTCACCTCCACTTTTCTTTGGCCGATCATTCACATCCACTTGATTGTTTACCTATTTTGAGGAACAGCTGCGAAGAGTGATCTCACCTAGCCATCCTTGTAATACTGCCGTGATTGGAAAATTCTAACCTGTACCTGGAATCTGCAGCTATCCCTATTTATCACTCGTTCCTCAAAATACGAGTCTTATTTGAGCACTTTTCACTGACTCGTAAAATATGAAAAGTTTGCCGAGTTTTGGCCTTCCAGCTCGTTAAAAGAACCGGAAGAGCTATCCCTCCTCTAGATTTTAATCTTTTTGGACCTGAGGGATTATTGCACAAAAAGATCGAGCGCTTGTCTAGTTCGGCTCGATAAAGATATCGAACATTCATCCCTTCTGTATTGTTTTATACTTTTTCGGACTTAAGGGATTAGATGACGAAAAAGGACCCCTGGAGTCCACTTTATGTACCCTTTTCAGACTCTCTAAAAATGAAAAGGACCGAGCTGTCTTTGTCGCTGGGCTCGTTAAAAATATTATTAGATAAGCGACAAACTTGTCTGTAGACGAGAACGAGTTTCCCTATCGCTAGGCTCATTAAAAACATAGCGATGGGCTTGCCCGAAGGGCAGGTTATAGAACAAGCATATGTTATCCTCCTCAAGCTTGACAAAAATAAAGAGGTACTGGTCAGAAACGACTGGGGAAAAATTGGGAGAACCTCAAAGCTTAATGGTAGCAGGTCGCTCTTGAACATGACACTTTTGCCTCCGTAAATATCGGGTTGGGTTATTATCATTCACTGGTCCCTTCACCATGGTCTCGCCATACCATCCATACATGGGGTAATGCTACCGATCCATCACATCAGTGTCGTTATATGTTCAAGAGATGTCATTCAGAGAGTGTCAACCAGGTCCCATCCACTACCATACATCATCTTTCATCCTTCCATGACCGCCACCCTGAATCATATTTCACAGATCGTTTTCACCATCATCACTAGCTCTCGTGTCCGTGTCACTGATGTGGGATTCATTAAGGCCCTCCTTTGACGGATCGCTTCTTGTCGACATCAGCTCACTATCCAAGAAGTTGATCTAGGAACACCCCCTCAGTACTTTGAAGCTTGCATGCCTCAATGGCAAGTTTCTCACTTCCGGCGATAGGTATACATTAATGACCTTCGACCGGGGGACTTTGCGTGGTGTTCGACGTCAGATCCTATATTCACGCCACGTGAATTGTGCTGCAGTACCTTGAGGGTCATCATCATTATCGGTGATTCCTCTCGCGCTTGTTAACAGTTTACATTATTGACTGGTTATCAAGCGATGTCTTTCCATGTTCGACTCCAAGAAATTCTCGCATGGATCGACTTGTACTTAGTGTGAAGATCGGAAGTTTGAAGACCCCGGATCTAGTTTCATCCATCCGGGCTGCGATATATATTCAGGAGATAAAAACATAGACATGTGCAGCAGATGATCATCCTACTAAAAGGATGATAATTAAAAGCAGGGAATTATCAGTCTATTATCAGACGATCGTCTGTTTATGTACAAGCAAATGTATTTATAAAGATGAGCATGGGAAATGCCCGCATCAGCTAGATCATGAAGAGAAATTATGAAAAGATAATGTATTGTATTGTATTTTGTTACAGGTCACCTCCCGACGATTGAATGAACTTCGGATCCTCCTAATAAAGCATTTCACCCGATAAACGACCTCATACTTTAGGGGGCAACTGTTATAGACATTTTTGTGCCTTACAGCATGGAGCATGAAATGTCAATAATCTGAGGGATCCAAAGTCCCTAAACATGTTGTTCTTACTCTTGGAGGAACAAGGTCAGCAAACCACAGCACTGCATATCAGTTCTCCACTGAAAAACACTCAAAAACAGGTCAATTTTGGATCAAAGCAGCTGCTCCAGTAGGCATCTGCGCTGCATAGCAGGTGCAACAAAGGCTACCTGCGTTGCATAGCAAGTGGAACAAAGCGTACCTGCATTGGGCGCACTTGGACATGTGGAAGAATCTTTTTCTCAATGTGTCAGTGCCCAGGAAGCTTCTAAAAAGACACTTGGCTCACAAGATTCGCCTAATGATGAGTTAAGAGCTTCTAAAACTTCAAATGAAAGGTAGAAACTCCGATTGGACTCAAGGACTGAAGAACAACTGGAGTTGAAGAGGACAACAAGTCACACATCAAGATGACTTCCCTTCACTCCAAAACTCTATATAAGGATCTCATCCCATGGGATCTGGAGGCCGGAATTTGGTGCAAAGAATCGCTGTTGGTTTGCAGTTGTGAGCATTGGGTGATTGCTTGAGGGAGGTGAAGAAGAGATTTCTCTCTGTCGAGAAGGTGATGCTGGATTGGACCTCTCATGGTTGTATCACCGCCTGAACCTTACTTCCATATATTAATAAAGCATTTGAGGTTCTTCTATTCGCATGTGTTTCAAATGTGTATTGTCTTACTTGCATCTTTGATTTATGCTAATCCTTGAATCGATTATGCATGCATGCTTCTTGTAGTTCCCTTTTTCTTGTCTTATTTGCAGGATCTCGTATAGCTGGGACCGTGAAAAGACTTGGAGCTGGGAGCAAGCGGCAAACAAAGGAGATCGGATCGACCATTTGCGCAAGACATCGGTAAGTGGATCTATCCTTTTTATCTCTCGCATGTCATAAAGAAGAAACTTTAGATAGCTTTGCTTTCAGCTGTTGCTAAGGAACTGTCACCCTTAGAGTGGGTTAGGGTCATTCCAAGTTGGATACTTTCCCCCACAACAATATTGGGAGACCCATATAGGCATATATCCTTTATCCTTAGGAAGCCGTGTCGGCCGCCCTACTGATCACAATGCAGTGAACACAGCATTCACGAAGATCGACCACCCGTACCGTAAAACGTATTCTGTGGTTTTGCGAAAAGTTTGGCACACCCTCTGCCTAGATCTCCAGAGCGGTTTCTTTTGGCCTTTTTCAGACTCTACAACAGAAAAAGTCCATCCGAGAATTTGTCACTTCGGGCTCGTTAAAACATCGAAGGAGACTAGAGTCATATTTAGCTTTTTCTCGACTCTTTAAAACTGAAAAAGTAAGTCGTGTCTAAAAGCGTCGTTAACAATTTATTTTAAATGGAACAATCACCCTTTATTCCTGCGTTGATCTTCGAAGTTAGTCTACCTTCATCACAAAGTTCTTGTAGAATCGCTAGGAAATATTTTGGATAGAGTAAATATGTCTGAACAACCGTCGACATCTAGGACTGTGTCATCCGACACAGCAGCAGCAGAGCCTCCTGCTGCTACTCCAACGATGTTCGCTGGTATACCATCTGTCCCGGCAAATTTTCAACAACAAGCTGGAGTCCAATCAGAGACTGTTTCGACGACATGGTTAGTTCCTATTTCTTCATCCGGATTATCATCTGGTATTTCCTATGTTGAAACTCAACAACTTGATCCAATGTGTCTTCAAAGGCCAATCTACCCTTTAAACACTGGATTGCCACCATATGGAGGGCAATATGCCTTTTCATTGTTCCCCCCCGGAGAACAACCATATGGGAGTTTACAAAAAAGTTCAGGTCAAACTGGAATTACATCCAACGAATGGGTACCAATACTGCCTCAGCAACCAAGGGTTGCATATTCAATGCAACCAGTCGACCCTGTGTCGAATGTTGCCACTAGACCTGGTATGTTGATTGCATTGCAAGTACAAGCACTACCTGTTGTATGTCAACCCCAAGTTTCTCAGGTTGCCATACAACAGCCTCTTTTCTCAACAACTCAATCACAACCTCCAGTTAGTGCCTCCTTATCTGGAGCAACTCAGGCTTAAACAAGTACTATGACTCCTCATCTTGGTCAATCATCCAGTATTGGACAACAGCAAATGGTACAACCGGAGATGGTTCAAACTCAACAACCGCAATTCCAGCAATCATATCAAGGACCCGAGCAACAAGTCTTTGTAAGTAATGGGCAACCGTATAATAATGGTTATGCCCATCAAACTTGTCAAAGTTTCCAGCATCAAATACATTATGCTGGTATGCAAAGACCCACTGCTCAGGCGATTCCATCTTATCCTGGGTATGCTCCGCCTAACCTGAATCAACAGTTGCCCTTTGTAGCAACTCTAGAATTACCAGATCTAAACCGGCTGGCGAATGATCCAATTGCTTATGCCCCTTGGTGGCCAGCGATTCCGCATAAACTTCCATCGGACATTCCTAAATTCAATGGAAATCCAGGTGAAGACACATCGAATCATGTCATGACTTTTCATCTGTGGTGTTCGTCGAACACCCTGAACGATGATTCGATAAGGCTTCGCCTTTTTCATAGGACATTGACGGGTCCAGCGACTAAATGGTATATTGAATTACCTAGAGCCTCTTTCGATAATTTCAGTTCCCTAGCCACGACTTTCTTAATCCATTTTCAATTACCGATAAGGTATGAAACTAGAACGGAAATCTTAACCAACTTCAAGCAGACGACGGCCACACATATATCCGATCATATACATGAGTGGTGTCGTCTTCGCAGGATGGTAAAGACTTACGTTCCAGATCAGCTGTTAGTTGAATGGTTTATAAAGTCGTTACTTCCTGCCATAACGGAAGATGTGGCCAAGGGGGGAGTCGTAACGGAGGAGCAAGTTATTGCTCGTGCACAATATCTAGACTTAGTATATACTCAGTCCGGCACGCTCTATGATAAAATACCTGACGCCCCTAGACCGGAATTTTCAATTCCTCCTCCTCCTAAATCAAATAGTGACTCTCATGCCGGCGATGGCGTGATTGGCGCAACAGACATGAAATCGACAAAGGCTATATCTAAAAAGGCCCGTATGATTTCCGGTCAAAATGAAAATGAGGAACTTCTTGCCTCGGAAGTAAGTGTCGTGTCGGACGACAAAGGCAAACGACTGAAGCAACCAGGGGGCAAGAAGAAAAAGAAAGGGAGAAAAAGGAAACCCCCTACGGGGTGTCATATATGCGATGAGGATCATTGGACAGCAGATTGTCCATACAAAGCTGAGCTTAAAAGATTCTTTAAGAGTTCGAAAACCTCAGCTGTGTTGACTGATCCGTTTCCAAGCCCGAGAACCGAACTGGTTGCTAATCAAAATGCTTCCCGATCCCAAGTGCTTATGTTGTCAGTATCAAAGCAGCAAAATGATGCTTTGACGAGGAATAAGGATTACAGGAATCCAAAGCTATCGAACAACAAGGCTAATAAACAACCTAGTAGTTTGACAACAACTTTGACCAAAGTTGTGCCACCCATCGTCCCTGAGCCAATGATAAAGTCGCAAAAGGGAGCAGTACACAAATCGACATTTAATCCTTGTGCGAAAATAGCACAGATAGAGGACCTGGCCCAATCGCCGTCCGTTATGTCGACACTTGAGGTACCGCAAAATGGCTTCTCCCAAGAGCAAGCTTTATTATCAGCAATAGGTGGAATTGACCCAATGGATTCCAATCTTGTGGCCTTTGATCATAAAGGATATAACCCTCAGTTACCAGCTCAACTAGCTTTCCTTATTCAAGTGAAAGCTCTCAACAAAAATGTTCATCGAACAATTATTGATGAGGGAGCATCTACGTGTATTATGTCAATGAGTTGCTGGAAGAATTTAGGCTCACCGCCCTTGTCAAGATCGTAAACGACGTTAAAAGCATTTGATGGACGATCATACACTCCATACGAGATTTTAAGTAACGTGCAAGTTGAACTAGGGGGAAAAACAGTAGGAATTGATGTTGAAGTAATTGATCGAAACCTCGATTACAACATCCTACTGGGGAGGCCCTGGATATATGCCATGGCCGCAGTTGTGTCGACCTACTTCAGAAAGATTGCATTTCCCTTTCAAGGAGGAATTGCAGTCGTCGACCAACAAACTTTCCTCCCTGACAGTTCACAAGTTACAGGAAGCATTCCAATGATCCATGGAAGCAATCATTCGCTTCAAAATATTGGAGTAGGTCTCCTAAAAGACCCTGCTTTAATGGGTACTTTTTCCCTACCGCCTGCAACTAATCTGGCAGAAGTGGCCACAGTGGAAACCTACAATATGAAATCTTCTATATCTAATGGATTCGGAAGATTCCTAAACATTTTGTCAGCGTGGATCATCGCCCTAATAGAAATACTGTAAATACAGTGGGCTCCGAGGATGGTTCTTATCTCGTGTCAACCTCGTTAAAAAATGAAACAAGGAGTAATGAGGATAGTTCTTTTACTGTGTCAACCTCATTAAAAAATGAAACAAATCCCCTTTTCAAGTTTCGAAGGTAAACCTTCATTCCAACCACCAAGTTGAATGTAATGAAGCTTGGGGGGCAATGCACCTCGATTTGCGTTATTATGTTGGGGGCATGCAAACTTATATCGAGCAGTTTTAGCATAAAGTTCATGCTCATTAAAAAATAAACGCAAGATCCGAGCAGTTTTAACGCGGTCTTCATGCTCGTTAAAAAATAAATATAAGCAGTGAGCAATGTTTCCTCCAGTGTTTAAGCTCATTTTTATCTAAAAAATGAACCTATCCCGGTAAATAACCACAGTGATCATAAATTTATCAGACGTTAAAGCCTTGGTCGTGTTTGCACCTGCCACCTCCACTTTTCATTTGGCCGATCGTTCACCTCCATATGATTGTTTACCCATTTTGAGGAATAGCTGCGAAGAGTGATTTCACCTAGCCATCCTTGTGACACTGCCGTGATTGGAAAATTCCAACCTGTACCTAGAATCAGTTGCTATCCCTGTTTATCACTCATTCCTCAGAAGACGAGTCTTCTTTAAGCTCTTTTCAACTGACTCGTAAAATATGAAAAGATTGTCGAGTTTTGGCCTTCCAGCTCGTTAAAGGACAGGAAAAGATATCCCTCCTCTAGATTTTAATCTTTTTGGACCTAAGGGATTATTGCACAAAAAGGTCGAGCGCTTGTTTTATTCGGCTCGTTAAAATTATCGAAAACTCATCCCTTCTGTATTGTTTTATACAATAAAGGAATTTTGGAGTTGACTTTATGTACCTTTTTAGACTCTCTAAAAATGAAAAGGACCGAGTTATCCTTGTCGTTAGACTCGTTAAAATTATTAAATAGCAACAAACTTGTCTTTAGACGAGAATGAGTTTCCCTATCACTAGGCTCGTTAAAACATAGCGATGGGCTTGCCCGAAGGGCCGGTTATAGAACAAGCATATGTTATCCTCCTCAAGCTTGACAAAAATAAAGAGGTACTGGTCAGCAATGACTGGGGAAAAATTGGGAAAAATCAAGAAAACTTTGATGGTAGCAGGTCACTCTTGAACATGACACTTTTCCTCCGTATCACAATCGGGTTGGGTTGTTTCATTCACCGGTCACATCACCATGGTCTCGCCATACCATCCATATTTGGGGTAATGCTACCGATCCATCGCATCAGTGTCGCCATATTTTCAAGAGAAGTCGTTCAGAAAGAGTCAACCGGGTCCCATCCACTGCCATACATTATCCTTCATCCATTCATGACCGCCACCCTGAATCATATGTCACAAATCGTTTTCACCTCCATTAAAATCATTAGCTCCGTTCCATGTCACTGATGTGGGATTCATCAAGGCCCTCCTGTGACGGATCGCTTCTTGTCGACATCAGATCATTATCCAAGAATTTGATCTAGGAACACCCCCTTCAGTACTTTGAAGCTTGCATGCCTCAATGGCAAGCTTCTCACTTCCGGCGACAGGTATACATCAATGACCTTCGACCAGAAGATTTTGCGTGGTGTTCGACGCCAAGTCCTTTATTCACACCACGTGAATTGTACTGCAGTACCTTGAGGGTCATTATCATTATCGGTGATTCCTCTCGCGCTTGTTAACGGTTTACATCATTGACTGGTAATCAAGCGATGTCTTTCCATGTTCGACTTCAGCGCAATTCTCACATGGATCGACTTGTACTTAGAGTGAAGATCGAACGAGTTTGAAGACCCCGGATCTAGTTTCATCCATCTGGGCTGCGATATATATTTAGGAAAGATAAAAACATTTGACATGTACATCATTGCAGCAGATGATCATCCTACTCAAAGGATGATAATTTCGCCAAAATTATCAGTCTACCATCAGACGATCGTCTGTTCTATGTACAAAAATGAATTTATAATGCTGAGCATGGGAATGCCCGCCTCAACTAGATCATGAAAGAAGTATGAATCATAATATATTATATTGTATTTTATTACAGGTCTCCTCCCGGCAGATGGATGAACTTCGGACCCTCCTGGATAAAGCATTTCACCCAATAAACGACCTCATACTTTAGGGGGCAACTGTTATAGACATTTTTGTGCCTTACAGCATTGAGCATGAAATTTCCATAAACTAAGGGATCCAAAGTCCCTAAACATGTTGTTCCTACCCCTAGAGGAATGAGGCCAACTAACCACAACAATTCACATAAGTTCTCCACCTGAAAACACTCAAAAACAAGCCAATTTTGGATCATGTCAACTGCTCCACTGAGCATCTGCGCTGAATGTCAACTGCTACACTAGCTACCTGCGTTGAATGTCAACTCCAACACTAGCTACCTACGCTGAGCGAGTTTGGACATGTGGCAGAGTCATTCCTCAAGGTGTCAATGCCCAGGAAGCTTCCAAATTGACACTTGCATCAAGGAATTCGACTGGTGATGAGTAAGAGGTTCCAAATCTCCAAGTGGAAGCAAGAACCTCCAAGTGGACTCAAGAACTGAGAGTGGGAGAGGACACTAGTCACATCTCAAGCTGACTCATCCTCTCTCCAAACATCTATATATGGATCTCTCTTCCATGGGATCTAGAGGCTGGAATTTTGTGATTGCAAAGAATTGCTGTTGGTTTGTGGCTGGAAACATTGGGTGCTTAATGCTTTGAAGGGAGCTGAAGAAGGAATTCCATTTTGCTGGGAAGGAGATGCTGGATTGGAGCCCTATGGGTTGTATCTCTTCCTGAACCCTGTTACTTATCAATAAAGCTATCTTGATTCTTTCCTATATGCTGGTGTATTTTGTATGATTGCATTAGTATATTTGATTTACTTCTAATCCTGAATCATTTATGAATATGTATATTTGCCTTTGCTTTGTGTTCTTCTCTTGTTGCAAGTCGCTGTTCTCTTGTCACAGGTAGCTGTTCTCTTGTGATCTCGTGGGATTCGAGTAGCTGTTCTCTTGAGCAAGCGAGGAGACAAGTAGCTGTGGACACACAAAGAGAAGAGGATCTAGATCGAGGGACAACCGGAAGACAACGGTAAGTCTGCCGATCTCTCCTCTTTCACATTTCATAAAGGAAGAAATCATAATAGCTGTATTCGTTTGTTGCTAAGGCACTGTCACACCTTAGGTGGATAGGATCGTCCTGCATAGGCATTTTTCCCCACAACACCCTTGATGTCAAAGGGGGAGAATGAAGCTAAAGTTTTTAGGTTGCCATCAAGTCCAAAGGGGGAGATTTTGGCATTATGACTAAAGTGTTGTCCTTGATGGCAACCCATTCAGGTGATAGATCACAGTACTTCAAGTCAGCAGCAGAGATTGATGATCAGCTATCAAATATTGAAGAAAATAAGGGGTACGCAGGTACACCTTACATAAGATACGTACACGCAGGTCAGTGTTACATAAAGTGCGTACATACCCGCAGTTATCCCGTTCAGGAGGTGCGTACCCCCAGTGCACACATTTCAAGGCAAAGAAATTCGCATGTGGGGTTTTCTTATGTTTTACTCTTGGTATTTAGCCAACGGTATTGTGTTATTATGGTGTCGGCCCGTGGTATTGATCCATGATTTAAGGAAGAGCTTTCCTATATAAAGCAAAGGAGATCATTTGGCTTGAGCATGTTTTTGGTTGAATATCTTATGAGGGCTAGATCTGAAATAATATGATCTCTTGGGAATATGTCTAGATCTAAATAAGGCGAATCTACTGATGGATTGAGATCTCTTCGGCGCATGTTCAGATCTATAGATCTGACTGTCTGGGTTATTTCTGAAGTCCTGAAATCATCTATGCCCGAAGGTACGCAGGTAAAATGAAAGAAAAGTGCGTACATACGCAGGAACGAAGCGTTTCGGGTGCGTACATATGCAGGCACAGGCACAGAAGGGTTGCAGGTGCGTACATACGCAGGCACATAAGGGTTTAGGTGCGTACATACGCAGGCACAGAAGGGTCGCAGGTGCGTACATACGCAGGCACAGAAGGGTTGCAGGTGCGTACATACGCAGGCATAGAAGGGTTGCAGGTGCGGAGGTCCGCAGGCAATTCAATGGACTCAGAGCGAGGTACGCAGGCGAACAGTTGAGCAGGGTGCGTACTGTAAGCAGGCGAGCAGTTGAGCAGGGTGCGTACTGTAAGTAGGCAAGCAGTTGAGCAGGGTGCGTACTGTAAGCAGGCAAGCAGTTGAGCAGGGTGCTTACGTAAGCAGGCGAGCAGTTGAGCAGGGTGCTTACTTCTCTTAAGATCTTTGTTTATCATTGCTGTGTTCTGGGTTTGGTTCTATTATTGTTGATCTGGTTACTACAGTTGACTGGGTGATTTTCTTATACTTTATGATCATTTGATGCTTATGGATCCAGTTTGAAAATTTATGAAAAGTGGTCCTTGTAAGAAAAGAAGTAGGGGGTTGTATCTCCCTTCCAGAAGAGACTGGAAAACGAGAGAGAGTTGTAGCTCTCTGCAGGTTGCAGCCTGCGTACTGGTAAAGGACTGCACCAGTACAAAACCATTGTAAAAGGAGTTTCTAATTTGAAAGAAGATAGAGACATATTGCAGCAGGTGGTTTTCACCCACATTGGGTTTCCACCTTACATCTTGTGTTCTTTGGTGTGACTATCTGTTTTCTTTGTTCATGCTCATTATTTTATGGTACTGACATACACAAATAATTCAAAGAACAAATAAAGAAGATTTATTAAAAGAATCAGATAATACTGATTCACCCCCCCTCTCAGTATTATTTCCAACATTTATATCCCTGAATATATCATAGCCTAGATGGATGAAACTAGATCTGGGGTCTTCAAACTCGTTCAATCTTTGCTCGATGTACAATTCAATCCATGTGAAAAGATGTTCTAGAGTCAAACATGGAAATACATTGCTTGATTACTAGCCAATGATGTAAGCTGTTAACAGACGCGAGAGGAATCACCAATAATGATAATGACCCTCATGATAGTATAGTACAAATCACGTGGTGTGAATATATGATCCGATGTCGAACATGACACAAAATCTTTCGGTCGAAGGCCATTGATGTCAACCTGTCGCCGGAAGTAAGAAACTTGCCATTGATGTATGCAAGGTTCAAAGCACTGAAAGGGTTGTTTCTATGTCAACTTCTTGGATAATGAGCTGATGTTGACAAGAAGTGACTCATCGTAGGAAGGCCTTGATGTATCCCACATCTACGACACGAAATTAAGCAAATGATTTCTGGAGGTGAAAATGCATTGATGACACAAGGTTCAGGAATGGCGGTCATGAAAAAATGAAGGTTGGAGGTATTGTAGTGGATGAGACATTAACTATATGGTGATTTCTCAACTGAATGGCTTCTCTTGAACATGTCGATGACACTGAGATGAATTGGTAGCATTAACCCCAAAATATGGATGGTATGAAAGACCAATGGTGAGATGACCGGTGAACGGAATAACCCAACCCAACTCAATAATGGAGACGAAGTGAAAGTGTCATATTCAAAGAGCGACCTGATACCATAAATTCTTCAAGTTTTTTACCTTTTTTCCCAGTCATTGCATACTAGTACCTCTTTATTTTTGTCAAGCTTGAGGAGGATAACATATGCTTGTTCTATAATTCGCCCTTCAGGAAAACATGTTGCTATTTGATGTTTTAACGAGTCTAGCAATAGTGAAACTCGGTCTCGTCTAGAATGGACAAGTTTGTCGCTATTTTTTTAACAAGTTTAACGACAAGGATAACTCGGTCCTTTTCACATTTAGAGAGTTTGAAAAGGGATGAAAAGAAAATTCCATAAGTTCTTTTTCGTAAAGTAATCCCTCAGGTCTAAAAAAGGATAAAATAATATAGGAGGGATGACATTTCCAATCACTTTAATGAGCTTAAAATGACAAGCGCTCGACAATATTTTCATTTTTAACAAGTCTAAAAAGGGTTTAAAGAGGACTCTATTTATTTTTCGTAAAGTAGCCTTCAAGTCCTAAAAAGGATAAAATAATACAAAATGGATGAATTTTCCAATCACTTTAACGCGCTGAAAAAGACAAGCGCTTGACAATATTTTCATATTTAACGAGTCTGAAAAGGGTCTGAAGGAGACTTGACATTGAGGAAAGAGTGGTGTCTCAGGTAGAAACTCGTTCGGTGATGTTGGAACCTCTCAAAACATGTTGAATTTTGTGAAGAGGTTGGCTAATAAGACCACTCATTGCAATTTTTCCTCAAAAAGGGTAAAACAACCAAGTGAGAGCATATGATCAGCTAAAGGGGTGGTGGTGATGGGATGTACACAAGCAAGGCTCAAAACACTGATAGAATGGCAATCACAAAGGTTAATGGGTTCATTTTTAGACAATCTTGAACCATGGGGAAAGTATGCTTGGATTCGGTTTCATGTTTTCACAAGCTCAAAACACGAACAAACTATGCTTGGAGTCAGTTTCATTTTTACACAAGCTCGATATGACAAAACTATGCTTGCAGTCAGTTTCATTTTTACACAAGCTCGAAACGACAAAACTATGCTTGAAGTCAGTTTCATTTTTACACAAGCTTGAAATGAAAAAACTATGCTTGAATTCAGTTTCATTTTTACACAAGCTCAAAACGACAAAACTATGCTTGAAGTCAGTTTCATTTTTACACAAGCTTGAAATGACAAAACTATGCTTGAATTTAGTTTCATTTTTATACAAGCTCAAAATGACAAAACTATGTTTGATGTCAAGTTGCATTCCTCCCAAGATGATGAAAAAGAGAGTCTCCTGTAACCAGATGGGAAATCACTATGGTGAACCTAGACAGTTATCCAACACCTTCTTGGTTTCATCCAGAATAGAGAAAGGTGAATGGTGTGATAGAACTACAGGGAAACTTATCTTTACCATTAGGTGCATGCCCCCCAAGCTTCATTACATTCACCCGACTACTCATGGATATCAGGTGGATGGAATGAAGGTTCAAGTGATACCGTTGATGTAAATGGACTATTTAAGGATGATGATTGACTTGGTGCTATGGTTGGACTCGGAAATGATAGCTGGTCAATGGTGACAATCTGCCTTCATGCCGAAAACGCATCACTTAGTAAAGTGTTGAAACAATAGCTTCCATTTTATAAACATAGCCATGCCCAAGAAGTAGATTGTAATCTAAAGGTCCCAAGACTACCATCACATTCAGATAAATGGTCTTTCCTCCTAAAGTAATAGGTAACTTAGGATGGATCCCTATCAGTCGACTGGTTCCTTTGTTAAATCCTAATAGATTCTGTGTAACAGGCATAAGCGGTGGCAAACCAAGTGCTTTCCAAGAAGTTGAGGAAAGGATACTCATTGATGCTCCTTCATCTATAATAGTGCCAGACACGATCATTTTACAAACTTGTACTATGATCTGGAAAGGTATACAGGAAGAAAGCGGGACCTTGCTAGTTGATTCCAATCAAAGGAAGTGACTAGACTACTTGGAGGGGGTACCGAAGAAACGAGAGAGTTAACTCCTTGAGTTATGAGAACTGGAGGATTTTCCTCCTCTCTTGAAGGTATAGGTGGATTTCCCCCAAGCTCATTAGAATCCGAAGTAACAAAAGAACTTGAATGGTATCATTTTCACTCCCTTCGGGAAAGGTACGATTAGCTAAAGGTGAAATTGGGTCATTTGTTACCTCAACCTGTTAAGTTTGGTCAAGTATAGACTCATAAGATTCACTTCAAGAGAGAGTGGTTTCAACCGACGGTTGGTTTAGGTCAGTGGGTTTTCAACTAGTGAAGGACTTAGGGAGAGTTTCTTATAACCAGATGGAAGTCACTGCAGTGAAGCAGGACGGTTATCCAACATTCTTTTAGCTTCATCCGAAAAAAGACAAAGGTGAAGGGAATGATTTCCTTAACATAACCTACATGGAATCCTGACCTTTCCCTTTCATCCATGAACTTTACTATCACTAGTTGATGGTGTGCTACCAACATAATCTCCAGAGGTTGATGACACAGGATGGTGTGAACGGGAAGACCATTCTTTCAAGATCTATGGAAAGTAAGGACAATCTCGATGAAAATGGTCTCCCACACAAAATATGCACAGACATTTAGCTTTGGGAAGTTTAATGGGTGGATTTTCGTTAGATGATGCATTCAAAGCAATGGTTTCTTGGTTTCCCCCTTGCTGAATTGGCTTCTTCTTCTTCTCCTTCCCTTTCCTCTTCTTCTCAGCCAGCTGGTTACTAGTATCGCTACTTTCACCAAGTGAAGAGGAAGAAGGGGAGGGAGAAACAAACGAGGAAGAAGGCAAAGGGTAAACTTCAGGTTCATCTGGAGGCGTACTCGATTGCCAAGAAATCATAATGTTTTGAACCACAAAGGTTGAGAACAACCATACTAGCAGGCCAATGGTAAGTCCCGGAAGGGACAAAGTAGCCATATAAGGAGCACTAATATTTCCCCAAGAAGGAAAAGGACTAGGATTCCCCTCAAAAGGGATTCATTGATCAGTGGACTCTGATTCGTTGCCATATGTCTCAACCTAAGATCAATTAAGGAACAGGGATGTTATTTCGAATTCAATTAATTTTAATGACGCTTGGACGCAACTTTGTTTTTTCAGTTTTTAAGAGTCGAGAAAAAGCTAAAGATGACTCTAGTCTCCTTCAATTTTTAATGAGCCTGAAAGGACAAGTGCTCAGATGGACCTTTTCTTTTAAAGAGTTGAAAAGGAATGAAAGTGACTACTCTAGAATATCTAGACAGAGGGATTAGCAAACCAATCACAAAACTGCAATATACACCTTGGTGATAAATTAAAAAGAAATTACCAAGGACTTATGTATGGCAGTGAATCTTCCTGAATGTTGTGTTCAGTGCATTTTGATCAATAAGGTGGTAGACTTAGTTTCCTATGGATAAAGGATTTAAGCATATTGTGGTCTCCCAATATATATGCAATGGTACAGGGAGCACAAGTTCGTGCTAGCACTTGTTGTATCAAGGAGGAGGAATCACCCAACCTTCAATGAAAACGATAGCCACTAGTTTTAACGACGTCAGAACACGTCACTAGCTTAGACCTTTAGATATGTTGCGTTAAGTTCCAAAGCATTGTTAGGTTCATTGAAGTTCATTTTAAAGTTGATCTTGTTTAGAGTTTTCCTTTCAATCGTCCACCGCGTGATGATGATCTGAAATTCCTAAGATGCAATCTACAATGATAAACAATATTTGTTTATTTGAACAATGAAAATCCTAGCTACTAGGGAAAGAAGATAATAATGCTTTTAAACAAAGAGCAAAGAGCACACACTAGTGCATTTCCCTAAATCGTATTTTTGCACACAAATAAAAAAACATGCTAAATTCAAATGCATGTATTTGTTTTCGTTCTTCTTAATGTGAAAAAAATTCAAAGAGGAAAACTAAATGCTGCAAAGATCTGAAATATTTCACTCAAAATGACATTTTCAACAATTTTTTCTTCAAAAGAGAAAGGAAGACTCCACGACACTTTTCAATTTTGAATAAAAATTCTTTCAACAATTCAAATATAAACAAATCAAATCAAATGCATGAAAAAAATGTTCAATCGATTATCAAGGGAAGGAAGAATTCACGACACTTCTCTTTTTGACACAAAATGACAATTACGACACTCTTTGTACCAAAGCGACAAATCGATTTAAACAACTTTCCAACAAAGGATTATAAATGAAAAACAAATACACAAAAAATACATTCACTAATCCTAATGTAATTGAGGTTGATCTAAGTGATACAAGTAAGCTTCAGTAAAGAAGCAATGTTCATATGCAGAAAAACAACCAAACAACATTGAAAACAAGGTTAAAACCCTCAATTTCTAGAATGGAAAAAGAGTTCAGTCAATCATTACACCTAGGCTTCACAGAATATGAGATGCATTGCACTTACTGCACTCGGGAGGTGCTATTCATACTGAGTCACAGTGGGAGACAATGTGATGGTCCAGGAAGCGCAACTGAAATGGGTTTTGCCTCAAATGTGGAGCTGTTTTCAATGAGTTAAGGTGGGTTTTGATGAACAATGAAGAGAAAAGTATGATGGAGTGTCCTGAGAGGTTACTGAGCTACCAAAAGGGCATCTAGATGTGCTTGCAAGTCAGATGTTCAATTCATAAACTAACCCAGAGATTGACTGAAGCATCATTTATCTATTATGCAATTGCAAAGAAAGAGTAGTTCTAAGGCTACCTGGATGACTCCAAGCTCTGTTTATAGTTTCTCAAATTGAACATCAAACAGTAGCAACAAAAAAACATCTATTCGTTCCCTAGCGGAGTCACAAATTTGTTTATGGGAAAACTAGTATTCCTAAAGAATGCTAGCCCTCTAGGTTTGGAAGCTACCCTAGAAACAATAGTTTAAAGCAATTCAATGATTTCTTCTATGTGTAACAGATAAGAGAAAGATAATGGAACCAACCTAGAACTTTCGCTTGATCCCTTGCTTGATCTCTCTCCCCTTTGACAGAACCCGCAACTCCTCCTCGTACTTAACACACTTGGAGAGTACATGCACAAGTACAACAACAAAGAACTGTCAAAGCATCATGATCTATTACGACATAAACATTACAGAATTAGATATATAATGAAAAAATGATAGAATTCACAAATGATAACATTCACAATTGCATAATCATATAGAAGAAAACTTGAAGAACTTTATTGATAGAAGGGAGAATTACAACCCAGTTGTCTGATCCAGCATCATCCTCCTAGCTTCAATCCTTCTTCACCTCATGAAATAGAAAGATCACTCCAACAATACAATGCTCTTTCCTCAATTACAAACTATCAGCACTTCCTTGCAATTCACAACATTACAGCATCTGGATCTCTTGGATGAGAGATCCATTTATAGATGTGTGCAAGGGTGTCAGTCATCCATGGGGTTTGATTAGTGTCATTCCACTTGTTACAATTGGTTCCACAAGAGAAGGGATAACTGAAGGTTTAAGATCCCTTATCCTTGGGTAATTTCAGAGAGGCGAGTGGTACAGGAGAAGTTTCTAGAAGATTCCATGAGCATCCACTTAGAAAACTATCCTGGACATTTGTCCAGGTTCACCCATTGCACCCTATAGAAGGCCTAAACAGTATGCATCGCACCCTGGTAGTGGAGTAGTCAGTATGCATCGCACTTTTTCAGTAAAGAAATCAGTATGGTTCAGTTTAGGCAATTTCTGGATGGTTTCTCAGATGGAACTTTTGGGGAATGATGTATTCAAATGATTATGTTCCTTTAGGGTATGAAACAACTCTTTTAGGGGTTGAATGAACCCTAATACATTGACATATAAGTGGGGTTGATGTGCCCAAATATTTCTATAACACATACCACTCACAGATTGCAACCCCTTGATGTTACTGTGTTTGGTCATTTCAAGAACTATTTCAAGTCAAAGTATGATGCATGGATGGCAAAGAATCGAGGGGTTGAGGTGAAAAGGTTCGAGTTAGAAGAGCTTACAAGTAAATATTTTTAAAATGGCTCTGACACCATCAAATATCAAGGTTGGCTTTAGGAGGATAGGAATATGGCTGCTAAATTATGATGCTCTTATGCATGATATTGGTTGTAGACAGGAATTTCATGTGGATGGTCAGGAAGAAGGACATGTCCAAATAGGTGTTGAAGTGTAAGAAGTATATGAACAAGATGATGTGGTTGTAGCTAGTAATATTATTTCCCTCTCTCAAGGACACTTATATGATGAAGATGATGAGACTATATGTGAAACATAGTAAATCATGAACAAATTCGCAGTAACATGGAGATCGTTCTACCAACTCAATAACATGGAACTTTTGTTGTTGATATTGTTAATGACATTGTTGAACATGCAGTTGACAATGACCAATTGAAATTGCCAAGCCAAGTAACCCCACCATCATCACTGGAAAAATCCATGATTAATATGAATGAACATAGCTAATCTTCGTGTGAGGGAAGTAGCTAATCTTATAACAATAACACAGGATGATCAACATGTCCGACCCGCAGATAGAGCCACTGTCCACCAGCTGCCTCACCTAATCATCGTAGAAGAACACATAAATAATGATAATTCAACGTGTCCAATTTGCCGAGAGCAATTCCAGTTAGGCGAAGAGGCAAATATAATGCAATGTGGTCACATGTACCACAAGACTTGCATCTTCAAATGGCTGGAAACTCGACATACCTGTCCACTCTGTAGATTCGAAATGCCTTGCACAGAAGAACTGCTTACTTTTCAATAATGTTGTCTGTGTATTCAACTTAATGGTCAATAGGTCTGTGTAATGAAGCTTTTAAGAAAATATATCAAAATATACGTAATTGAAAAATAAGACGATAAATATATTCTATCGGACACTTAGAGGTTAACTTGATTGCAAATCTTGATTTTCTGAATATTTGAAATCTGCAATGCAATAGACATAAGAGCAGTCTCATGGAACATGTCTCAACATTTTTGCTCTGCTTAGAAAAATTTGCCCTTAATTTTTTAAGTAAATGTGGGAATCACTACTTAAACGCTTATCGGGATATCTTGTTAGTTTCCATTGGCAATGAATCTTTGCCCTTAATTTTGGTATGTAAATGTGAAAATTTGAGTTATATGTTGTTAGCTTCAATTGGCAATGAATCTTTGCACTTAATTTTTGTATGTAAATGTAAAAGTTTGAGTTATATGTTGATAGTTTTAATTGGCAATGAATCTTTCTCCTTATTTTTTTTAATATAAATGTGGAAGTTATTACTCAAATGTTCATTGGAATATCTAGTTAATCTGAATTGGTAATGATTCTTTGTGACTAATTTAATTAGTGTTAGTTAATTTATCTATTTGATGTTTTTGTAAATATTAAGAATAGTATCTTCATTCATAAGTGGTTAAAAATCTATGGTGGTATCTTAGAAATAAGATGTAACAACATCAAAATCTATGGTGGTATCTTAGAAATAAGATGTAACAACATCAAAATCTATGGTGGTATCTTAGAAATAAGAAGTAACAACTTCATCCTTAGACTTTCTTGACTCATAAAGATTGAGCTGATTAAATTTTCTAAAATAATGTATTCTTTGGCAGCTTGATATAAGGCCCATATTGAATAGGTTTGATTTTATGATGTTGCACATAATTATCTTGGGAAACCTAATATGGAAAAAAAACTTAGCTAAAATTCAGGTTTGAGTTCTACCCTCTTTGCCTTAGTTGTAAAACACACATAAAAGAGTGAAACTCGCGATGTAGTTACAAAATGGCTTGAATGACTATTATATAGTCCTCCTCTTATAGGCTCATAAAACTTCACTCTTAGGTTAGCTATCACTCCTCATAGAGGAGTGATATATAACTTAGCCCACATATCATCTAGGTCTAGGGTTTTAACTTTTTCAACCCTCTACCATGATAACATTTTAGAACTTTTAGAATATCTCAAAAGTCCATTTGTGGCTAGTTCTAAATTTGTGGGTAAAAGGGGATTGACATGGTATCCACTCATACCATGGTGGTCAATAGGTAGGTCAACTTATGGATATGTAAATTTTATGCAATAACTTAGATTGAGGATATTTTCACATTGGTAGTCTAAAGATCTAAATATTTTCGTGTGTAAATCAATATTGAGTGTGTGGGTAGAAGTTATAAACTGTAACTACAGTCATTAATCTCCCATGTGGATACTTATTACAGCAATTCCATAGTTATTACACTCATTGGACTATGTTTCAACTTTGGATCTATGAAATTTCTCATATTCACAGTCATTCTTAAAGACCAACTTAAACTAAGCATGAACTTAGTTCCTCCTTGGTTATTTCCTTTGTTAACATGTCAATAGGATTTTAGTTAATCTACATCATTTCCAACATAAATTCTTGTTATAGCTCAAAATGTCACCCATAGGTCCTTCTTAGCTTAAATGGCATACCTTTGGGTCTATTAGGGAAGCACCTCAAAATCAAGGGTAGAATATAAGATAAACTCTCATGGAAGCCACTCAAAAACTTAGTTTTTCCTCTCCAATGCTAGTAGAACACTAGTTGGGAGGGTTGCAATTCTTTAGTTGGTTTGTGAGGGACAGTTCGAATGATTTTACTTAGCAAAGGAGACTTGGAGCAACTAGGACTAGAAAAGTAAAATAGATAAAGCTGGGAAAGGTAAAAAACGATTATATTTCAAAGATATGGATGAAAGGACCATACCAAACATGGTAAACAAAAAGTTTAAATACATTTGATCACTCCTCAACCCCTTATATACCGGCAATGTTTTCCATGGAGAAAAGAGAGAAAAGTTGAGGATAAATAAATATTATTAAATTAATAAACCACTCTCCTTTATGATAAGATGTAGAATACAATGTGCTTGATTGTGAGTTATAGTGAGAGGGGTAGCGAAGGGAGGTCCACAAAGAAAACAATGTTGTAAGTGTTGTTGGTATAATAAAAATTATGCTTTTCCTCTAGCAACATGTTATTTTTATGTTATTTTTAATGTATGTTTGTGGGTTACGATGATGTTAATATTAAATTGGTTTGTAACGATATAGTGGTTGTTTATTGTTTGTGTGCATGTTACAAGTGAAAGGAGCATAAGGGTCAATATCTTGAAGAGCTTCATTGTCGAAAGTAGTAAGTGTCCACCATCTATAATAAGGTCTACTCCCTTCTCTCTTTACTTTTATTATGCATGCATGTGTCATTTATTTTTTTGGGTTAGGAAGATATTGCACATGTTGTTTATCATAGGCCTTGGTAGAACTATGGGTCAAAAGTAATTTGTCACTGCATAGGAATTTCCATATAAATAGAATTGGTGCTTCCATTGGGGAATCCTAGTCAGTTTCTTTGTGATAGTTGTTTAGTCATTTTTATTTTATTTTTACTTTTCTTGTTTTCATCATCATTAGGGGTCTTACACCAAATCTCACTATTAAAAATATTCATAGGAACCAACCTACCAAAGGCACCAATCCACACTACTAGAAATATGTGTAGGCACCAACTTACTTCACTAAGCCTTTTTACTACTTCTACCTTCACCGAGTATGTTAGATGCTTTTTCCTTTACTATGTATTCTTGTTGCTTCCTCCCTCACTAGGTTTGATTGTTTCTTCTACCTTCACTAGGTTGGTTAGTTACATATTCCTTCACTAAGTTTTCTTAAAAAATAAATAAATAAATTAAATTAATTTCAGAGATCTGTGGTTTGTGTTATTTGAATTTCTGATCGGAGAACCCACAGTAATGGAGTTTTTACACCAACGTTTCGAATCCCAAATGGGATCCATCATCAAGGAAAAGAGAAAGATGAAGAGAAAGATGATAAAAAGAAGAGCCAGAGGGAGGAAATAAATACTCATGAGGGCAGAATAATAGAGGCTGAGGCTCTTCTTTTTATTCTTCCTTGCACTTGAAAGTGTTAGAGTTAGAATAAAAAGAAGAGCCTCAGTTATTCTGCCCTCATGAGTATTTATTTCCTCCCTCTGGCTCTTCTTTTTATCATCTTTCTCTTCATCTTTCTCTTTTCCCTGATGATGGATCCCATTTGGGATTCGAAACGTTGGTGTAAAAACTCCATTACTGTGGGTTCTCCGATCAGAAATTCAAATTAAATTAAATTAAATTAAAAAAAAATAAAAAATTAATCATACCAATAAAAAACGTGTACAACATGCCACCTAACCAATTTTTCAGGTATGATTTTGAAACTATTGCCTTAGGTACTTATGTATGCTTCCTTAGATCTCTAAAATTTTCACATTTTTCAAATTCCTAAAAATAATTTATAACAAAAATACTAAATTAACTTGTTTGAAGTTGACTTTAGGACTATTTGAAAACCCTAACTTTGATTGTACATATCTTAAAAACTAGCCTATATCCATCTAACTCCGGATATATCATGCGTTGAGAGGGATCAAATCCTTCGAGGTGCAAACCTTTCCTCAAATTCCACACTCCAAAAAGAAGGTTTGCACCTTGAGGGATTTGATCCCTCTAAGCACATGGTAGATCGAGATTTATATGGATCTAGGTTGGTTCCATTTGAGGGAAACAATGACACATTTTTAGATTAACATTATTATGTATATGTTTGAGATAAACTTCATACTTTGAAATTTACATTATGTTTTCTTTGTTTGACATGACTATCATTCTCTTCTTTAATTTTGTTTTTGTTGCTTGCCTTGAATGGTTTGTACATCTGTGCTTGGATTCTTTGAGTGGTTTGTGTGTTTATGTGTTTGGATTTGGATGGTAATGTTTGTGAATGTTACAATTGTTGTATTATATTTCTATATGTGTATGTAATTGTATGTTAGTAATTAGTTGTGATGAAGAAGAGAGACAATATTTCCAATAGTTTCCAAGAGGATTGATACTACACATATATTTCATTAATTTTAGGTATTACAACTTTTGACAATTAATAATTCTTAATAGTGTCCCTCTAGGTATTAGTAAATATATTTTGAGGAGTAGTTTTAATAATTTACTACATCAAGATTACTCTTGAAATAATTTGTTTTATTGCTAATGTTTGAAATAATTTATTTCCTTCAAAATATTTTGATGACTTTTTAATATATAGTTTGTCTTTCAAAAGTCAAGAAATAATGTAATTTTGTTTTTTTAATGAGTGGTCAGATTTACAAAATCTTTACACTATTGTTAGCTTTTCCAACTTCTCATATCGATTATATGAAAAGGATAGTTGATATTGCAAACTATTCAATTCCTTAACTTGAACTATTGTAGTAAACATCATAACTTGTCTCTCTTGTTGTCCAATATTGATACGTTGAATTACTATAACACAAAAATCAATGCAAATTGTCAATCATTTTTTCGTGCTTACACTGAAATTAATGCAAATTGTCAATCTAATCACTTTAAGTTAATGTACCATCATACATTGAGTTACATCAAATCAAAAATCATCATCTACATTGAATCAATGCATCTAATGTAAGCAATCAAATAAGATCGTAAATAAACATTTACACTAAAATCAATGCATCCAGTGCAAGCAATCAAAATTATAAATCAACATCTACACTGAAATCAATGTATCTAGTGTAAGTAATCAAATACGATTAGAAATCAACATCTACACTGAAATCAATGCATCTAGTGCAAGTAATGCAAGTAATAAAATAGGATTAGAAAGCACCATCTACACTGAAATCAATGCATCTAGTTTAAGCAGTCAAATAGGATTAGAAATCACAATCTACACAGAAATCAATGCATCTAGTGAAAGCAATCAAATAGAATTAGAAATCACCATCTACATTGAAATCAATGCATATAGTGTAAGAAATCAAATAGAATTAGAAATCAACTTCTACATTGAAATTACTGTATTAGTGCAAGCTATCAAATATAATTATAAACCATCTACACTAAAATCAATGCATCTAGTGAAAGCAATGCATCTCACCCCCAAACATACACATTGTCTCTCCATCTCTTCCTTTTCACCCCCCCTCTCTTGCTCCATTTTTCTCTTTGTATGTCTTTTTTCTCCCCACCCTCTCTCCCCTTCCAAATCCATCTCTTTGTCCTCCCTCCCTCCTCCTCTCTCTCAAGTCGTATCTCTCTCTCTCTCTCTCTATGACCCCAACTCTATCACTATCTCCCTCCCTCTCTCCTTATCTCTCCCCCATCCATATTTGTGTCTCGCTCTTCTCTCTTACCCTTCTCTCCTTTTCTCACTAATCCAGGTGGCTCCAGACACAGGAAGAAGTCCCAAAGGACTTAGAAAAGGGTCAAAAATCAAAGTGTTTGGATTGTGCTCTAACTAGGGTCATGTTGAAGATATTGTCTTCATGATCGCGGTGGTGTGAATGGTTCGTCAAACCGAGTCCGTATGTGAAAGTTAGGAGTAGTCAAAGTTTAGGGTTGACTTGGGTGACTAGGCAGGCCTAAGGAGGTAGTAATTTGGACAAAAGTCGACCACCAGATTTCGGCCAACCTAGGCCAATTTCCGGGAGAATTTGTGGGTCCGTTAATTTGTATTCTACCACCTAAGGTTCTGGAAAATTCCTAAGGGGGTCAATGGTTATGAATTTTTTTAAATAGAACAAAATAAATATTAAATGGGTTGGGCGACCATGACCCCGCTGCCCTTGGAACCACCATAACCCAGAAATATTATTTATCTAGGGTGGGTGGCCATGACCTCACCACCCTGGAGTCCCAATGAAAACCTTATAATAATGGTGGGGGGTGCAAGCTGTCAACTCCGATGCCCTCTCCACCTCCCATATAATAGGTGGGGCGTGGGTTGTCAACCTCGCTACCCCTCCACCTCACCCTCGTACAAACTATAACAACAACAAAGGTTAGGAAAGCAGGCCACCAAACTGGTGGACCCTCCTCCCATTTAATAATATATAACCATTATGTGTAGAAAAAGGGAGGGGTGGGATTTGATCCCTCGACCCCTCCTCAATGAATTTCCAAATTTACCAATGCGCCAACAATGCTTCTTGTGTACTCCACCCACCAAAACATATTTGAACCGTTTTGCACAGTGCGTCGGGGAGGAGGCCAACAACGAGCACACATTTCTATGCAGGTGTAACCATGAATAGTGTGGAGAGGGGGTCGGAACCATGATCTGAGCAATTTCTCCAGGAGGCAGATTTTCACTTTGTCAGATTTCAACAAATTTTATATGGTTTCAACATTTGTCGATGCCAGGAACTCAATGGTGTTGTCCATTTCCCCATCAGAGATCTACAATTTTTGGGCTTCTTCAATTGTGGAGGTATAAGGTCGTCATTTTGACTTTTGATGTATTTTAATTATTTTTCCATCTAATGAAAACATAGCCTCCCCACTAATTCAAGCAGGTTAGGGATATGTAGTACCTCCTAGACGAACTCCGATAGCAATCTTTTGTTTTCTATTCATGACTTGATATTCTTCTCTTCCTCTTCTTTATGCACTTGTAATTTTCATGGTTAAAATGCAAGCTTAATATGTAATTCTTTAATGCATCATAAGGAAAATATTTTTTGGGATCAAGTGGTATAAGAGCGGTCCTTGTGGATGTGAATTGCATGTTTGTATGCTAACAAGAAATAGGCTCTGAAGAGGCGAAAGGAAACTAAAGTCTTTCGAAAGAGAAAAATGGGTGAGGAGAATGATGCTCGATATGAAGAGGAGGTGAAATTTCACAAGACTCTCTACATGATGGCAGATCATGTTGAGAAGATGTTCTCAAGACTTGAAAAACTTGAGAGTGCGGGGGAAAGAGTTCCAGAAGGACAAGGTTCAGTACATGGAGATGATGGAGGAGATCCACCTCCTTCCCCTTCCACGAGTGAAAGTTCTTCTTCCTCTCATCACCATCATCATAGAAATTCAAGGGGTACATCTAAGAAACCTTTCTTTAAATTAGATGTCAAATTTGATCTTCCCATGTATAACGGTGAAAGTATTGTAGAAAATCTTAATAACTGGATTAGGCAGATTGAGATCTACTGTAGGATTCAACAGATCATAGAGGATGAGGCAAAGATTCAGTTGGCCTCTCTTCAACTGAGTGGCACCGCTCTCGTCTGGTGGGAGAGAAAATTGTGAAGCAATAAGAGTGTGAGTAATCTTCTTTCCTCATGACCTAGTTTCATTTTTGCATTAAAAGAACAATTTTACCCCTTGGGTTATAAACAAAAAGCCTTAATGGATTGGCAATACTTAAGGTAAGGTAGAGGTCAGGATGTTCAAAGATTTACCGAGGTGTTTAGAAAACAAGCACTTAATTTGGGCATTGCACTTGACTCACCTGAAGTAGTAACTAAGTATATTAGATCATTACATAGTTACATTAGACATTCATTATTATTGTTTGAACCTACCACCATTGACTCAGCTAGTGTAAGGGCCATTCATCTGGAAAACAGGAGAACACATGAATGAGCTGACCACCCAAAGAGAACCACAGCAGCCAAGAGAAGGGGAGCAAATCCCTCTTGTAAACATTGTGAGAAAGAGGGGCATGATGAAGAAAATTGTTGGAAGTTACACCTTGAGCTAAGACTTGAAAGGAATGACAGAAAGGGGAAGCAAAAGGTCATCACCACCGTGTAGCAAAACCAAGATTATGAGTCAAAGGAAGATGAGAAGGTTACAGTAGCGGGATTTTCACGAGATAGTCCCATTGACTTGGGGTCTGATTCCATCGATGAAGTGAATTTTTTAGCCTTTGGGATCGTGGTAGGAGGACCCATAGATTTGACGTCTGATTCTAGCCATGAATCAAGGATTTCAATAAACATAATGAAAAAGGTGATCCCCGCATTAGGACTCCAAGAACTTGAGGAGATCAACCACCGCATCCAAGCAGAGAATGTTGAGCTAAGGGGGCTTCTACAGGAGGCAAGGGAAGAAAAGAAAATATTACTACGCCAGTTGCAACATCAGTATCTGGAGGTAAAAAGTGGTTCTCTGATTTAATATGATTTTCATGATGATGAATTCGCTGCTTTTGAAAAAAATACTACAGGGATTGGATCGAAACTGTTACATAAAATAGGGTATCAGGGGAAGGGCCTCAGCATTAAAGGCCAAGGCATCATAAACCCCATCAAATTCAAGGAAATGTTGTGTCGTGCAGGACTCGGATACACTAGAAAGGAAACGAAAGAAAGCTCTAATATAGCTAGTAACCAGCCAACGACAGATGATGAAACTCCTTCCTCACATTCCAGCGATAGTGAGGGATCCATGAACACTTATCGGAGGAGCACCAGGGAAAAGCACCCCAAATTAGCCCCAAAAGTTTGGAGGAAAAAGAATCATTGTAGTCCTTGGAACAAAGAGGGACACCAACAAACCATGTGTCTGATGCTCCATGCTCTGGAAACATCGTCAGAAGAGCTGAAAGGTGAACATGTTCAAAAAATGAATACACCCCATTCATAGTGGTCTACTTTATTAAGTTGGTGTTTTTAGAGGTAGTAGCTTGTTATGGCCACCATTGTAAATCATACGCTGCAAGTCAATGTAAAAGTGATGGTGTTTTTCCCATCACTTCAAAACAAAATGATGATATTTTGGCCTTCCTTATTAGTAGTTGAGGTATTGATTACTTTTTATGTAATCCTTAGCCAATGAGTATGTACTATAAACTCTTGGCAAGGAAGGGTTGTTGAGTCATGTGTGATGTGCATGATTGCAAAAGATGTACTAGTTTCGCGTGTAGATGATTGAAAGTGTGAATTGAAAAGGACACAAACCGAGTGCTAAGTGTAAATTCTTTAGAGGAACAAAAGCTCCTCAGTGGGGAGGATTGATCCAGTTGGCTCCAGACACAAGCAAAAGTCCCAGAGGACTCACAAAAGGGTCAAAAATCAAAGTGTTTGGATTATGCTCAAACTAGGGTCATGTTGAAGATCTCGTCGTCATGATCGTGGTGGTGCAAATGGTTCATAAAACCGAGTCCGTATGCAAAATTTAGGAGCAGTCAAAGTTCAATGTTGACATGGGTGACTAGGCAGGCCTAAGGAGGTAGAAATTTGGATAAAAGTCGGCCACCAGATTCTGGCCAACCTGGGCCAGTTTCTGGGAAAATTTGTGGGACCATTATTTTGTCTTCTACCGCCTAATTTTCTTGAAAATTCCTAAGGGAATCAGTGGTTATGAATTTTTTTAAATAAAAAGTTAAATATTAAATGGGGCAGGCGGTCATGACCCCACCTCCCCAAAAACCACCATAACCCAAAAATATTATTAAGTTGGGGTGGGTAGCCATGACCCCGCCACCCTGGAGTCTCAACAAAAACCTTATAATAATGGTGGGGGGCATGGGCTGTCAACCACGCCACCCTCTCCACCTCCCATATAATTAAATAAACATGTGGTGGGGCGTGGGCTATGAACCCCACCGCCCCTCCACCTCACCCTTGTACAAACAATAATAGTGGCGAAGGTTAGGGTATCGAGCCACTAAACTGGCATACCTGCCTCCCATTTAATAATATATAACCGTTATTTGTAAAAAAAGGGAGGGGCAGGATTTGATCCCCTGACCCCTCCTCAACGAATTTCCAAATTTAACAATGGGCCAATAGTGCTTCTTGTGTACTCTGCCCACCAAGACATATTTGAACCTTTTTGCAAAGTGCGCCAGGGAGGAGGCCAATACCGGGATACATTTATATGTAGGTGGAACCATGAACAATGTAGAGAGCGGGTCGAACCCATGATCTGAGAAATTTCTCTAGGGGGCCAAATTTCCACTTTGTCAAATTTCGAAAATTTTTATATGGTTTCAGCATTTATCAATGCCACGAACTCAACGCTGTTGTCCATTTCCCCATTAGAGATCTGCAATTTTTGGGCTTCTTCAATTGTGGAGGTATAAGGTCATCATTTTAACTTTTGATGTATTTTCATTATTTTTCCATCTAATGAAAACAGGGTCTTCCGACTAATTTGAGCAGGGCCTGGAGACATAGTCTCTCCTGGATGAACCCTGATATCAATCATGTGTCTTCTATATGTGACTTGCTATTCTTCTCTTCCTCTTCTTTATGCACTTGTAATTTTCATGGTTAAAATTCAAGCTTAATATGTAATTCTTTAATGCATCATAAGGAAAAGATTTTTTGGGATCACTCACTCCTCTCCTTATGTCTCTCTTGATTCTCCTCTCCCATGTCCTTAAGTTTATCTTCTTCAATATAATAAATCAAATAGGATTAGAACTCACCATCTACGCTGAAATCAATGCATCTAGTGCAAGAATTATTATTCCCTCTCTCCCCCTCCATCTATATCTATATCTCCCTCCATCTCTCCTTCTTTGGCTCTGTATCTCACCCCCCTCCTACAATGCACATGCTTTCTTCCTCCATACCTAATGATCTCTCTCTCTCTCTCTCTCTTATTCCCTCTCTTCACCTTCCATCTATATATCTATATCTCTTTGTCTCTCTATATAAACCCCAAAACATACATATTATTTCTCCATATATATATATATATATATATATATATATATATATATATATCCCTCCCTCTTCCTCTCCCTCTCTCTCTTTCTTCCCCTTCTCTCCCTTTTTTCCCTTTTATCTCTCTTCCCTCTTGCTCTCCTCTCTCCCTCTCCCTCCATCGCTTATAAATCCCTCTCTCTCACTCCACCTTTCTCTCTATGTGTCTTTCTTTTTAAATCCATCTTTCTCTCCATTACTCTCTCCTTCTCTCTCTCATATCCAAGCTCTCTTCCTTCCTCTCTCTCCCTTTCTCACCTACCTCCCTCTGCCTCTCCCCCTCTTATCTATATCTCCCCTTCTTTACCTCTTTATCTCACCCCAGACATATACACTCTCTCTCTATCTCTCCCTTGTCACTTCCTCTCTCTCTCTCTCTCCACTTTTCTCTCTCTATGTTATTCTTCTTCCCTCTCTCTCTTTCCTTCCAACTCCATTTCTACATCCCTCCCTCTCTCCTCCTCTCACTCAAGTCCTATATCTCTCCACCTCTATCACTATGTCTTTGTTCTTCCCTTCCATATATATAGAGAGTTAATATATATCATGATATATTATAATATATTATAATATAACATATTTAATATTATATTACAGTGAACATCGTATTAATCCTAAGTTATTAAATTTATAATATCAATATTATAATATATTAATATTAATATTAGATTTAATGATATTTTTTACATGACATGATAACAAAATTTTCAAATATTACAACTTTGACGTGGAAATATTTATGTCTTTAGAGATTTTAATATATCCATAGGATATGGTTTTACTTTTAAAGATTCATTTTACAAATATTTAATTAAAAGAAATATTAAAAGATATTGGAGCAAGATTTTCGTTTCTTTGTGTTGAAATAACCTTTTTACTTTATTTTACAAAATGGTATTGACTTTAGTAAAGAGTAAAGATGTTAAATAATTACCTCATTTAGAATTTTAATGTGGTAAAAAAATTTGTTGAAGGTAAATTTATGATCCATTCAAATTCAACATATATGATAAAATAAATGTTAAACACATAACTATATAAAACATTTAAATAATCATTTTTATTTTTAGATTTTTAAGATTTTTTATTTTGGCCGACATGAGAAAAATTTCAACTTTGATGACAAACAGACACGCTTACACATCATACTGGGTTGTAGAATGCGTCTCCCGACACAATTATAGTGAACTAAAGTCTAAAATATTTTCTATAGGTACCTAGAGATCTTACCTCTCACTTCTAAGTATTTCATAGTTAGAAACATCTCATAAAACAATTTATAGCAAAAATGTTAAACTGGCATGTTTAGTGATAATTTTAGGAGTATTAAAATTCATAACTTCCACAATGCATATCTTTGAAATTATGGAAAATAAAATTTTAAACTATTTACCATAGGTACCTAGAGAACTCCCCTCTATATCCAAGGTATTTCATAGTTTGCATGTTATATATCTAGATCAAAATAATGTAGAAACATAAGAATATACAAATCAATGAATTTATAATAAGACATTTTGAGGGGTCATCCTCCTTTTACATCACATAAATGAATAAGTCTTGGATGATTCAAATGAAAATACCTACTTTGTATATATAGAAGTCTAAAGGGTCAAAATATAATTAGGGCCTACATAATAATAATAATGTAAGGGCACAATAATAAAAATAGTGGGCTTCTATGGGGTATAAAAATAACAATGTAGGGTTTACATTAGTATTATAGGGACTTAACATGCCCCTTTCCTTCAAAAAAGTGTTGTCCTCAACATTGAGTAGTTATGGATGCTTATATATAAAATAATCATCCTCCTATGTGGAATCTTCAACTGATAAGTTCTTCCACTTAATGAGATACTCTAAAATTGATGAATTCCATATTTATCAAATTCTTGTTTCTATGATTACTTCAAGCTCCAATATCATTTTACTTTCCTCGTTAAGTTCTAGAAATATAGTTTGAATCAGAAAATTATCACCTATAACCTCCTTTAAGCATGAAACATGGAAAACTAGTTGTACTCACAAGTATGCAAGAATATCCAATTTGTATGTCATAGTACCAATATTTTTCAATGCCTTGTAAGGGTTATAATACTTGGGTGATATTTTATTATCCTTATTAGCTTCCTTGAGGGGAATTTGTTTGTAAGGTTGTAACCATAAAAATAACAAATCACCCACATTAGGAGAATTTTGAGGTCTAAAATGGGTCTCCTAAGGAAATTATAAAATAATAGTGGAAATAATAAAATAAGATTAGATTATATCATCAAATTTTAGAGGGAAAAAAGATTAAATTATTTTTTCAACTCGTATTTTCAACTTATCTCCGTATGGGTTTACTTAAATTTCAAGCGAAAACACTCTTTGGATGCATAATTTGATTCTTCATCCAAGGAGTACCCATGCTGCATACTTTAGATGGGCTCTGCCACACGAAAAATGAGAAATACATGAAAAAATGTGATTGAAATCACGTTTTTCATGTGTTTCTGATTTTTCGTGTAGCAGGGTCCATCGAAGTATGCAACATGTGTACTCCTGGGATGAAGAATTAAATTTTTCAACCAAAAATTACTCTCACTCGAAATTTTAGTAAAACCTTAACGAGATAATTTGAAAATATGAGTTGAAAAAATAGTTTTATTATTTTATTATTTTTTAATCATGTTACTTTTCTACTCCAGAAGTGGTGAATCATCCCCCATGGTTGAGATTACCATCTTGAATCCTATTGGTTCTTACAAAGTTTTTTTGGTTGTACATTTTTCTTAGGAGACCCATTTTAGACCTCAAAATTTCCCTAATGCATTGAAATTTCTTTCATTGTGATGTTGATATGCTTGTTCTTTCATTTGATTTGTGCTAGAGTAAAGTTATCCTTTAAGAGATGGAGAACTTTTTGATGCTTGATGTGATCTTCAACTTCTTGAACCTTATAATGATCTCTTAGAGGTTATGTGCTAAATGGTGGATGGTATCCATAAAACACCATAAATGGGGTCATTTTTGTTGTGATATGGAAGGAAGTGTTATAGCACCGTTTTTCCAGAGGTAACCATCGAATCCAATGTGTTTATTTACCATATGAAAATCAACGAAGATATCCTTCCAAAATTTTGTTCATTAACTCAGTTTTCCAATCATATTTGGCATGATAAGATGAGGTATGAGTCAATTGAGTACCAAGACTAGAAAATAATTTTGTCCAAAATTTTCAAATGAAAATTGGATTCCTGTCACATTAAATAATATTTAGGCTTCCATGTATTTTTTGAACTATTTCTACAAATGCAATAGTGATTGTACTAGCTTTGAAAGGATGAAGTAATGCCTAAGAATGTGTATACTTGGTAATTCTATCGATTACCACCATTATTACACTCTTTCCTTCATACTTGGGTAGACCTATGATAAAATCCATTGAGATGTCCTCCCAATATTGACTTGGAATGGTTAATGGTTGTAAAATACTTGGGGTCTTAATTGTCTTGACTTTATTTTGTTGGAAATCCAAACATTTTGCCACAACTTTCAAACATGAGCTTTAAGTCCATCCCAAAAAAAAATCATGCTTGACCATGTAGCAAGTTTTAAAAATCATAAGTTCCCTCTTATATGATAGAGGTGAAATTATAAAAGAACATTTTGTTTGATTTTGGAGTTGTTACATAGATATAAGCAATCTTTGTACCATAATGAATCATGTTTCTAGATAAATGTATCAGTTGCACTAGGATCTTGTTGCAACTCTTGAATGAATCTCCAAACTGCTTTGTCATTCTTCCATTCATCCCTTGCTTCATTTATCCAATTAGGTTGGATAATAGAAATGACACAAAGCAATGCCTCTACATCCTCGTCCCTTCTTAATAATGCATCTGCAATAACATTTTTCTTCCCTTTTCGTAGTGTTAACACCCAGGTTGTTCCCTATGACTCCCAAGGGAATACGGCCGGGGTAACCACTAACCAATCTTGGATCACTGTTTCTAGCCAAACTGTGATCAGAGAGGGCTCTCTCTTTATGATTTGTATCTGTTTGTGATAGGGTTTTAGGCTAGCTATTATGCACAGGTTTTGTTTATGTTTTGGTTGAAGAGTTTCTTTTAGGTCTTATGATGTAGTATTCAAAGAGTCAAATATCATTGGGCAATGGAGTCTATAGCAGTAGGTGTCTAGAAACTTTGAGATGAATTAGTGCAACTTACAGGGCCATTTGGATACTTCATAGAACAAATTTTGATTTATAACACAAACAGGTGAAAAAAACCAGTGAAAGCAATTAAGAATTTTCACTAAAGTATTCAAGTATTTCCACCAAACTAGGTATGAGAAACAGATAGATGCCTCAGGAGCAAAACTTGAATCCCTGGGGATGTCTATCACTGTAGAAGATATAGTTTTAAAGTGCAGCAATTAAGAATTACACTTCATTCACTGTATCTGAAGAAAACATGGATAATAGCTCAGATTGAGTTCAGGGTAATCAGTGATTAAATCCTGGAACTATTCTTCTACTTTGCTATTAAGTGTAAAACATTTAAACAATGAAAGAGAACAAAAGACTCGAAAACATGTAACACAGAGATTTAAGAAAGACTTATTGTTTTATGAAACACTCTGGAATCCTGCAACATTCACCATTCATCATCATGCATCAAGGTACGCCAAGCTTCGGAAATTCCATTCACCCTTTGTATTATTTCTCTGAGAATTTTACAGCAAATGAGATGCCTAAAATGAAAATAACAACAACCCCTTAAGCTTCAGTCAGGGGCGAATATATACATACGATTTCACAAAAATATCTGAGTTCTAAGTTATCTCAGACTTAATGTTCTCACCAACTTTTGAGATATTATTATAAGAAATTTATTACAGCATTGAATACAAGATAAAGGCGTCTTGACGTTCTGTCAGAAGATATTTTGGCCCTTTGGGAGCTGCTAAGTCGGTCAGGATACTTTGATCAACTGCTGGAGAACCCGACTTTATGGCTCGCGCGCTGTATTTTGGGTCTGCCACCTGTGATTGTGATTGCTGCTGTGGTGAGTAAATAGCCTTGCTGAGTTGGCTCAGCATCTGTCCTTTCCTTGTGGAGTTATTCACCAAAAATTCTGCCTGTGCATGACTGTTCATAAATTGGAGAAAATTAGCGCTACAGATTCTGGCCTGATAAAATTATCTGTGTCAAATTCCTCCATACTTCCTGTGTGGGCAATTGATGATTTATGATTGCCCCCATAGTCTCATCTGCTTCTGTATACTTAAAGAAATTAGGTGGTGTATCAAACAGGTGATCAATTTCATTCATGATAAAAAACAAGTTATCCACCCTATCATACAAATTCTGCCCTGATGCTGGCCCTGTTTCTGCTGAGGTACTGGGCTGTTTTGCAATTTGTGATGCAGCATGGGCATCAACCCTTTTGATGTAATTTTCCAGGGTAAGCAGCCTTCCTACACTGCTTAATATGCTGGGGAGGCCTCTGTTTTGTAATGCCACAAATCTGTCCAGGAATTTGTTGATCTCGGTCTGCATATCCTGTGTTCTTCTCTCCAGCGTTCCAACTAGGCTTCTTAGTGTCAGGACTCTTTTAACTACTGAGATTATTTCAGTCCTGTTAGTAATCCCCATGGTAGCTAGTTGAGAGCTAGTTTTGTTATTCAAAATAGTGATCATTCTGCTGGCAGCATCTGGCATGTGGCCCAAGCTTGCTCTAGCTCTCTGTACTTCCCTGTTTGCCTTGGTAATGAGTACTATTTGCTCATCCATAGTCTCAATATACTGCCACTGATTGGTGATGGATCGACCAATGTTGCCCCAGAGGACTGCTTTTAATTCTGCTGTTACTTTTTCTAGTGCAAGCTCTTTTTCTAGTTCAGCTATTCTCTTTTTTAGAGCTTTTATTTCTCTTTCCTTTGCTGCCTCATTCTGCTTGCTTTTATCAAATCTTTCATTCACCTTAGTCAACGACTTTTTGACTTCATCAAGCTCTTTCATTTGGGATTCAAGAACTCGGATCTCAGCTTGCAACTTCTGCATATCCAGACTAGGAGTCTGCTCTGTTGTTGGTGTAGTTGTTGCTGTAGATGGTGCTGTAGTTCCCATCTGCTGAGGAGGAAGAGTAGTTATTGGAGTAGCTTCTTCAAGATTGATTACTTCCGGAGGGGGCTGGGAAGTTTGGCCCTCTTCTCTCTGTTTCAATGCTGTCTGTAATGCTGCCTTTGCAGCTTCTGATTGTCCTAGCTGGTCTTGAGTCCGAACCAGCTCCTTGTATAAGGATATCATCAAATCCGTAGCATCCTTTTCTAGCCTTTGCTGAGCAACTTCATCTGTTTGAGGATGGATGGTGGCTGGGAGCTTGATTTTCCTTCTTAAGGCAGCCATGTCTTGATCCCTTATCTTCAACAGTTCTTGGATCCCTTTAACATCTTTAGGATCATGTCCTATTTCTATAATTACCTCCTCCAAGGACTTGATTCTGTTGTCCTTGGCCTGTGATGATGCTCTCTCCAATTCCAGCTGAGAGGCTGTATTATCAAGGCTGCTCTTCAATTTGTAGTTTTCCAATGTTTCATCTGCCAAGGAGGCATACACCATTTCACCAGTTTGTTTATGCAGTTCGATTTTATCCATAGGGTGTATATCTTTGGCCAGAACCTCCATGTTGGTCCTTAGGTAATCCGAGGTAGATTGGGGATGCAGAGTTGTGGGCATGAAGTGACTCATGATCATTTTGCCTTCACTTACATCAAAGGCAGACATGAGTCTTTGCTGATTGGTGGGAGCCAGGTTCAGCAAATGATTGTACAGCTGTACTTTAATAGGATCACTCCTCCTTTTAATGTCGATAAACTGCTGTTTGATGCTTGACTGTCCTTCTCTGTGCTGGCTGGAGGAGCTGACCTCTCCTCCTATAGCTCTATCACGTTCATGCTGGAGTGAACTGGCTGAAACTTCTCCACTGGGTGGGCCCATGCCCATTGCTTGCCTCACTGCCTCATCATCTTCTGGGAAGTCATTCAACCTTTGCCTTTTCTCTCCCTGATCGATGGATGAAGTCAGGGGAGTCTCTCTATCTCTTTTCCTGGTTAAGTCCTCCTTTTGTGGGGTTTGGAGGACCGATGTATCAAAGGTAGTTTCTGCCCTAGGAGGCACTATATTCTGAGCCAGTTGCTCAGTGGGACTAGGAGTGTCAATCACCCTTTCCTGCTGCAAGGGTTGCTGTTCCTTAAGTGGCACTTCTTCTTGCTGCTGCCCTTGTTCCTGCTGTTCCATCTCTTCTTGTTGTTGTAGAAATGTCTCCACTTGTTCTTCTGTCAATGGAGGTGGCTGTTCCACCTGCTTCCCTTTATCTTTGCTTGCTGTCAGCGGTGCCTTCTCGGCAGTTTGCTGCTGTGTTGTTGATGATGTAGTAGCTGCTCCAAGCTGTCTTCTGTATGAATGAGGAACCTGTTAATTGACGAACGGAGGTCGCATGGGCGTGCACGGTTGGAGCTGTGGAGGTCGCCTCGGTCAATAGAGCAGGTTGGCGAAAATTTGGACGTAAACGCTCATGCAGAAAAACAGTAGAGAAACGCACAAACAATGGAAAAATAGACGTTTTTTGGCTTAATATGGGCTTTTTATGATTTTGGCGCTTTTTAGTGATGACGTCAGCATGACGTCATTGGTGGGTCAAGGTCAAGTGACGTCAGCTGACGTCATCGGGTGACGTGTCAATACACTGTTGGTCCATGGGGGCGATGAGGTGGCAGCCATGTCAGCGGCCAGGTGGACGAATAACAGGGGCGAGGGCAAGCGGATATGACGTGGCGAAGCATTAGTGGAAGACAGATGGCGGTTAGGACCGTAGCGGTTACGGTTAAGGCTAACCGCTACGGTCTCTCGGGGCGGTTTGGGTACGGCGCTGAAAGTGTCAGGCCTGGCTCCGAGAGACCTTATTGCTTGACACGTGGAGAGGCCCTGACGTGACGCAACGTCACCTTCTCGGGCGGTAAAGGACGGCTGCGGGCGCTGCTCCGATATCATCGTGGATCGTCGGATCTTCGGGCCTTGATCCGACGGTGGGCGGAGCAACAACATGCTCGGGTGATATGTGGGCGGAAAACTTTGGGTTGCGGGTTTTTTTTAATGGTTTTTTTCAATGTTTTTCATAAAATCAAACTGCGCGCTAACACTTTGGAAATGCGCCAGAGGCGGGTTTTTTGACTTTGGGTAATTCTTGCAAAGGTTTTAAGGGGTAAAAGAGGGTTTACAAGGGTTTTTCAATGCAAATGGTGGTTTGAGGAGCGAGTTGGCTTGTAGCAAGGGGGAATGGGATGTGATAGGTTCACCAAGGTGACCAGAGGTCTCTTTGGTTCCTTTTGAAGAGCATATGGCTATAATGCCAAGGGGAGGAGTATTTACAAGATTTTGGGGCTTTATACACCATAGTGTTAGTATTATTAGGGGAGGGGTAAGATAAGGGAGCTATATAGTAGAATTAGAGGTTAATATGAATGAGGGGAGCAAATGAAGGGGACTTTACTGAGTTTATGTAAAGTTGATTTAGTTTTGAGAGTAGATCAAAATGAAAAGATCTTAGACAAGAAATGTGGCTTCTGAAAGAACAAGAACCATCATAAAACCATGATCTCTCTTCATAAATCTCAGCTAAAGAAAGGGAATGTTAGTAATGGAATGAAGGGGGAGAGGGAGGTTAGTCATGCTCCTTGCTGTAATTTGATGGAATTCACCACTTTGTCCATTGATAGATTTTTGCCTTGGCAAAACACCTCTTGACATGTGTGAAATGGTGAAAATACCTTTTCTGCAACCACAACTGCTTACCCAGCTACTTTCCTAACATTTTTTGTTTCTCCTTGGAGGGTGCATTTAGGCTTGCAAACCCTTACTTGCCTATTCTTTTCTTTGGATTTTTCTTTATTCTTTTCTATCTACTTCTACCCTTATCTCTTCCAAGGTCCCAGATTAAGCTGTTGGGAACCTTTACTTCTCTACCTAAACTACTTGTCTGCCAAGATTAAACAGTTTGGACAGACTTCTTTCTCTATTCTATAACTCAAAATTGAAACATGGCATGATCCAGGTTAAACTGTTGAATCATCCACAAAATTGAAATAAGGTCCTCAATATTTGAAACAGATTACACACCTCTTGTTCTCTAGGAAATATGGGATCTTTGTAATACCAAAGCAGAGCATATTTGGACTTTCCTTGGCCAATCATGAAATATGAAACCTATTAGTATAGGTATCCAACAGTGGCTCCACATGGGGATGGTTTTTCTTCTGAAAGACCAAGAACAGCAGGTCAGATTGCCTTGTTCTTTGACTGCCCATCCCAATCTCTGAAATTTGCTGCAAAAATGTGTCAAAATTGTGTGCTTCTTTCTTGGAAGACCTCTGATTCTACTTGCCTCTAGCTGGTTGGTGAATCACTTGAAAAACTGTATTTTATAATCTAAAACAGAAAACAATATTTACATCTGCATATATACAATGAATCCTTAGTTTCCATTCATGGGGAATAGTCAAAGTAGTGCTTCAGCATCCTGCCATTGACAGGACCTTCATCCAAGTCAGTTTCAGTCAGACTTTTAAGGAAGTAAGTGTTGTTACCTTGTACTGCTTGGACAGCAAATGGTCCTCTCCATAAAGAGTCAAACTTTCCATGTTTTCCTTTCTCTTCTCTTCTTGCATCCCACTTTAAGACTTTGTCCCCCACATTGAAATCTTCTGCTTTGGTTCTCCTATCAAAGGCCTTTTTCAATTTCTCTTGTAGTATCTGCGCTCTGCTGAAAACTTGTTCTCTAGTTTGCTGTAAACAGATTACCTGATTGATCCTCCTTTGCATATCATTTGGCTCTGCTTGGCTCTCTTGCAGAAGTTTCATAACCGGCACTCCTAGTGATGAAGGAAATTTGGCTTCTAATCCGTAGACTAACTCATATGGGCTGGTCCCAATAGATCTTTTTGTTGTTAGTCTATCTGCCCATAAAGCATTTACTAGTTTCTTGTGCCAGTTCTTTTTGTTCTCTTCCAGCACTTTCTTTATGATATTTATTAAACTTTTGTTTGATGATTCAGCAAGGCCATTTCCTTGAGGATAGTAAGCAGTAGAATGGCCCAAAGTGATGTGAAATTTATGGCAGAAGTTCACCATTTTTTTGGATCTGAAGGCAGCAGCATTGTCTGTTATTATCTTGTCCGGACAGCCAAATCTAGCCAGTATATTGTTTTCCAGAAACTGAATGATTACTGAATCATTTGCTTGTCTGCATGGGGCAGCTTCAATCCACTTGGTGAAGTAGTCTGTTGCTGTTAAAATCCATCTGTGTTGGCCTGAGGATGAGGGATGAATTTCCCCAATGAAATCCAAACCCCATTGTTGGAAAGGTCTCTCTGTTGCAATGGGCTTCAAAGGGAGTGGCAGCAACTGTCTTTTGCCTTCAAACAGTTGGCATTTGTGGCATGAGGCTGTAAATTTCTTAACATCAGAGAACATGGTGGGCCAGTAATAACCAGCCCTCAATATTTTGTCCACAGTGGACTTCCAGTACAAATGTCCACCACAGTCTCCAGCATGGAAGTCTTGCATGATATTGTTAGTTTCATTCTCTATTAGACAGTGCAGCAATATACCTTCATGGTTTTTCCAAAGTAAGTTTCCATCTATCACACAAAATCTAGATGTTTTCATTTTTAGGAACCTACACTTAGTTCTGGACAGTCCTGGGGGAGCACACAGGTTTTGTAACACATAGCAGATATCAGAGTACCAAGGAGATTGTTCAAAGGCTACATTGATCTTTGGAGTCGCCAGCTCTGTTCCACTGTCCAGTTGGTTGATATCTAAGGCTTGGAAATTTGCTTCTGTCATTAATTTGGCCAAACCTTGCCCTTTTATTAGCTTTGTGGGTTTTATTTCAATGTCGAATTCTAGTATATTGGAAATCCATTTTCCTCTCCTGCCCTCTAAGTTTTCTTGGGTGAGAATGTCTTTGACAATAGGACTTGGTACATAAGCCACAACATGGGAGTAAAGGATGTAAATCCTAAAGTCTTTAATAGCTTTGATCAAAGCGTAGGCTTGCTTCTCCATAATTTGATAGTTTAGAGGGGCATCTCTAAGAGCTCTGCTGAAAAAGGCAATAGGCTTCTCATTCCCTTGGTCATCTTTCTGTAATAAAACAGCAGCAATAGTATGTTGGGAGGCAAAGGAGAAAATGATAAAGTCTCTGTCAAACTGAGGATTGGTCAACACTGGGGTTTGAGTCAAGGCCAATTTTATACTTTCAAAGGCTTGTTTTGCTTCAATAGTCCATTTGACCTTTGAATCTTTCTTTAGCATATTGTTTAGTAATCTGATTAATTCTGCTAAATTAGGGATAAACCTTCTTAAAAAGTTGATTTTCCCTAAGAATCCTTGCAATTCCTTGACATTCCTTGGGTGAGGCATTTGTAGGATAGCTTGTATCCTATCTGGATCAATTCTTATGCCATATTTTGAAATAATGTGTCCTAAAAGTTTCCCTTCTTCCAAGCCAAATAATGACTTCTTGGGGTTTAAGGAAATGCCATATTTCCTACATGTTATGAAAATCTGTCTCAAATGTTTCAAGTGTTCTTGGTCAGATTTTGAAAAGGGTGTTAGATCATCTAAGTAAATGACCAAAAAGTCATGAATCTCTTTTGCAAAAGCAATGTCCATTGCTCTTTGAAACGTTGCCCCTGCGTTTTTCAATCCAAAGGGCATTTTCACATACTTGAAAGTTCCCCATGGGGTTGTAAATGCAGTTTTGTCTTGGTCATCAGGGTGTACTAAGATTTGATTGAAGCCTGAGAATCCATCAAGCAATGATATCCTTGAAGCCCCTACTACTCTTTGAAGAATGTGATCCATTTTGGGTAAAGGGTAGTTATCTTTGAGTGATACTTGATTCAAATTCCTTAAGTCTACACAAAGTCTAATCTCACCAGTTTTCTTTCTTGTAGGGACCAAATTTGAAATCCACTCAGAGAACCTGATTGGTGCTATGATACCAGCTTTGAACATTTTATGTAATTCTTTTTCAATGGAAGGAAGGAGCATAGGATTGATCCTTCTCAATTTCTGTTTGAATGGTTTTTGATTAGGCTTGAGGGGAATGGTGTGCTGGATGACAGAAGTATCATAGGACTTTAGATCCTCATAACCCCAAGCAAAAACATCTTGAAACTCTTTAAAGAGATCAATGTATTTGGGTTTTTGATCAGGGGGCAAAGCAGCAGATAGTTTTATTATTTTAGGATTGTCAGTGGTACCAATGTTGCATTCTTCAATTGCTGCATCTAATGGCTGCATTTTTGGTTTCCTGGGGACATCATTTGAATCAAAAATGTCTTCTAATGGGGTAAGGCCTACTGGAAGGAAATTGTCCTTAAGTTGTATGATTTCAGCTTCAGCGCTGCTCATCTCTTCACAGTCAATTTGGTGAATTTGGTGAATGTTTTCATTGTTGAAAATAGTTGGACTCAGTAATTGTTTTGCTGTTCTAGGTGACATTGGGTGAGCAGACTGTTGAAACAGTATTTGTGATTGACTTCCTGACTCAGGTATTTGTGATTGACTTGCTCCATCAATATCAATATTTAATCCTGTGAACTCTTGTTGCAAGGTTAAAAAATTGTTTATTTGCATGTCATCCTCAAATACTTGCCATTCTTTAACATTGTTTGGAATAGAGGGTCTGTATTTGACCTCAGCTGTGAAACAGTTATTGGGTTCTAATGGGAATTCGAAGGTGCTGGCAAACGTTGCCAAGCTGTGTGCATGGAGATTGTGGCCCCTTGAAATTTTTGTGATAACACACTCAGAGAAGGTCTCTAATATTTCAATTACAGCAGATCTGTAGGACCTCAATCTTTTGTCATTGGTGACAAAGTTTCCTTTCACTTGTTGAATTACTAGATCAGAGTCTCCCATGATGGAGAGTTTAGGAGTTTGTAATGACCTTGCTAGTTTGAGACCGAGCAACAAAGCTTCGTATTCTGCCATGTTGTTAGTGCATCTAAAATTCAATCTATAAGCCCTGCCTTCTGCATACTCTTTCTCTTTGTTATGTATCCACACTCCAGCTCCTGCTCCTAGCTTGTTAACTGAGCCATCAAATTCTAGGACCCACAGGATGTCTTGCTGAACAGGAGATTTAAAATTCTGTTCATGGGATGGCAATGTGAGCATGAGTTGGGGTTTCTTTTCCCATTTGTTTTCTAGGACAATTTCATCACTTTTTTGACAATCTTTGACAACTAGAGGAGGGATACTGTGTATTGTTGGGCTGATTAATGTTTGGCAGGTGGTACTTGTTTGATCAATGTTTTGTTCTTGTATGAGTGCTTCGGTCCTAATATCTTTGTTTGAGAGGCTTGTGCTGTCATTGAAGAGGATGAAGGAGTCTATGTCCGAATGGACAGCATATATTGGAAAATTTTGAGGCTTTTCTTCACTGCTGACCATATACTTCATGAGTGTTTCCCTGTAAAGTCTTTTTGGTTGCCCAAAGACAGAGATGGTTGCATATGACATATCTAATTGCAGGGAGCCTTGGAGCTTGGCTCCCCATGATCTTGATAACAGCATCCCATATTTGGGTGGGATATCAGCGACTACAACATCCATTAGAATGGTTTTGTTGGGGAATTGAACCAGGGACACACATAAATCTTTTATTAGGCCCAAACATTTGACTTGGCTAGAATCAAAGGAAAACAGGTCTTTGTATGGTCTTGTTACATCCAAATTCAATCTTTCCATGACTGCTTTTGGCATAAGGTTGTGAGAGGCGCCTGAGTCGAACATTGCATTATGCAGTATTTTATCGTGAACATGCAGGCTGACATAAAAAGGTAAAACCCCTGTGACTATTGTTTTTCCATCTACCTCTGGGCCAAACAGTAATTCTGGAGTGTCATCTAGCACATTTACATCATCTTTGCTATTAGTGAGTTGAAGGGAGTTCTTGATCTGCTGTTTATAGATATCATGCTTGGCTAGCTCTGAGAGAGGAATTGCTATTTTTAGCTTGCCAATCTCTGTGCCTAGGTCAAAAGGTTTGTCAACTTGGGTTTTAGAGTCACGGGTAGCAGTCTTTTCTTTGTTCACTAAATCTTCTTGTTGGATTTTATCTTGATTTTGAAACCTGCCCCTTATACTCATGTCTTGAGGGGTAATGTTTGGATTAGGGTGAGAGGACGAGGTTGCCATGGGCTGTTGTAGTGGGGACAGTAGTTCAGTAACCTCCTCAACCACTACTTCTTTTGTAGGCAAGTTTGTTTTGTCATTAGGTTCTGTGACTGAGGTTTCTTTAAACTGTTATTTCTCCTTTATCTTTTCAGGCTGATTTACATTTACAGTCCTACTCCTTAGTTTGTATTGTTTATGGACTTCATAGACAGCAGTATCATATCCTTGTTTAAAGTCAAAGGATTCTCCTGTTTTAGTTTGGAATGTTTTGCTTTCATCCTCCTCATGGTCTTCTTGTGTTAAGAAAACATGGCTTTTACCATCCAGACCTATTAAGTTGATTTCAGGATCTTCATTGAGCTGATTGTCTGTGGAAGTTTCTGCATAGTTTTCTTGAAAAGGGGGTCTAATATCTTGGTCAGCACTTGTTTTTCCTATGTTTGGGTTCTGATTTCTCCTAAAATTTGGGTTTCTAGGAGGGTTGCTTTGTGATGCCTCCCATGATGATTTTCTTTCAACCGATTCCACTCTTTCACCCAATCTCTTCATGCTGTTTAGTATTGCATCCAGCTTCTGATCAAAACCTGAGGGCTCTTCTCTGAAGCCAGCTTTCTTTTCCAACTTTGCCCTGTTTCTTTTGGCAATTAGGTTAGCCTCTACAGTGACTGCAACCCTTTGAGCTTCTGCAAGGGTTGGAGGATCTCTTTCTTTCAATTGATAAGCCATATCCGAATCAAAACCATCAGGGAAGTTATACAGGGCCAAATCAGGAGGGGGCCTTAAGTTCTATGGGATAGCATTATATACATTGTTAAACCTAGCACAATATTCCAAAACTGTTTCTTGGGGACCTCTTTTAATAGTGTTATATTCCCCAAGTATGTGGAGGGGATCTTTCTTTTTCTCCCATCTCTCAGTAAAGACTTCGTAAAGCTGATCAGGTGTTGCAATGGAGTTTGCATTGAGGGATCTGAACCAAGTTCTAACATCCCCAGTTAAACTTTGAACAAAAATTCTCATCCTGACGCTGTTATCATCTATTTCATAGGTCTCAAAGTGGTCTTGCATCTTCTTAGCATGCTGGACAGCTGTCAAAGGGCCATGGGAGTCAAAAAATGAGATTTTGGTTTGGTAATCTTGGGGTAGAGCTGGAGCATTAGCAGGTATCTGCAGAGGTGCATACCTGTTAGCCATGTTTATGGGATTTACAGGGTTGACAGGAATAAATGGGACAACAGGGATTACAGGTGTGACAGGGTTAATGGTATGAGTAACAAGCGGGGAACTGGTTGAAAGAGTATGTGCAGATGGTGAAGATGGGAGAGGAGGGCTTTGAGGTGTTGATGATGAACTAGGGGAACTAGGGGTGGACCGGAAAAGAACTTTGCAAGGAGTAGGAATAAGGATAGGTCGATCTGAACTTATATCTGAATCAGCAGGCTTCTCCTGCTTTTGCTGTCTCCTTATGTTCTTTGGAATGATATTTGGATTATCAACAATGATAGGTTGATTAGGGTCAGGGTTTGCCCTAGTGTGCCTTGGGTTTCTTTTGGGAGCCAGCTTCTAATTTCTTTTGAATTTGTACAAGAAGTTTATATATATGCAAGGACTGGATGAAAATTTTGGAATGGCTATATATGTTTCAAAGCTAGGATGAAGATTCCCTAATCAGCTCTTCCCTAAAGCTGTTCCTGTGGCACAGAAACAGTCCTAAGGCCTCTTGGCTAGTTTCGGGCTTGATGGTAGCTTCGGAAGATAGATAGTAATTGAAAAATCTTTATGAAGTCCCCAGTGGAGTCGCCAATTATGTTAACACCCAGGTTGTTCCCTATGACTCCCAAGGGAATACGGCCGGGGTAACCACTAACCAATCTTGGATCACTGTTTCTAGCCAAACTGTGATCAGAGAGGGCTCTCTCTTTATGATTTGTATCTGTTTGTGATAGGGTTTTAGGCTAGCTATTATGCACAGGTTTTGTTTATGTTTTGGTTGAAGAGTTTCTTTTAGGTCTTATGATGTAGTATTCAAAGAGTCAAATATCATTGGGCAATGGAGTCTATAGCAGTAGGTGTCTAGAAACTTTGAGATGAATTAGTGCAACTTACAGGGCCATTTGGATACTTCATAGAACAAATTTTGATTTATAACACAAACAGGTGAAAAAAACCAGTGAAAGCAATTAAGAATTTTCACTAAAGTATTCAAGTATTTCCACCAAACTAGGTATGAGAAACAGATAGATGCCTCAGGAGCAAAACTTGAATCCCTGGGGATGTCTATCACTGTAGAAGATATAGTTTTAAAGTGCAGCAATTAAGAATTACACTTCATTCACTGTATCTGAAGAAAACATGGATAATAGCTCAGATTGAGTTCAGGGTAATCAGTGATTAAATCCTGGAACTATTCTTCTACTTTGCTATTAAGTGTAAAACATTTAAACAATGAAAGAGAAAAAAAGACTCGAAAACATGTAACACAGATATTTAAGAAAGACTTATTGTTTTATGAAACACTCTGGAATCCTGCAACATTCACCATTCATCATCATGCATCAAGGTACGCCAAGCTTCGGAAATTCCATTCACCCTTTGTATTATTTCTCTGAGAATTTTACAGCAAATGAGATGCCTAAAATGAAAATCACAACAACCCCTTAAGCTTCAGTCAGGGGCGAATATATACATACGATTTCACAAAAATATCTGAGTTCTAAGTTATCTCAGACTTAATGTTCTCACCAACTTTTGAGATATTATTATAAGAAATTTATTACAGCATTGAATACAAGATAAAGGCGTCTTGACGTTCTGTCAGAAGATATTTTGGCCCTTTGGGAGCTGCTAAGTCGGTCAGGATACTTTGATCAACTGCTGGAGAACCCGACTTTATGGCTCGCGCGCTGTATTTTGGGTCTGCCACCTGTGATTGTGATTGCTGCTGTGGTGAGTAAATAGCCTTGCTGAGTTGGCTCAGCATCTGTCCTTTCCTTGTGGAGTTATTCACCAAAAATTCTGCCTGTGCATGACTGTTCATAAATTGGAGAAAATTAGCGCTACAGATTCTGGCCTGATAAAATTATCTGTGTCAAATTCCTCCATACTTCCTGTGTGGGCAATTGATGATTTATGATTGCCCCCATAGTCTCATCTGCTTCTGTATACTTAAAGAAATTAGGTGGTGTATCAAACAGGTGATCAATTTCATTCATGATAAAAAACAAGTTATCCACCCTATCATACAAATTCTGCCCTGATGCTGGCCCTGTTTCTGCTGAGGTACTGGGCTGTTTTGCAATTTGTGATGCAGCATGGGCATCAACCCTTTTGATGTAATTTTCCAGGGTAAGCAGCCTTCCTACACTGCTTAATATGCTGGGGAGGCCTCTGTTTTGTAATGCCACAAATCTGTCCAGGAATTTGTTGATCTCGGTCTGCATATCCTGTGTTCTTCTCTCCAGCGTTCCAACTAGGCTTCTTAGTGTCAGGACTCTTTTAACTACTGAGATTGTTTCAGTCCTGTTAGTAATCCCCATGGTAGCTAGTTGAGAGCTAGTTTTGTTATTCAAAATAGTGATCATTCTGCTGGCAGCATCTGGCATGTGGCCCAAGCTTGCTCTAGCTCTCTGTACTTCCCTGTTTGCCTTGGTAATGAGTACTATTTGCTCATCCATAGTCTCAATATACTGCCACTGATTGGTGATGGATCGACCAATGTTGCCCCAGAGGACTGCTTTTAATTCTGCTGTTACTTTTTCTAGTGCAAGCTCTTTTTCTAGTTCAGCTATTCTCTTTTTTAGAGCTTTTATTTCTCTTTCCTTTGCTGCCTCATTCTGCTTGCTTTTATCAAATCTTTCATTCACCTTAGTCAACGACTTTTTGACTTCATCAAGCTCTTTCATTTGGGATTCAAGAACTCGGATCTCAGCTTGCAACTTCTGCATATCCAGACTAGGAGTCTGCTCTGTTGTTGGTGTAGTTGTTGCTGTAGATGGTGCTGTAGTTCCCGTCTGCTGAGGAGGAAGAGTAGTTATTGGAGTAGCTTCTTCAAGATTGATTACTTCCGGAGGGGGCTGGGAAGTTTGGCCCTCTTCTCTCTGTTTCAATGCTGTCTGTAATGCTGCCTTTGCAGCTTCTGATTGTCCTAGCTGGTCTTGAGTCCGAACCAGCTCCTTGTATAAGGATATCATCAAATCCGTAGCATCCTTTTCTAGCCTTTGTTGAGCAACTTCATCTGTTTGAGGATGGATGGTGGCTGGGAGCTTGATTTTCCTTCTTAAGGCAGCCATGTCTTGATCCCTTATCTTCAACAGTTCTTGGATCCCTTTAACATCTTTAGGATCATGTCCTATTTCTATAATTACCTCCTCCAAGGACTTGATTCTGTTGTCCTTGGCCTGTGATGATGCTCTCTCCAATTCCAGCTGAGAGGCTGTATTATCAAGGCTGCTCTTCAATTTGTAGTTTTCCAATGTTTCATCTGCCAAGGAGGCATACACCATTTCACCAGTTTGTTTATGCAGTTCGATTTTATCCATAGGGTGTATATCTTTGGCCAAAACCTCCATGTTGGTCCTTAGGTAATCCGAGGTAGATTGGGGATGCAGAGTTGTGGGCATGAAGTGACTCATGATCATTTTGCCTTCACTTACATCAAAGGCAGACATGAGTCTTTGCTGATTGGTGGGAGCCAGGTTCAGCAAATGATTGTACAGCTGTACTTTAATAGGATCACTCCTCCTTTTAATGTCGATAAACTGCTGTTTGATGCTTGACTGTCCTTCTCTGTGCTGGCTGGACGAGCTGACCTCTCCTCCTATAGCTCTATCACGTTCATGCTAGAGTGAACTGGCTGAAACTTCTCCACTGGGTGGGCCCATGCCCATTGCTTGCCTCACTGCCTCATCATCTTCTGGGAAGTCATTCAACCTTTGCCTTTTCTCTCCCTGATCGATGGATGAAGTCAGGGGAGTCTCTCTATCTCTTTTCCTGGTTAAGTCCTCCTTTTGTGGGGTTTGGAGGACCGATGTATCAAAGGTAGTTTCTGCCCTAGGAGGCACTATATTCTGAGCCAGTTGCTCAGTGGGACTAGGAGTGTCAATCACCCTTTCCTACTGCAAGGGTTGCTGTTCCTTAAGTGGCACTTCTTCTTGCTGCTGCCCTTGTTCCTGTTGTTCCATCTCTTCTTGCTGTTGTAGCAATGTCTCCACTTGTTCTTCTGTCAATGGAGGTGGCTGTTCCACCTGCTTCCCTTTATCTTTGCTTGCTGTCAGCGGTGCCTTCTCGGCAGCTTGCTGCTGTGTTGTTGATGATGTAGTAGCTGCTCCAAGCTGTCTTCTATATGAATGAGGAACCTGTTAATTGACGAACGGAGGTCGCATGGGCGTGCACGGTTGGAGCTGTGGAGGTCGCCTCGGTCAATAGAGCAGGTTGGCGAAAATTTGGACGTAAACGCTCATGCAGAAAAAGAGTAGAGAAATGCACAAACAATGGAAAAATAGACGTTTTTTGGCTTAATATGGGCTTTTTATGATTTTGGCGCTTTTTAGTGATGACATCAGCATGATGTCATTGGTGGGTCAAGGTCAAGTGACGTCAGCTGACGTCATCGGGTGACGTGTCAATACACTATTGGTCCATGGGGGCGATGAGGTGGCAGCCATGTCAGAGGCCAGGTGGACGAATAACAGGGGCGAGGGCAAGCGGATATGACGTGGCGAAGCATTAGTGGAAGACAGATGGCGGTTAGGACCGTAGCGGTTACGGTTAAGGCTAACCGCTACGGTCTCTCGGGGCGGTTTGGGTACGGCGCTGAAAGTGTCAGGCCTGGCTCCGAGAGACCTTATTGCTTGACATGTGGAGAGGCCCTGACGTGACGCAACGTCACCTTCTCGGGCGGTAAAGGACGGCTGCGGGGGCTGCTCCGATATCATCGTGGATCGTCGGATCTTCGGGCCTTGATCCGACGGTGGGCGGAGCAACAACATGCTCGGGTGATATGTGGGCGGAAAACTTTGGGTTGCGGGTTTTTTTTAATGGTTTTTTTCAATGTTTTTCATAAAATCAAACTGCGCGCTAACACTTTGGAAATGCGCCAGAGGCGGGTTTTTTGACTTTGGGTAATTCTTGCAAAGGTTTTAAGGGGTAAAAGAGGGTTTACAAGGGTTTTTCAATGCAAATGGTGGTTTGAGGAGCGAGTTGGCTTGTAGCAAGGGGGAATGGGATGTGATAGGTTCACCAAGGTGACCAGAGGTCTCTTTGGTTCCTTTTGAAGAGCATATGGCTATAATGCCAAGGGGAGGAGTATTTACAAGATTTTGGGGCTTTATACACCATAGTGTTAGTATTATTAGGGGAGGGGTAAGATAAGGGAGCTATATAGTAGAATTAGAGGTTAATATGAATGAGGGGAGCAAATGAAGGGGACTTTACTGAGTTTATGTAAAGTTGATTTAGTTTTGAGAGTAGATCAAAATGAAAAGATCTTAGACAAGAAATGTGGCTTCTGAAAGAACAAGAACCATCATAAAACCATGATCTCTCTTCATAAATCTCAGCTAAAGAAAGGGAATGTTAGTAATGGAATGAAGGGGGAGAGGGAGGTTAGTCATGCTCCTTGCTGTAATTTGATGGAATTCACCACTTTGTCCATTGATAGATTTTTGCCTTGGCAAAACACCTCTTGACATGTGTGAAATGGTGAAAATACCTTTTCTGCAACCACAACTGCTTACCCAGCTACTTTCCTAACATTTTTTGTTTCTCCTTGGAGGGTGCATTTAGGCTTGCAAACCCTTACTTGCCTATTCTTTTCTTTGGCTTTTTCTTTATTCTTTTCTATCTACTTCTACCCTTATCTCTTCCAAGGTCCCAGATTAAGCTGTTGGGAACCTTTACTTCTCTACCTAAACTACTTGTCTGCCAAGATTAAACAGTTTGGACAGACTTCTTTCTCTATTCTATAACTCAAAATTGAAACATGGCATGATCCAGGTTAAACTGTTGAATCATCCACAAAATTGAAATAAGGTCCTCAATATTTGAAACAAATTACACACCTCTTGTTCTCTAGGAAATATGGGATCTTTGTAATACCAAAGCAGAGCATATTTGGACTTTCCTTGGCCAATCATGAAATATGAAACCTATTAGTATAGGTATCCAACACGTAGATGATTCCAAATTCATAACCCAACATCTTTGTGAAATACTTTTGTTACTCTTATAAAGAAGTGTTTAATACTATCATGATTTTTTTTAACTTGAAGTGTATTCCTTCTCACAATAGGTTTGTGTAAATTATTTACCTTGATTCGATTACTTTCAAAAGAAATGGGTCTTCCTTGTATTAAAATAGCACCAATGCCATTTCTTGTGGCATCATTTTTGAAAATAATTTTCTTTGGGAATTCTGGTGTAGCTAAGATCAAAGCTTGACACATTTCATCTTTAAGATGTTCAAAGGCCTTAGTTGCTTCTGGAGTCCAAGAAAATGCATCTTTCTTTAGTAATTTTTTTTATAGATGTTGCTATTTTACCATAATTCTTATCAAACTTGTGATACTACCCTTTCCAATCAAGAAATCCTTGAAGATGACTTAAGGTTGTGGGGACTTTCTACTCCTTGATGGCTTTAATTTTGTTAGGGTATACCTTAACACCCTTATGAGATACAATATAACCCAAATATTCCACCCCTTCTACCCCAATGAAACATTTGGAGGGTTTGAGCACCTTATCAACATGTTGAACATGATATTTCCAAAAAATAATATTAGTAGATTATTATAATATCAAAAAATACTAACATAAATTTTCTAAAGGAAGGGTTTGAAAGTGGAATTTATCAAACCTTGAAATGTGGAAAGTGCATTAGTAAGGCTAAAATTTATGACAAAAAATTCATAATGACCTTCATGAGTTATGAATGTTGTTTTTAGAATGTCTTATGTCTTCTTTCTAGTTTGAAGATATTCTAAACAAAGATCTTGCTTGGTGAAGTAAATTACTCCATGTAATTCATCCAACAATTCATCAATGACACAAATGGGAAATTTATCTTTAATATGAGCTTGTTGAGCTCTCTATAATCTATACACATACGCTATGATTCATCCTTCATTTGCACCAATACTACTAGAGAAGAGAAAGAACTTTGGCTAGACTGAATTATACTTGCCTCTAACATTCCTGAAACCATACATTCAATTTCACTCTTTTGTTCATAGGGATATCTATAAGGTTTTATTTTTGGAGGAACACTTCCTGCAATCAAGTGAATAGAATGATCATGATCATGAATAGGTGGGAGACTTTTGGGAGACTCAAATTGATCCAGGTGGCTCCAGAGACACACACGGGACAAAGAGGGCTTATGAATGCTTGAAAATAAAAGTGGTCAAAATGATTTCAGACCAAGACTAGAGCATAGATCTCGTTGTCATGATCATGGTAGTGTGAACGGTTCGTCAATTTGAGCTCATGTGAGGGAGAACGAGTCAGTCAAATTTCTAGTCAAAGTTGGGTTGTGGGCCAGGTTTAAGAGTCCTACAATTTGAACAACCCCGAGGCATGAAACCTAGCTCCTGAAATTGGTCGAAATTGTGGCCTCATTAATTTTCCCAATATCCCTTATTTTCTAAAGATTGGAAAATCCCCTCTATGTTAACAAAATAAAATAAAAATATATTGTGGTGGCAGGCCACCACCCATACCACCCCAAAAAACCACATTAATATAAATTTGGCTAATGGCCATGACCCTTGTCGGCCCCCAAAATTTACAAAAAACATATATTTAAATTATATTTTGGCTCGGCGGCCATCACCCCGCCAAGCTCTCCACCCACGCCACATAAATATTAATCAAATATTAAGGGGGTGGGCAGGCCACCTCTAGTGGAGCCGGCCCACACCCCAAAAAAACATCACCATGCACTGAGTAAGGGTGTTGATGGGGGTTGAACATGCCCGACCCACGTGGTCAGCCCCCAAACAGGCGACCCCATGTAATACGACAACCATCCAACGTACCTCCCAAATAAATGAGCGCGCCGCCCAAAACAACAAATGCATCAACCATCCAACAGCAATGAGTTACAGAGGGTATGGGGGTAGGTCACCCAATGCGAACCTAACCTCCCATAACAAAATGCAGTTTGTAAAAAAAACTAATTGCATATTAATATGGAGGGTCGGGGTTTGACAACCCGACCTCCTCCTTGTAATGCGCCTTCCTTACCAATCCACCTAAACAACTTATTTGATAAGTCTGCCCATGAAAATTTATATAAACATTCATTTTAACCAATGCGGGGGAGATGGGGGAGGAACCAGGAGCCCGCATGAATTTCGAGACAACGTAGGCAGAATATTCTTTGATGCCCAAAGATTCTCCGAGGAGGTAAAAATTATTTTATCGAAACATAGTCAAGTTTACAGTCATTTTTCATGGTTTAACGCAAGGATCGCAATGGCGAGGTCAGAGTCTCCTGTTGAGTTGCATGTTTCAAGTCCACCCATGGAGCAGAATATTTGAGGAAGCTAAAAGATTCCTTGAGCCTTAGATTCTCAATTTCTCAGAATTCATAAATTTGATAGTCAATTTTTCACTATTTGATGTCACAAATCTGATGGTGCATTCAGATTTTCCATTTGCTCATTCTGTTTTTCAGCCGCTTTTCTAAGTGGAGTGCAGGTGTCAAAATTCATGTCCGAGTAGTCCTTTCCATGTGATTCGATGCCGTGAGATCGATGGCATGAACAACTTCAACAGTTTGACATCTGCTTCTTCAGATGGCCCTGGTTGTGAGGTATATGAGTGTGTTCATGTACTTCTTTTGCTATGAATTGTGCTACACAGATCCCTGTTTGATTTTGATGAGTGATCTTGTTTATTACTTGTTTTCATGATTCCTTCTTGATGTGATGCAGAATCTTCTATGTGATGTACTTGTTGTCATGATTCGTTATTCTTTATTTGAGATCCCTTTGTTGTTATGTTGATGGGATACTCATGTTCTCATCATGTATGTTTGCATTGAGATCCATTTTATGCCATGTTGGTGAGATGCTCATCATGCATGAGTTTGTGTCATATTGATAGGAGTCCTTTTGACTGAGAGTTCCTGTAGCGGAACATCTCTTGGAGCCACTCTTGCGTGAGGGAATTTTCCTTGTATGATAACAACATCACCTCTATGTACATCATCACTATTGACAACACTTAATGCAGTGGTCTACACCATCTTGACACTAGGGCCCGGAGACGTAGTCCTTCCTGGACAAACTCTATTATCAACGGCTTATGTTTCATGTGTTGATGATTGACATCTTCCTCTTCTTTACAACATGTACATGTATTCATTTATGTTCTCTTAAAATTGCAATTTAACACATCACAAAAGTAAAAGGTCTTGGAAGGGTCCTTTGTCACACCCAGACCTAGATCAAGAGGTATCAGAGCAGTCTTTGCGTTGATATGAAATGCAAGCATGAACAATGGAACGTGTAGTGACAAAGGATGAAAAAGCAATGTATGGGACCATGCTCAAAATTTCCAAAAGGGTGGAAATCATGTACGAAACTCTACAGAAAGAGACAGAGGAAGAGGAGCGATTGTAACTTTAGTTGCAAGCCATGGAAGAAGCCCTACAAGAACTGAAGCACAACAAACATAATCTTCAAACATAGAACGTTGAATTCAAGATCTGTCTACATGAAGAGAAAGAGGAGAAACATAGTTTTCTACGATAGCTGTAAGCAAAGGACGAGGCCTTGGAAAAGCTACAGCGTGACCCATGTGAGGTAAAAAGTAGTTCTCCATCTTCATGTATGTTTCCTGATGATGATTTCATTTTTTTTGAAAATCATATCACAGGAATTGGCTCCAAACTGTTGAAGAAAATGGGGTATGAAGGAAAAGGCTTGGGTATTAATGGCCAAGGCATTGTCAACCCCATAAAAGTAGAAGAATTACCTCATCAGATATCACTTGAGTATGTCAGAAAGGAAGTTGGGGAATGCACCAGAAAGTTAGCCAACCATCAACAACACATGATGAGTATCCCTCATCAGTTCTTTCCAAGTCGACAGAGGAGGTAAAAGATGTTGATTTCCTTTCAACTTTGTCTTCACATAGTATTATTTCTATTGGAGATTTGGAGATCCCAATTACAAGGACAAACATGAGGCTTCTTACAAGGACGAGGCACGAGGAGGAAGAAAAACTTGGTGCTAATAACCAAGACATAACTCAACCATTTGAGGTTATGCAGAGGCCTCAATTTGCAGGATTATGATACACCGAGGGAGAATGCTCAAAGGTGTCAGATTCTTCTGAGACATCATCAAAATCATCGAGGAAAGAGAATGATGGGAACACATCCCCATCATCCCATGGGAATGGCCATCATAGGGAAAGAGCTGAGGCAAGCTCTCCTCGCCATACTTACACCAAAGACAGAAAGGAAAGGTATAACCAGTTTCAATATTCGAATGTTCATTTCGATTATAATCATGTCGTTAACGATGAATGTAAAACATGACATTGAAAAACATCTACCTATTGTGGATTAGATAACCATACATTTTCTAAGTGTTGGAAAAGAATGGCAGCACACAAAAGGATGAGGCGTGAAAGACCCTCTCAATAGCAGGTAAGGAAACATGTTAAGCAAATTTGGAGGAAGAATACCTATTGCAGTCATTGCGATAGAAGTGACCATCAACAGCCACTTGTTGGAGGCTCCATCTAGAGCAGCACCTTAAAGACAAAGTGTCGATGCATGAAGCAAATGAAGCAATTGTTCGACAAGCGAAATTGCCACAAGGAGGCAACCCATTCACATTGATAAGTGAAAAATGGTTTCTAGATATGTCATCATTTCATGGTCATGATTTTGTAAATCATTTGTTGCATTTTAAAATGTAAAAGTGATGATCTGTTTTCCATCACTTTTTCAGCAACAATGATGTCTGGTATTATTTTGAGTTGCATGTTAAACTGTGAAAGTGATGTTGTGTTTCCATCACTTGTCAAAGCAAAATTAGTGTTTGGCCTTATTGTTGTAAATCATGTATTGCAGTGATGATGTGTTATTCCATCACTTGTTGAAGCAACAATGATATGTTGGCATTGTTTTTGTAGATGGAGTGTTACGTCCATCTTGATTTAAATTTGACCACCGAGTATATGTTATAAACTCGTGGCAAGTGTGGGATGCTTGGCTCATTAGTTGGTCATGCAAGTCAAGCATGTAAATTGAAAAACAATGTACTACATGTTGTAGAGGTGGAAAGTGTCAGCTCATCGCTTAAGGCTCCGTAGAACAAAGGTGAAGGAGATGCAAGCGAGGCCTTTAAAGATGCTTGTGATGCAGACAAGGTACGAAAAAGTTGCAAATTGTTTTTCATGCTTTTGGAGGACCAAAAGCTCCTCAGTGGGGAGGATTGATCTAGGTGGCTCCAGGGACACACACAGGACAAAGAGGGCTTATGAATGCTTGAAAATCAAAGTGGTTAGAATGATTTCAAACCAGGACCAGAGTGTAGATCTCATCGTCCTGATCATGGCAGTGTGAACGGTTCATCAATCCAAGCTCGTATGAGGGAGAACAAGCCAATCAATGTTATGGTAAAAGTTGGGTTGTGGTCTAGGTTTAAGTGTCCTACAATTTGACCAACCCCGAGGCATGAAATCTAACTCCCCAAATCGGTCGAAAATGTGGCCTCATCAATTTACCCAATATCCCTTATTTTCGAAAGGTTAGAAAATCCCCTCTATGTTAACAAAATAAAAATAAAAAATATTATTGTGGTGGTAGGCCACCACCCCCACCACCTCCAAAACCCACATTAATATAAATTTGGCTGATGGGCCATGAGCCCCACCAGCCCCCAAAACTTACAAAAGAAAATGTTTAAATTAAATTTTGGCTCAGCGGCCATCACCCCACCGAGCCCTCCACCCACACCACATAAATATTAAGGGGGTGGGCATGCCACCTCTAGTGGACTCGGCCCACACCCAAACAAAACCTCACCATGTGATGAGTAAGGGTGCCGGTGGGGGTTGAACTCGCCCAGCCCACGTGGTCGGCCCCCAAACGAGCAGCCCCATGTAATACGACAACCATCCAACATGCCTCCCAAAACAACAAACGCACCAACCATCCAACGATAATGAGTTACGGAGGGTATGGAGGTGGACCACCCAATGTGCACTCGACCTACAAAAATGAAATGTAGTTTGTAAAAAAAACTAATTGCATATTAATATGGAGGGTCGGGGTTTGACCACCCGACCTCCTCCTTGATGCGCCTTCCTTACCAATCTACCTAAACGACTTATTTGATAAGTCTGCCCATGAAAATTTATATAAACATTCATTTTCACCAGTGCGGGGGAGATGGAGGAGGAACCAGGAGTGGGTATAATTTTCGAGACAATGGAGGCAAAATATTCTTTGATGCCCAAAGATTCTCTAGGGAGGTAAAAATTATTTACAGATCTTGTTTGATGTTGATGAGGGATCTTGTTTATTACTTGTTTTCATGATTCCTGCTTGATGTGACGCAGAATCGTCTATGTGATGTACTTGTTGTCATGATTAGTTATGTTTTATTTGAGATCCCTTTATCGTTATGTTGATGGGATATTCATGTTGTCATCATGCATGTTTGCATTGATATCCCTCTTATGCCATGTTGGCGGGATGCTTACCATGCATGGGTTTGTGTCATATTGATAGGAGTCCTTTTGACTGAGAGTTCCTATAGCGGAACATCTCTTGGAGCCACTCCTACATGAGGAAATTTTCCTTGTATGATAGTGACATCACCTCTATGTACATCATCACTATTGATAGCACTTAATGCAATGGCCTACACCATCTTTACACCAAGGACCGGAGACGTAGTCCCTCCTCGATGAACTCCATTATCAATGGCTTACGTTTTCATGTGTTGATGATTGACATGTTCTTCTTCTTTACAGCATGTACATGTATTCATTTATGTTCTCTTAAAAATGAAATTTAACACATCACGAAAGTAAAAGGTCTTGGAAGGGTCCTTTGTCACACCCGGACCTGGATCACAAATGTATTGGAATGATTATCAAGGAATCTTTAGATATTTGGAGAAATGGATGCCTTATATGATTGAACATCTAGTGAGATTAATTTTGAAATTACCCTCATTTTTCCTTATTCAAAATATTTGTCATTCAATTAGATATTATTATCCTCCCAAGTTTCTCTGTGATACCCCTTAACTCAATTTCCTTTCCTTCCCATAAAATTTTGAAGAAAAGTTATTGAAAATTAAAATCTATCATCCCCAAATATTGTAACAATTGGACTCCTAATACAACATCAACACCACATATTGGAATGTCAATCATTGGACTATTCAATACATATTTCCCCATGGTTAGATTAATATTATGGAACTTTCCTGAGAACTTTATTTTTCATCCATATGTAATCATCACTTGACCCGCTGGTGTTTGATACAAGAAGCAATTCAAATCCATGGCTATCTTACAATAAATAAAATTAGGAGTACTACCTAAATTAATCAACATTATTACATTTGTCTTCTTTATATATCCTTCTATCTTGAGAGCTTAAGGAGTGGTAATTTCTTCCAATTAATTACAAGATATGGTTGGATTTATTTCTTCTTTTTCAACCTTAGGGTTGTTTGTGGTGTAAATATTCTTCTTTTGATGTTTCTTGTTCCTTTTCTTCCTCCTCTTCACAATCTATGTAAAATAATTTATTCTTAGCACACTTATTACCCTTAGTGTATTTTCGATCACAATTGTAACAAATTCATTTTGCTCTTTTTTCCTCTAGCTATTGTGGTGACAACCTTGTAGGTTGTGGGAGACTAGGAGCAACAATAATTCCATATTTATAGTTGTGAGTGATAGACCTACTTATTTCCATAATTTTTCTTTCAACATTTCTTTCCACCCTAAACACATTCTCCAATGACTTAGGTTCCCAAAGGTGAACCTCATGTTAGATGTTATCCATTTTTTTTATATTTATCAACTATCTAAAGAAGGTGTTTCTCTTTAAATCCTCATAATGTGTTATCAATTCCTCCATAATGTTGGAAACTTGACTAAACTAAGACGGGGGTGAACTATTTAAGTACAGTCATGGACATATGTTACTCTTTTTTTCAATTGTTAACTCAAATATTAAATGAGCATCATAGCACCTTATGAATAGAAGATTTAATATGCAAACAACATAACATCAAATTAACACATAAAATAAACATATATGGATATCATGTGTTGCACAGTAATTTATCACTGCCTTCCTACCAGTCTTCCTACTGTGTCATGAGTCCAAATCATTCATGCTCATGCTCTCTGATGTTGCCAAATGACCCACTTTGCCAAAGTTTTTCCATCATCGCGACTGTTGTAAAAATAATCGCACTGATGAGCGCTTCAAAACAGACCAAATGCGCTGCCATCGCAGAAGTACACGTGATTCCCGCGATGGTCGAATTTCATGAGACAGCGCGACTGTTGCTTATATTTGATCGCGCTTACATGACTTTCTCCATTATGCAGTAGCGATGTCAGTGTTCCAATACAGTTATCCACCAGCGATGATCCAGTTTGGGTGAGTTTGTTCTAACAGCCGGCCTTCCAGATGACTCCAGACCTGGTTGTTGGCTTTGTATATGTCGCCCTCCCTTCTCTAGCATGTCTGTTTCGTCATTTGAGCCACCTTCCTTGGAGATAAGCTCATCCTCCCACCATTCGTGGAGACTCCTTCTCCTATTTAAGTCTCCACCATTGCTATGAGCTACTAGTTTGGAATTCATAGTGTTTGGAGTGTTGTTGATAGTGTGTGAACTTGATAGCTAGCTGGTGTGACAAGTGTGGGATTGTCAAAGAGCTTAAGGAAGGTTGTGAAGTGTTTTGATCTTGTGTAAACTTGTGAGTGAGAGAGTTTGTCTTGGGAGATCTATCTTCAAGGGTGAATGCTTGGGGAACTTGCTGGCTGGACCCTCTTGAGAAGGATTTGATGTCAGAACTATGGTTGTATTCTTCTTCGTTTATCAATAACAGACGACTATCATTATGGTTCCACTCTTAATGTCTTTATGATGGTGTTTGAGTTATATCCTTTCTGACTGATATACAGTTGCATCTATTGGATTTTATGCTTGTGTTTGTATCGTTCTTTGCATGTGTAGGTGTCTGTGCACGAGGATCCTGAGGACTGTGACCAGTTGGAGCAAAGGAACGGGAGTGTCGACTCTTCTACAAGTACTAGCGTTGGAATCCAGGTAGGCCTTCATCATCGGTCTTTAATTTGCAATTAGAAACCTGCGTGTTAGATTTGTTTGATTGTTGCTAGACACTAGTTGGACTAGTAGGAATCGCCTCTGTCCGCAGAGGGGATTTACCTCCACAACAATTTGGCGACTCCGCTGGGGAGTTTACCTTGTTGTTTGATTTGTAAACTTTAGACAGAGCCTAAAGTACGGCCAGATAGCCTTCGAAACGCTATTTCACTGCATTAGCAAAGTAGATCAACGCCACTTCAGTCAATCTCCGGTTTGGTTTACGAACTGAACAGCTTGGAGTTGGCTTTTGTCTTTTTTTGTTCATTCTTTCCTTGAGTTTGTTTTTGCTCTCTTTTCAAAGGTTGGAGATTAGTTCTCTATTTCTCAGTTTCCTGGTTTGGTCTAGGAGATGCCTTGTTTGTTTAAAGATTGATTGTCTTGGTTTTGGAGTTTTTGGCTTGATTGTGGCTGTTTTTGAACATCATCGCGGTTTGTAATAAAACAGTCGCACTGTCATCAAACATCCCTTTCTGTGACTTCTTGATCATCGCTTAATACACCAAACAGTCGCGACGGTTCTATAAATCCAACCATCGCGGGTAAGGCATGTACTTCCGTGCTGACATTACATTGTTGCTACGCGTAGTTCTTTATCAGTGCATTGTTGTTGTGTATCACCCGCGCTGATTCCTGTAGAATTGAATTTCTTCAATTCTACCTCCTGAGCCTGTTGGTCTTGCTATCCCCTGCTATCCTCACTTGGTTTATGACTTGTTCTTCACTGTCTGGAGGTTGAAGCACTATCTTGTGAGTCTTGTTGAGCGGATCTTGCCTTTTTGTCTTGTGACCTAGTTTTATTATTCCAAGTTTGTTGGATCAACTTTGCTTGGTTACTCGTTTGCAAAGGTTCGTTTACTGCTTGCTATTGGTTTAATTGAGCCTTCTTCTTTGTTTGCTTTTGCTCGGTTGTTTAAGTGATCGTTGTTGAACCAATCTTGACATTGTTTCGATTTCTTTTCACTACCCGGACACAGATCACAATCGTTTGGGGACAACCGATTTTTCACATTTGTTTGTTATTATTTCTCAAAGTTTGTTTAATGCACTTTGGCATCAACAAAAAAGAAAAATATCTTTTGCTTTGTACTAGTTAATGAGAACTAGAAGCTTTTCATTTTGATTAGTGATTAGTGATCTCAAAGAAAAGTTTGTTAAATTCCATTAGCTACATTAGGGAAGTTATTTGTTGTTTTGTGATCATTTCATTTGAGTGAAAGCCCTCAAACCCTCTTGTAACTAGCATTCATCGAATGGAATGACATATTTTGGCATATAGTTTGCATTTAGGGAATTTTGAGAGATTACATACGGTAAGTCCTGAAAACTAAAACCTAATACAAGATCAACCTTAAAATGAACTGAATGAACCTAAAAACGCATTGGAACATAACGCACACTGTTTAGAGGTCTAGGCTAGAGACGTGCTCCGACGTCGTTAAACCTAGTCGCTTTTGCTTCACTTAAGGTTGGGTGATTCCTCCTTCCGTGATGCAATAGTGGTCTAGCACAGATTTGAGCTCCCATGTACCATCAAGTATATGGGGAGACCCCACTAGGTTATCATCCTTTATCCATAGGAAGCCGTGTCTACCGCCTTACAAGCCGTAATGCACCGAACACAACATTCGGGAAAGTTGACTGTCGTATGGAAAGTCCTTGGTTTTCATATGACTGCCAAGGTGTATATGCATTTTTACGGATTTGTTTGGTAAACCTTTTTGCCTAGCTCTCCAGAGTAGTCACTTTCGTTCCTTTTCGGACTCTCTAAAAGAAAAGGTCCATTTGAGCACTTGTCACTTCAGGCTCATTAAACACTTAAAGGCGACTAGAGTCATCTTTTTTTCCTTTTCTCGACTCTTAAAAAATGAAAAGGTCAAGTTATGTCCTTGCGTCTTAAAATTTATTCGGCCGCGATTAACATTTACCTGGTTAGATCTTGTTTGCGTTAGTTTTAGTGGGGTTCTTTCTTGTTTGTGATGGAAACTTTTCCAGAGTTTACCAACCCAGGCACCCCCTCTGATGGGAATCCTGGTCATTTCCCTCCTTTCAAAAATGTTGGTGCTCCCTACATGGCAACGTTTTCCCTTCCTGGGTTCACTGTTGGGTTGCTTGTTTGGTTGTTTTCAACCTCTCTGGTCCCTACCATCTCAACTGCTGGTCAATCAGTTCCTCCACCCAAACGACATCATGTTGATTCTAAGGTGGACCTCTTGCATTCTTCGCCTGTTTCTACATCCTCATCCTCTACTTCGCCTGGTGAAAGTCTGGATTCAAGTAACCAGGTGGCTAAGAAGAAGAAGAAGAAGACGAAGAAGAAGAAGTCTCATAAGCGAGAGGCTAACAGTGTAGTGACTGCTCCAAATCCAACTCAAGTCGAGCCTCCTTCTGCTCCTCCGTGGAAGGTAAAATTTCCTTGTAGATTGTGCAAGGATGACCACCTTCTTCGTGATTGTCCTGGCATTCCCAGGATCCTTGAAGTATGGTCTTGCAATCTAGCTCGTCCCTCATTGTCCTTTAAATTTCATGGTGATGCCACCCTATCAACTGACAATAGTCAGAAGAAAGGGAAGATTCGAATCCCCTGTAGACTATGTGAGGGCAATCATCTCCTTCACCTTTGTCCGCTCATGGATATAGCTTCCGCTGTTTTGGAAAGTCTTACAGCCTCTTCACCCCAACTTCCCGTTGGTTATCAAAGGCTCTCTTCAGACCCTCTCCCTGTTGACAAAGAGATTGACTTAGATTCTTCTCTTGTCCAAGCTCCTCTTCCCGAACCAGGCTGTGCCAAGCCTGTTCCAGACCAACCATTGGTCAAAAAGAGTGTCGACTCGATCTCACCACTCTTCGATCACTCTGTTTCAGAAGAGCATCATGCCCATGTTCTTCTCGTCTCCTCAGCTTCCCCTGGGTCCAGAAATGACTCTTCTATCCCAGCTGCTCCCGAAAGTCCTTCTTCAGTTCCTATAGAGCATGGGGGCAATCATACGATTCCCCCACCCAGTAGTTTGGCCATCTCCTTCGATTGGAGTCACCTGACTGCTTTCTGCCTTCCATCCCATGTGCCTTTCCAGATTACAGTACTTGCCTATGATAAGGCAGTACCTGGCACTATTTTGGATGAAGGTGCATCTGTCAGTCTTATGCCATCCACTACTTGGCAGGCTTTAGGTTCCCCGCAACTTGGGCCGGTCGCATAGAATCTGTTAGCATTTGACGGGGGAACCAGTCAACCTCTAGGGGTCCTCCCAAAATTTCCTATTACTTTGGGAGGCAAAACCATCTATATGGACGTGCTGGTTGTCCAAGGTGCTTTAGATTTCAGTCTTCTCCTTGGCCGTGACTATGTTTATGCCATGGGGGCCCTTCTCTCTTCACTTTCCCGTGTGGTTTGTTTTCCACACAACGGAAGAATTGCGACTATAGATGAATTATCATTCTTTAGTCCCCCGGTGCCTCCTACGCAGCTGCCACCCACTCCTGGTTTTTACCCACCGGTTGTGTCTGCCCCACCGCAGGTCAACTACATGGCTACCTACCCCGTGCCTGTATCCCATGATGATGCCGTCATGCATAATGTCCTGGGGGCATTGGGTCCTGACTTCCAAGATGTTGTCCTTCCACTGGGAGTGCCATTCTTAGAAGTGACGACTTCCTGTTCATTATGATGAAGTTCGTTCAGAGCATAGTTCACTTTCCTATGTCAAGCTCCTTAAAAAATGAAACTGGGTCTGGAGCACAGTTCCTTGTCTTGTGTCAAGCTTGTTAAAAAATGAAACTAGGTCTGGAGCACAGTTCCTTGTCTTGTGTCAAGCTCGTTAAAAAATGAAACAAGGGTTATGAGGATAGTTCTTTCACTGTGTCAACCTCATTCAAAAATGAAACAACTCCCTTTCCAAATCGAGTCTTTGATTAAGATCTCATAAAATCCAAGTCGAGTCTTTCCAAGATCTCAAATGTGAACCTTCATTCCATCCAACTCATCGAATGCAATGAAGCTTGGGGGGCATGTACCTCGATTTGCATTATTATGCTGGGGGCATGCGACCTCATAACAAGCATAGTTTTTCGTTTCAAGCTTGTGTAAACATGAAACCCAAGCAGAGTTCTCCATGGTTCAAGCTTGTGTAAAAATGAATCAATACCCGATTTACATCTCGTTATCACCGTTTATCTGCTAAATTCTGCTAGATGAGCCTTGGTTGTTTTCATTCCATCGCCACCATCTCTTTGGGCGATCATATGCTTTCACTTAGTGTTTTACCTTTCCTGAGGAGCCGCAATGATGAGTGGTTTTATTAGCCAGCCTCTTGACCATTACATGTTTTGAGTAGTTCGACCATTGCTGGAACCAGTTGCTACCCTTTATACCACTCGTTCCTCGAGGACGAGTCACCTTTAAGCTCTTTTCTGACTCATAAAATATGAAAAGATTGCCGAGTAGTTTTCCCTTTTTGACTCGTTAAAGAGAATAAAAATGGAGGTTTGCTTTTAGCTCTTTTCAGACCGTCTAAATATGAAAAGATTGTCGAGTTATTCCTGTCGACTCGTTAAATGTAAACGATAGGTGGTCGTCTTTAAACCCTTTTCCGACCGTGTAAAAATGAAAAGATCATCGAACCCTTGTCGTTTCAGGTTCATTAACAGTTACAAAGTGACATGGTTTTGATCACTTTTTTACTTTTTCAGATCGAAATCACTACTTATGAAAAGTACTCCTCGATCGTAATGATCGGGCGGTTATTTTGAGCATTGTTTTATACTTTTCTGGGTTCGAGAGACACAACTTTACGAAAAAGGACACCCCTAGAGTTTCCTTTTTTGTTGTCTGTTCAGACTCTGTAAACAGGAAAATACGTCGAGTTCTTCCTTTGTCAAACTCGTTAAAACTTAATGACATCGGATTCCGTCGAAATGACACCTTACAAGCATATGCTATCGCCATCAAGCTTGTTGATAAAAATAACTAGGGTACTCACCAGAAATGGTGGGGAAAATGGAACCACAATCATTGTCATGTCGACAGTATGTCGCTCTTGAACATGGCACTTGTCTGCATTCGTGTCTGGGTGGGGAAATCTCATCTTGTTTTTCACACTTGCTTCCGTGGGTTTGGGTTATCCTGTTTGACCTCTCATCTGCTCATTACCTTGTCACCATGACCCCTGATCATTTAATGTCAAATACTACCAAGTCCACTGTTGTGCCATCGATATGTTCAAGATAAGTTGACCTTTGCAAAATACTCAACCTCCCTCTGATACCTCATGCAAAATATCTTATCCTTCTTTGTCTTGTGTCGATGATGTGGGAAACATTATGGCCCACCTTCGATCAAGGTCCCTTCCTGTCGACTTTAGCTCATTATCCAGGCAGTTGACCTAGAAACTCCCTTCAGGTGCCTTGGAGCCCGCATGCATCAATGGCAGGTTCTTCGTGTTTGACGCGAGGTTTTCATCATTGGCCTCTGATCGAATGATTCTGCAGGTGTTCGATGCTAGCTCACTGATTCGCACGCCGTAGATTGTACCTATAGTACCTTGAGGACCATTGTCATTATTGGTGGTACCTCTCGCGTCTGTTAACAGTTTTCATCATTGACTGATAATCAGACGATGTTCTTGCATGTTCAACTTCAACTCCTATATTCACATGCTTGAACTTGTACTTTGTTCGAGTCGAGATGGAGCACAAGACCCTGGATTTTGTTTGTTGAGGTCCAGGTTGCGATTTTGTGGATTATTATGATCATTACATGACTTGTTGATGGATGGCTGCGACCATACCTGAGTCTTCATGGATGGCTGCGACCATACCTTTATTATCATCATGGTCTCATTAGCTGGGTGGCTGCGTCCATACCACAAACCCATTTCGTATGTCTTTTGGATGGCTGTGCCCATGCCTAAACTAAATGTAATTGATTATCAGAGATATCAGTTGTACTTGCGTGCACGTTCTTCCCGGTGGTGTTCTAGTTCAGTCAGTTTCGTAAAGCATTTCACCCCTCCACTCTCTCGGGCTTCATGCTTTAGAGGGCATCTATTACATAGTAATTTGTCACTGCCTTCCTACCAGTCTTCCTACTGTGTCATGAGTCCAAATCATTCATGCTCATGCTCTCTGATGTTGCCAAATGACCCACTTTGCCAAAGTTTTTCCATCATCGTGACTGTTGTAAAAATAATCGCGCTGATGAGAGCTCCAAAATAGACCAAAAGCACTGCCATCGCGGAAGTACATGTGATTCCCGCGATGGTCGAATTTCATGAGACAACGCGACTGTTGCTTATATTTGATCACGCTGACATGACTTTCTCCGTTATGCAGTAGCGATGTCAACGCTCCGGTACAGTTATCCACCTGCGATGATCCAGTCTGGGCGAGTTTGTTCTAACAGCCAGCCTTCCAGATGACTCCAGACCTGGTTGTTGGCCTTATATATGTCGCCCTCCCTTCTCTGGCATGTCTGTTTCTTCATTTGAGCCACCTTCCTTGGAGATAAGCTCATCCTCCCACCATTCATGGAGACTCCTTCTCCTATTTAAGTCTCCACCTTTGCTATGAGCTGCTAGTTTGGAATTCATAGTGTTTGGAGTGTTGTTGATAGTGTGTGAGCTTGATAGGTAGCTGGTGTGACAAGTGTGGGATTGTCAAAGAGCTTAAGGAAGGTTGTGAAGTGTTTTGATCTTGTGTAAACTTGTGAGTGAGAGAGTTTGTCTTGGGAGATCTATCTTCAAGGGTGAATGCTTAGGGAACTTGCTGGCTGGACACTCTTGAGAAGGATTTGACGTCAGAACTATGGTTGTATTCTTCTTCGTTTATCAATAATAGACGACTATCATTATGGTTACACTCTTAATGTCTTTATGATGGTGTTTGAGTTATATCCTTTCTGATTGATATATAGTTGCATCTATTGGATTTTATTCTTGTGTTTGTATCGTTCTTTGCATGTGCAAGTGTCCGTGCACGAGGATCGTGTGGACTGTGACCAGCCGGAGCAAAGGAACAGGATCGTCGACTCTTCTATAGGTACTAGTGTTGGAATCCAGGTAGGCTTCATCATCAGTCTTTAATTTGCAATTAGGAACCTGCATGTTAGCATTGTTTGATTGTTGCTAGACCCTATTTGGACTAGTAGGGATTGCCTCTGTCCGAAGAGGGGATTTACCTCCACAACACCATGTATAAGTGCAAACCCATAAAGGGAGAAAAACATGAATTTGTTATTGTTGTGATACAAAGGCAAGCTCCTACTTCCTCTCTTACGTAAACTCTTGGAGGCCCAAACCTCTCTGATATTTTGTAAGATACAACTTTCTAAGAGGCTCCTACTCACACATAAAAAATTTGCAGACAACAACCTACAAAAGTATCCTACCTCAATGGGCTCCAACCTATTATTTTTCAAGCTACAAATCAAATGGAGACTACAATCCCCCGATCAAATAACAAATTAGATTTGTTGGTTACTTTGTATCTGGCTTTGTTCTAAAATTAGTTTTTTCCTTCCTTTGTTTTTCTTATCCTCTTTGCTTCTCTTCTTCAAGTCTACCCCACTTCTAATTCCCTTTCTCTTTCTCTTTTCTCCTTACAAGGTTGTTCAAGAACTCTCTCATACAAATGTTCAATTCACAAAACTTAATTCTGATTCAACAATACATCTTTCATAGGCATGGCTCTGTAATTGTTTGCATTCTAAGTAATAATTTTAAATGAGGAGTCATCTCTTAGTATCCAAGACTATTTTCATCTCACCTCTTCATTTTCAGTTGAGTGTCAAATTTGTGCATCTGAAGAATCATTGTCATGCATTAATTATTGCATAAGACGAGGCTCAGATGGACAAATATTGTGTAACATAGGCTAATTGAAGTTAGGGTGTATTATTGTCTATAGTAACACAATTTACATAGTAAATGACCTGCATTATAACTCTATTCCTAAGAGAAACATGCATGTTACAATTATGAAAAGGCCAAAAATATAAATGATTTTGTATAGCCGATTTTGTTTAATAGAAGTAATATGTTCTTCAAACTTTGTTCTCTAGTTCTTTGGTTCTTATATACCATATCTTCATTTAGTTTGAAGGATAAACATCCAAGAAATCATCAATGGACAAGCATCAAATCATTTTCACATAACATCACTTAATTATCCTTTTGACTTCACATCACTTTAATCAACCTATGCACTTTACATCACTTTAATCATCCCTTGCACATCAAGCAATCAACAACATAAATAAACTTTCAAACATCAAATGACATTAACATTAACATAATTCATCCACGTGGCCATTTGAAATCAATGCCAACATTATTGATTGCATTAATTAGCCTTTTCCTTTGCCTTTTCCTTGCGTCACAACAGTGCTCATGCCTTTGCATTTGCCTTGCATCACAATAGTGAGAAATCTTTTCTTCTGTTGGGCCTCCAAAATGTCATCCACTTTTACCCACATTTCCATAATTTTACCCTCATTCTATAACTCTATAACCCCATAACCTTACATTAAGTAACCATTTTCATGAATGTGTGGGTTTATCATAATTATTTTCCAAGTCATTGATTTTAAGTATTATAAGTGAATTTATGATTAAATATTAGGAAATTAACATATTTTCATATATATATATAAAAGTATTATGATTTTTTGATATTGTATGCCTACTTGGAGATTCTATAAGGGTCCTATTTGACCACCCCACCACAAATTCCAACTCATAAAGATTTGTGGAATAATTGAAGAAGATGTGGATCATTAACTATGTACATTCAAAGGAGAAGAATCATGGATGATAATTTTGAGAGGATTTGTATCTTAGATTTTTAGGAGATTGGTTGTAACCACAAGAGATAAATGTGGATTTAAGGGAGATCTAAAGATCTATATTTGTTGAATAGTTATCCTTAATTTTTGTGTGAATATGAGATACCCTTCATACAAAGGGTAGCCAGTGGTTAAGTGTTAGTGTTAGTGGCTAGTTAATAGTTGGAGGTTCCAAGTTCCACCCAAGATGTGATTTTTAAAGTGAGGATAGAGAATTCTTATAATATCTTGTAACTCATTCTATAAAATACATATTTTTACTTTGATCTCCAAGATGTGATAGTTTTTCAGTGTGCTTGTTGAGGCATGGAGGGCCCCCATCAACCACAGTTTGCACACCTTTGTACATATTGGTAACATAGTAAAGTTATGTTATTTAATTTATTTTCAGAAAGTGTGTTTTTATTTTACACAAGTGTGTTATGATTTCAGCAGGTGTGGTATGATTTCAATTCTATAAGTGTGATTTCATTTATGCAAGTGTGGTGTGATTTCAATTCTGCAAGTGCGATTTCAATTATGCAAGTGTGGTGTGATTTCAATTATGCAAGTGTCGTGTGATTTTAATTTATGCAACTGTGGTGTGATTTCAATTATGCAAGTGTGTTTCAATTTCAAGAAAGTGTGATTTCCTTTATGAAAGTGTGATTTCAATTTCTTTATGTTTGGTTTGGTTTGGACTAAATTGATTTAATTTGTTTTGTAATTAGGTTTAATTGCATTAGATTAATCTACTCTAATAAATAACCATCTAGTACATATAGTACAGGTATACCTCGTCACTTCTACGAAGATCTGGTTAACAACTAATGACAGGGATTTAACTCAAAATTAAATCAGCCAACATTTTGGCATCATTGCCAAGGAGTTATACATAGGTGTCTATTTTGAAAGTTTAGACAACTTATTATAGTTTCATTGATTCTTAGATGCATGGTTAAAAGAATATTAAAATTATTTAGGATGCATATTAGATTTCAAAAAAAATTCAAAAAATTGTACTAATCTGTGTGCACGAAGGTAATTATCAACTTGTTGGAGTAATTCACAGACGATTAAGAAATTGAAGAATGTTTTTCCAAGAACTTTCTCAAATCTTAGCAACAGCTGGGATATATGCCTCTCAGGAAGAGTATATTTTAACTGCATGCAGAAACTTGTCTATCTCTCCACCTCCATAACAAGATCTTCAAGTTTCTTTTGATTCCTATTGTCAATCAGTTGAAGAGACTAAAGAATCATGCAATACTTTTGATGGGGAGAAACTAGTAGAATCTAATATTGAGGAATGTATAACAAAGGAGGATATTCAATTTGATTTAAACCAAGAAAGGAATCAGGAATGTCAAAACCTTATTGAAAAATGGTTCCAATCAAGGACCAAGTCAGATCACTCTTCTATTCTTCCTTACTTCTTGATTGTATTATCAAAACAATGGGTTTTTCATGCTTTGATGTATTTTAATGCATATTTTTCAAACCTAACTGCATGAATATCTTTTTATTCTTGTTATGAACATGGTTACACTAGAAATATGCATACACTTGATCAATTTTTTCTATTTCTAGTAGTGTAGAGTATGATAGAATTAATGAATAAAAAAAAGTTTGGTGATTTGTTTTAAAAATAAATCATTTTATTTACAATTTTATTTACTGGTGGTGCATTAAGAGCCATCTAGCTCACTAATCATTTGCAGGAAGATGTAGAAAGAGAAGGAATATTTGAGAAGAAGGAGACAAATAGAGTTTTGAGAGCCACAATTTGAAGTTAGAGATCAAATCCTTTCACTTTGTCCTTTTTAATTTTAGGTTCCAAATGAATAAAGAGTTTCAATATTGCTAAGTATTCTCTCTTCTTGCACTCTCTGCAATTTGGAAGATCAGAAAAGAAAATTGAACAAAATTAGTTTCAAAATTTTGTAATAAAAATTGGATAAGAGATCTAAATTCATACTCAAAAGTATAATTACAAGATTTTACAAAGATCAAATAGAAAAATGGATGTCCCAATGGATCCAATACTATCGAAAACCCCTGTTTTGACTCTTTTTGCACCTCATTTGGCCAAAAATTGAGTAAAATATCATTGTTTCAAGTTTTTGCCAAATTTTGTTGTTAATAATCCTACAATTCGAACTAAACCTAACCTGTGTGCCCCGAATGCAGAAACTGCACACAAACCTGGCCTATATTCCCGATCCACAGTTGAATTTGTAGGACGGTTACAATTGTCATTAAGCCCCAAATTTTTCGTCGATGTGGTCATATGGAGGGCCATACGACCCTGGGCTAGCCGAAATTCCTCTGTTGCACCCCTGTTTCCTTTTTGCATTGGTCATATTATGGTTCATGGGACTATGGCTAGGGCTTAGGCCTATCCCTTTGCCCCCGCCATGGTTATATCGTGATAGAGGGCCAGGGGCTAGGGCTTATCCCAACTCCTTTCTCCAAATGTGTGGCTCATCCACATTAAATAAAAGTTGGAGAACTCTAATTAACAAGAAACATGGTAGCAAACTGGTATAGAGTTGTGTTGATACGAATGAGGCCTTAGTTTCAATTCTAGTGGAGATCGTTCAACTTCACACAAATTTTGTCCACTACGAGGAGGCCACATTGAAACTAATGGTTGGTCCACGTGGCACTCTCTCGTCAGCCCACCATAACAAAACTGGTTAACCAATAAAAAACAAACATGTGTCAACCAATAAACTCGTGATGAGTTCCAATCACTCATTGACCAATGAAGGTCATGGTCAAACTTGGTAAGGCATAACCCAGTCATCGTACAGACTACTGACTGGGCATTCTTACAACTCAAAATTCATTTTTTTAGTTATTTCCTAAAACAAACAGAATGCAATTCAGGGAGCATCTGAAGTCATATTTTAGTGAAACAAATTGCATTGGATTCAGGGAGATGAGATCTATGCTTTGGCATTGGTTTCAATCTGATGCCAACATTTTTAATTTTGAGCATTTTCTTGATCCATAGGATCATCTGCTAGAGAAAAAGAAAAAAACGTAGTTATGGACTTAGAATTTCATAAAAACCTACAAATATTAAAAAACCAACTGCAATAATTGACAAACCATGATCTGAGTCTAATTGCAAGTTGTAAAGTGGCAAGGCAATGCAACAATCCACGTTTTTGGTAGTTGCAGAATCGACACAATTCAGTAGCTTATGAAAATTTTATTTATGATCTATTAATGAAGCATTAATTATGTGGATAAGAGGTCTCAAGATCAAAATTTGTTAGAAACACAATGAAGAAGTCACCAACAAAACAATAACAGGTGATCCATGGTACTACTTTCCAATCAGGTAAAAGTGAATTTAATTTTTCGTCCTTGAATTTGTTTTATTAGTATTATTTCTAATTTTTGTGTGTATATATCAGATGAAGAGAGATTAATCATATCTCTCTCTCGATAGTCTTACATTGTATTGAAAAAATTGCTAAGTTTTTGTAGGTTCAAGGATGGCTAAAGAAGATCACTATATGCACAGGTACCTTTTTAAAGGCCAAGTTTCTTTTAGAAGAGCATGATCATTCAATGTCAAATCAGATCCATAAAACCATTGCTACTAAACAGATACCAATTTTACCATTGTTATTCATTCTAAGCCTCCATTCGATCCATAAATTTCCATCTCCCTACTACCAAAAACTCATTTCCCTTTGCAATATTCATATTTTCCTACCTCATTTTCACTCACCCTTAACCCAGAAATAAATTCATTCAGCTCCCTTACAAAGATGAGTCACTCCATTTTCCTTTTTCCTTCTTGTCAAACAAACCTTTCTTCAATGCAAATTTTCCATCTATAGTCCTTCAAATTATTATTTCATACTCGCGTTAGATGATGGAGGATTCATTAAGGCCTCCCTTCTAACAAGTCTTGACCCATCGACTCTGACACATCATCTAGGATCAAGACTAGAGATATTTCAAGTAACTTGAGGCTTGCATTCCTTAATGGCAAGTTCTCTCACCAGTAAACTGTGGGAATACATCAATGTCCCCTATTTGTCGAATCTTCTAGGTGACTCAGCTACGACACATCTATTTGTACCTAGTAAGATGTACTTAGGAATCTTGACTCTCATTGACATCAATGGTGAGTAGTTTTGTGTTGATTAATTGCATTCATTAATGGTCAGTAATCCAAAAATTTCTTTTCTATGTTTGAAATTGACACATATATTCACATAGATAAGAATTATGCCACTTAGTGGGAACGAATGAAGACTACATGATTTCAACAGTTTGCAGTAGGACTTAATTCAAAATTCAGTGAAGCATTAATTATGTGGATAAGAGGTCTCAAGATCAAAATTGGTTAGAAACACAATGAAGAAGTCACCAACAAAACAATAACAGGTGATCCATGGTACTACTTTCCAATCAGGTAAAAGTGAATTTAATTTTTCGTCCTTGAATTTGTTTTATTAGTATTATTTCTAAGTTTTGTGTGTATATATCAGATGAAGAGAGATTAATCATATCTCTCTCTCGATAGTCTTACATTGTATTGAAAAAATTTCTAAGTTTTTGTAGGTTCAAGGACGGCGAAAGAAGATCACTATATGCACAAGTACCTTTTTAAAGGCCAAGTTTCTTTTAGAAGAGCATGATCATTCAATGTCAAATCAGATCCATAAAACCATTTCTACTAAACAGATACCAATTTTACCATTGTTATTCATTCTAAGCCTCCATTCGATCCATAAATTTCCATCTCCCTCCTACCAAAAACTCATTTCCCTTTGCAATATTTATATTTTCCTACCTCATTTTCACTCACCCTTAACCCAGAAATAAATTCATTCAGCTCCCTTACAAAGATGAGTCACTCCATTTTCCTTTTTCCTTCTTGTCAAACAAACCTTTCTTCAATGCAAATTTTCCATCTATAGTCCTTCAAATTATTATTTTGATACTCGCATTAGATGATGGAGGATTCATTAAGGCCTCCCTTCTAACAAGTCTTGACCCATCGACTCTGACACATCATCTAGGATCAAGACTAGAGATATTTCAAGTACCTTGAGGCTTGCATTCCTTAATGGCAAGTTCTCTCACCAGTAAACTATGGGAATACATCAATGTCCCCTATTTGTCGAATGTTCTAGGTGACTCAGCTATGACAAATCTATTTGTACCTAGTAAGATGTACTTAGGCATATTGACTCTCATTGACATCAATGGTGAGTAGTTTTGTGTTGATTAATTGCATTCATTAATGGTCAGTAATCCAAAAATTTCTTTTCTATGTTTGACATTTACACATATATTCACATAGATAAGAATTATGCCACTTAGTGGGAACGAATGAAGACTACATGATTTCAACAGTTTGCAATAGGACTCAATTCAAAATTTAGCAACCATATCAATAAATATTCCAAACTCATACTAAATTCATACAACCAAGAGAGATAATAAGAAAGATCAAATTATTTTACTTCATACTCCATGATCTAGCAACAATAGCCACACTCTTCGATATGCATAGCTTGTCCACTTTTCAGGTAAGTCAAGGTATGTTGTTTTCTAATCTTTAATCATGTAATTCCTTAAATGCTAAAATTGTGATTTTGGAAAATCCATCACCACATTCATTTATATTCCCTTTCTCATTTTCCAAAAACTGAAAACACCTTTAGTTGTGGGGAAGGGATATCAATTCATATTCACATTTCATGCCGCATGTCACATTTCATTTCATCCTAACCAACATATTTTTCCCAATCAACTATTATTGCATTTTGATTTAAAAATATGTTTTGCAATGATTAATTAATGAACACATTAAATGACTGACAGTCACTATGGGACTTAAAAAGGAGTTCTCAATGTTTTCAAGTATTTTGATGAAAATAATAATAAAAGTATTGTTACACAAGAACCAATACTCATAAAATTTTGGTTGTCACACAAGAACCAACCAGAAAAAATATATATGTTGCAATCAAATGTATTTCAAAGTACACTTTGCAAAAAAAATAAAGTTATCAAATGATATGATTATGAAAAATCAAAAGAGAATTAATACAAAGGCAAAGCTCATATAGAAGCAAAAAATTTCAAGAAGCTCAACTTATGATTAAGGGAATCAATGCAATTGGGGGGTATGTTGGGCCTCTAAAATGTCATCCTCTTTTACCCACATTTCCATCATTTTACCCTCATTTTGTAACTATATAACCCCATAACCTTACATTAAGTAACCATTTTCATGATTGTATGGTTTTATCCTTATTATTTTCCAAGTCATTTATTTTAAGTACTATAAGTGAATTTATGATTAAATGATAGGAAATTAACATATTTTCATATATATCTAAAAGTGCTATCATTTTTTTGATATTGTATGCCTACTTGGAGATTCTAGAAGGATCCTATTTGGACACCCAACCACAAATTCCAACTCATAAAGATTTATGGAATAATTGAAGAATATGTTGATCATTAACTATGCACATTCAAAGCAGAAGAATCATGGATGAGAAATTTAAGAGGATTTGTATCTTATATTTTTAGGAGATTGGTTGCAACCACAAGAGATAAATGTGGATTTAGGAGAGATCTAAGGATCTATATTTATTGAATAGCTACCCTTAATTTTTGTATATAGAGGAGAGAACCCTTCATACAAAGGGTAGCTGGTGGTTAAGTGTTATTGTTAGTGGCTAGTTGATAGTTGGAGGTTCCAAGTTCCATCCAAGATGTGATTTGTAAAGCGAGGATAGAGAATTCTTGTAATATCTTGTAACTCATTTTATGAAATACATATTTCTACTTTGATCTCCAAGATGTGATAGTTGTTCAGGGTGCTTGTTGAGGAATGGAGGGCCCCCATCAACCAATTTTTTCACACCTTTGTACATATTGGTAACATAGTATAGTTATGTTATTTCATTTATTTTCAGCATGTTTGTTTTCATTTTATGCTAGTGTGCTTTTCCTTTCAGCAAGTGTGATTTCATTCCAGCGGGTGTGGTGTGATTTCAATTCTGCAAGTGTGATTTCATTCCAATGGGTGTGGTGTGATTTCAATTCTGCAAGTGTGATTTCATTTATGCAAGTGTGGTGTGATTGCAATTCTACAAGTGTGGTGTGATTGCAATTCTACAAGTGTGATTTAAATTATGCAAGTGTGGTGTGATTTCAATTCTGCAAGTGTGATTTCAATTTCAAGCAAGTGTGATTTCCTTTATGCAAGTGTGATTTCAGTTCCTTTATGTTTGGTTTGGTTTGGACTAGATTGATTTAACTTATTTTGTAATTATTTTTAATTGCATTAGATTAATTTATTCTGATAAATAACCATCTAGTACATATATTACATGTATACCTCGTCAGTGCTACGAGCATTGGGTTGAAAATTAATGACAAGGATTTAACTCACAATTAAATCACCCAACAACTCCTTTTCTCATTTTCTAGCAGTCTCTACAATATCTTGTCATCAACTCAAAAACATACTCACCCAAATCATCATCATGACAACCATCATAACATCACTAATATATGTGACAAACAAGTATAACATCAGTAATAGTAACTCCCTTTGCAACATAAGCATCAACACAAGCATACCTCGCATACCTTACACCCAAGAATACCTTGTTGTTATTCCTTTCCATCAATTAAAAAAACGCCAACAATTCACCCTTTGGCATTGATGGCAATATAGTGATCCTTCCCCCTTTGACCTAAGAAACATTTGTTCTCACTTCTAATTACCCCCCCCCCCCCCCCCCTTTGACATCAATGGAAAAGGGTTCCAGGTTACAATGAAGGGGTCACTCAAACTGTGGATAGTAAACTTGAATTATTGCCATTTAACTATCATTACTATCAACTTTCTTAGCCATATATAGATAAATCATAATAGAGAGGCCTAAATAATTATGGAAATATGCACATAGTTTGAGAAGTATTTTATCACTTCCATATACACCACTACAAATTGTTGAAACTCATTTCAAATTCAGTAAATAGTGATTAAAACATTATATTTAAATTTTTGTTGGGTAAATATTGTCAAGACATTTTTCTCCTTCACTTCAGGGTTTGATATGGGCGCTTCCAGACATGACTTAAAGAGAATTCTCTGCTTAATTATAGCCACTCTTGGTATCAATAATGTTTAAATGAGATTCTAAACCAATCTAATCAATGCCCTTTTTCCTCAGAATTGGTAATGGTTTCTAGTTTATAGTGCCCTGAAGCTTTAGAATGGCCCTTTCCATGAATTTAGCAGCATTACTACTCTAATATGTATACATTTGTTTTTGTCTTTAAACCTAATGTTCTACATACTGAGTCACCAAACATTTTTTTGCCTTGTTTTCCACCTTGTAGTCACTTTCTCGAATAGTGCCATATAATACTATATGTTGTCCCTTTTACACTAACAATAGCACACCAATTTTGTGGCCTTGTACTATTCAAGCAATTTTATACTAAATTGATGGGTCAAGAAAAATATCTAATTACATAATTGGATTCCAAAATCTGGTCCTAGAGCTATTCGAATATTATTCATGACCCACATTTTAATGTCTTGTCTTTCTATTTGTGTTGTTAAATATTGAAGCATTATCTAGTTCTTCACAATCATTATCTACTCAATTTTCTCCCATAACATAGATTTCCTAGAGAGTATTTAAGTTGTATTATGTTCCCTTCTGGAAACTTTCCATCTTGTTCAAAATTGTATACCATCAGTCATAGTAGAAATGTGACCAAACATATGAAACAAAAAGGATTTAAGCCACCATCTTCGAGAGGTAGTTGACAGGATCAATAAATTCCAATGGTAAATATTGATTTCATATTCATTGTTAATGGCATAATTCCTTAGCACAATTGCATTAGACGTAGTTGAATGAATGGTACCCAACATGTCTTCAAACTCACAAGAGATTTTTGAGTCTCACAAAGCATGCTGGTGCGTTGGATCTGCATTTCTTAGCCACGTTATAGGATAAACATGTCTTTCATGTTTACTAAGATATGTGTAGGTCCTAATAAAGGATCATGACTCGTAAGAACTAATTCTTTGTTTTGAATTAAGATGTTTCCTAACAGTCTTAATAATATTCCATCTTCTCACTTCTCCTTGATAAATTGGGAATTTAAACTCTATCAAATCATTCACATATATCTTAGTTCCACTTCTATAGGGCCACACGTTGATACTTTATGTTTCCCCTTCGGTAACAACGTACTATAGAATTGATTCTCAATACATTTTCAATGCACCATTCTGAATGCACTATTCTCAATGCATTACCCTAGCGTTTTTTTGTATACACTAACATCCTCAACACTTGAAATCTATTATGACCTTAACACATACAACCTAACATTCACATTAATCTAGTTTTAGCACACTTCATGTCTGACATATGATACACAGTCACACTAGAAAGTTATTTTATCTCAAATCATTTCAACTTTAACATGCATTAGAATGTCTTAATAACACTAGATAATGTGTAATGTGTCATGCATACATGTCTCCCTTAGTTCTATCCATAAAACAACTTATTAACTTTCATTGTAATAATGTTCCTTGTAATGTACTAGACCATGATTTATATGGCCTTTGCAAAACCCTTTGTTATAGTTGTAACTATTTCACCATCTATGTAGCACATCAGTGGTCTGAATTATAACTTGACAAATCAAACCAATTCCTTCAACATAGATATTTCAACATTCTCATTTGAATTTTCAATCTTATTCATAGTAGACCCGTTGTTCATATTTTTGACCTCCTTGAAAACATGAATATGCTCGACATTGTCATTTAAACTTTCTCACCTCTTCATAGCAATTTCCTTTTCATATTTAGCTTCGATCCTTCCATTTATTGTCTTTGGTCCCTTCACTATTCTTTGTGACCACAATTGTTTTAGTCATTCTACAATGTTAAAAGATTCTTCGTTATCAAAATTTGACATCTTAAGTCTTCATTTTCTAGTCAGGGATCCTCGCTCCTATATATCGATTCAATGTTAATCATACCACAGATCACTGCTTTCAATACACTTATTTTACAGTTCATTTGGGTAGTATGATATCTTAGTTTGTAGTCTCCCTTAATTCCCATTGAGAGTTCACATTGATCCTCAAATATTCCAAGGGCTTGACAGATTTAAATTTTTCAACTAGGTTGTGCCTCAAAAATTTTGGGTCTATATGAGTAGTCTAACATTTTTATCATCATCAGGTCTGAATCTTCCAAGTTAGGGCACAAATGAATTGACATGATTTAAAAATCCCACACATATTGAAGGCTCAACACTAAATTTTGATTCTTCACCATGTATTTCAAAATCCTTTCAATACCTCTGTCTGTTAACACCATAATCATTTTTCAAATGCGACTTTCACATTGAATCAAAACAAATGTGAGATTCCAAGAGAATCACCTACAAGTATAAAATTTCATTGGAAAATTGTTCTTGAGATTCCACTAAGAATCAACTATATTACCAAGGATATCATTCATGTTGCATCTTGTAATTTTGCATTTTAATTTTTGAGGAGACCTTAGAAAATTTGCAATTCTGAGTTTTATTACCATTTTTTGTGTATGGAGACCATAGGTATCAATGTTTCAAAGAATAAAAGCATCTCAACCATGTTTCATCATGATACGAGATTGATAATTTATTTGGCATTTGGAATAGTGATTTTTATTTATTTGACTTACAAGGTTTAAATATGATGTATATGTGTGAATATATGCCAATGAACCCAATCCAATAATTGTCTTTATCGGACTTCATATTCCCCTATCATATTATAAGTATCAAACTAATTTTATCTTGTTTACTTTTGTAAATATGAGATTAGTTTTTTAGCAACTATATTTTAAAATTTTTTTATGCTTTATATTATAGAATCTACAACAACTTGTGCAACAGTCACACACTAACTTTCAGATTGAATATTTTATTCAAGTGATGCATGCTTGTCATTTTGATATTTTTCTTTCTTCAACATATTTCCATCTTCATTTTCATAGCCTTATTATTCAATAAATATATAGGAAAGCTTATGGACTCTTAATGTTTCTTAATAGGGTCCTTCAAACACCTCTCATCTTATTACAGAGACTCCACCTTATTGCAAAATATTTTTGAGATATTTTTGGGGATGATATCCCCCCTGAGATGTTGCTTCTTTAACACTGATATTAACAATACTCTTCTAGTATTTCATGAGTAGCTCCCCTTGAGGCTAAGATGACTTCAATTTTTCAATAAAGTCATAGACTACCCCTTTTTCTTCCTATTCCACACTTTAGAGGGGTTTCTTTTGTTGTTTGCATGTCCTTTTGGTTCAATGTTTGGTCTACTTCGAGTGTTTTTTCCTTATGTCTAGAGTCCTTTAGGGTAGAGGGAATCTTGCAATATTTGGATTTGTGACCAAGATTGCTACATAAATAACACCTTATTGTGTCATTTCTACTCTTCTTTGCATACATTTTGCATTCAATAGCTTTATGTCCAAATCCAATGCACAAATAACAATGACCATAAAAATAATTTGTGTAATTGGCGGATGGTTGTCTTCTCTATTTGATTTCTTGAGGGAACTTCATTATCTATTGCACCTTTTGTTAATTAATCTTGATTTATTTCTCTTACATTTTGATGCTACATGTTCATGTTCATAGTAGGGACACTTTAAATATTCCAAAGGAACAAATAATCTCTTTCAAGACCTATTGACCGTGTTGGAAGTCCACCAAAAAGCAGGGTCTCACTGGTATGAAGTCCCAACTAAACCTCACAATGTTTGGAGTAGGAGCCTCATCTAGATAATAGGTTTGGTCACCATTGTTCTTAGGAATTTTCCTTCTCTACAATTATCAACATAATATTTTATAAAAACACTATTTGAAATAAGCAAGTAAGTTGACGTTGTGAGGCATACAATTGCAATGCATATAAGGTACTTTCACAAAAGGGAAAAGAAAGAGTGCACCTCTAGAAGGACTAATATTACTACTCTAAGGAGTCAGAAGAGCATAAAAGAATCATTGATTAACTTAAAAACTAGTTCACAAGATAACAACAATCATAAAAGCGAGTAACAAGGCTCATTCAACAATATGCATACCAAAGGCAACGAAATATTTCATTTTTATTAGTATGTGTTAACATAAACATACATTGTAAATAATGAAATAATAGTCTCACAATCATTCATGAGATATGCATGAAAGTGAGTAGGATCTAAGAGCTTCATATATTAAGTGAAAGTCCCAAGATACACAGTTACAATGTTGCCACACTAGCTCCGGTAGTGGAACATTAAGTTAGTACTTGCTCCTCCAAATAAGGATGTTCTCTCCTATGCCAAGCTAGAGAAACCAAGGTGAAAAGCCCACACCCCCACCCAAGTCCTCTCTCTTGAGCTATGAGGGTGTATATATAATAAATTAGGTGACTCTCCACCTCCCATGTGACTCCTGACTTTCCTTATGACTCTGGAGTTCCTACTATGACTTTTCAAATTCCTATCTGACCTTTGAGGTTCTACAAGACTTTCCAACATACTAATGAGTCTTCACATTCCATGTGGTACCCTTGGGATTCCACACATTTTACATTTTCTCATTTTTAGAATTTACATAATTGCATTCCACAAGTGATGTGGAAAAATAAATTGACACATATGACATTGTAAAGAAATTTTGAGAAGTCATGTCTTAGTGATGGTGACATACGACTTCATTTCATCAATGTCAATCTTTTATCCTTGTTATGAATTTGACTTATTCATCATGTATATTTTCTTGTTCTTCATATTTACCCTCCAAAGGGTCTATATGAGTGTTGAAACCATCCAAGTTAGCATGAGCTACCTCCTCTTTGTCTTGGTCCAAGACTCCTTCATGCCATCATGAAGCTTCCTCCTTGTACTTATTCTTCACAAGTTCCTTCTTATAATCTCTCATTAATAACCTCCCTAGAGCATCACCTTTCTATGTTGAGATGATAACACATGCAAATGAACTCCCCTGATGACAAGCCAACATTCGTCCAAAAATCACCTATTCTACCTTTTCTTACTAAAGGAAGATGTTGATTGTGATAAGGAAATCGGCAAGGATTTTGAGAGAGAGAGACTAGGAATTGCACAATTGAGCTTAGAAATGACTAAGGGATGACCATTTTGTCCATTGGAACTGTGTAATGCAGAATAAGGAGAGGCTCTTCAAGGTTTTGCACAAAAACATTAGAGAAATTTTGAGATGAAAAATGGGCCTCAAAAAATGTACAACAAAAATCAACTTTATAAGAACCAATAGGATTCATATCACGATGTCAATAATTAGGGATGATTCACCATTTTTGGAGTAAAAGGGTCGAAGATTAAAAAAAAAAACTACTTTTTTCAACTCGAACTTTCAACTTATCTCCCTATGATTTCACTGAAATTCTGAGTGGGAGCACTCGTTCGATGTGGAATTTAATTTTTCATCCAAGGAGTACCCATGTTGCATACTTTAGATGGACCCTACTACATGAAAAATGTGAAATACATTAAAAACTTGATTGCAGACATGTTTTTTAATGTATTTCACATTTTTTGAGTAGTAGGGTCCATCAAAAGAATGCAAAATGGGTACTCCTTGGATGTAAAATTAAATTCTTCATCCAACGAGTTCTCTCGCTCGAAATTTGAGTAAAAGCATAGGGAGATAAGTTGAAAAAGTAGTTTTTTATTTTTTCCCTCCAAAATTTAATGAGGTAATCTAATATTACTTTTTTATTTGCACTATTATTTTATAATATTCCTTAGGAGGCCCATTTTAGACCTCAAAATTTATCTAATGACAAGTCTAGGACACAAGGGTGATGATCTTACTAACTGAGGATGTGCAGTGTGTGGTGCTCAGGAAGAGGAGGTAGGGATTGTGCAATTAAGCTTCACAGGGACTGAGGAATGACCCCACTATCCAATAAAACTATGCAATGCATAGTAGGAGGGAAGACAAGGAAATTAATTGCATAGTGAGGGGTTTTAGTCAGCATGAGAGGTAAGATTAGCCATTGTAACTGCACACGACACATTGATTGAGTAGTAGACTCCAGGTTTGCATATTTGAGGGATTCATTGCCTAAACATGGACCTAATTTCCACTAGAATTTTTCTATGTGCAATGGAGGAAAGGCGGGATCAAGCTTGGGTGCAATTTTTAGAAGCAGGAAAAGACTAAGAGATTGTGCTCCAAGATTACACAATATGCTTGTGAAGGAGGTTGTCCATAGGATGGTGCAATGCACATTTGTAGGAGGTAAGTATGTCATCACTTATAGCTAAGAATGTGTTATCCACTCATCCATTATCTAGGAGCTTAGGTATGCAAGGTGTGAAGACAAGGGAAACCCCCAAATTGGCTAAGTGTTAGATCAATTGGAACAAAAGAGAACACATGATATAAATAAGTTCCAAAATAGATTCACACAGACATGTATAAAAAAACAATCCAAGAGAATGCACGGTACTAAATTAAGAGCTATGAATCGGATAAAATTTTATGGGGATATTGTTCAAGCAGATCCTTTACTATCGAGGAGGTATATACTCTCCAAAAAATAATGCAAGGGGTGGATCTCGACCCGCTATGGAAATGCATATGGTGCAACAGTCTGGAAGTATCCCCCTTATGATAAAGAGATGTATTCCATTGTGCAGACCTGTCGACAATGGAAGCATTACATTTTGGGGAATGAAACGGTCATTGTGGTGAAGTAAAATTATAAATGCAGCCACAAACAAATTCCTCTAACCAAATAATGGGTCTAGCCACAACTGATACATTCTATGGAATATTTCCTTAGGTTAAAGGGCCTACCTCTTAGTATGCTTATCCCATTTGATGATGTCCTTGCTTGCTCACTCTAGCTATCTCTCACTTCCTTCTTCAAGCACTTGAAACAAGTAAACAACAACAAACAACAACTGTGATAATAGACAAATTGTAATTAAACCTACTTAACAAGTCAAGAAACATTAAGCCATGAATATGTAAGATGAAAAATAATGTAGGAAATCAATCAATAGTTGCATATATATTGAATCAAGAAGAGAATACAACCATTTTCTTAACATTTCCAGTCTCCTTTGACAAGACCAGGTTCCCATGCACTTTTGATAGCATTCCATGATGGCCTCAATCAACAATAGTTTTAAGGCTCTTCCCTTTAGGCTTCACTCCAAACAAAATCACACTTCTCCCTCACACAACTAGAGAGCTACAACTATGAATAGCTTGTTGTTTACTCCAAACCAAAATAGCACTATCACACCAACATTAACACTTCAACACTCACACTAGCTTGTGCTTGGGAATAAGGGAGGCTTATATAAGATGAATGGATGGGAGATGGATCATGTTCTCATGGGAGAAGGTCTTATCCCTTGAGGTAGTTCCATCATTATAGGGTAAAGGAGCCCAAACTGACATCCTCGATCCCATCCACCCAAACCATTTACCAGACTTCTATTACGAAGCTTCTAGAGCTGGAAGCTTCAGCTCTTAATTTAAAAAACTTTCCTTAACAAGACCGGTGTGACTAGAACACAACTCAGTCACTTGGGTCAGCGCACGAGGAAGACAAGGGCCATTAGGGTAGGTCTTGTAAACTGGGCAAAACAGAAGTTTCAGGGGAAATGGTATAAAAGGGAATTAATTTGCTCATGAAGAGGGACACAATGGGGGTTTCTTCATGAGGGGAAAGCATGTAGAATTCACTGTAGAGGTCCTCCGAGATCAAGGAACGAGGAGTACAGGGACAATGAAAAAATGTTTTGTAACAGATTCCCCCTAAAGCATGAAGGTAAAACTAGAGTGAGGGATGAAATGCTTTATGAATCAGTGCATGGAACCGTAGTCTGTCATCAGAAAACCTACAAGAAAGTAAAGATACATATACATAACTGAGAACTCTGTCAAATGATACATGAATCGAGGCATGGATGCAGTCACCCAGAGAATGATCATGTAACTAGATCTAGGTATGGGCGCAACCATCCGTCAAAGAGGATCATAACGAAACCAAGGTAAGGTCGCAGCCATCCATTAATGATAAGGATCACATATGATAACTCATGGTATGGTCGCAACTATCCATCTGAAAGATACATGTATATCAACTTAACCATTTCACATCACTTTGCAACCTGGACTTTTGTGATCTGACCCCAGGGTCTTGCACTCCAACACGACCCAATGAAAGTACACATTCTAACATGTGAATAGATGTGTTGACATCAAATATGATATAAAGTCGCTTGATTACCAGTCAATGATGTAAACTATTAACAAGTGCAATAGAAACCACCAATAATGAAAATGGTCCTCAAGGTACTATAAGCACAATCCACGAAATGTGAATAGAGGAATTGAAGTCAAACACCCATGAAATCACTCGATCAAAAGCCAATGATGTGAACTTGTTTTCGAGTGTGAAGAACTTGGCATTAGGGCATACAAGCTCTAAGGTATTAGAAGGGAGTCTCTTGGTCAACTTCCTGGATAATGAGCTGAAGTTGACGGGAAATGACCGTGTCAAAGGAGGGGCATAATGTTTCCCACATCATCGACTCGAGACAAAAGGATGCAAAATGATTTTGGGTGATATAGAGGATCAGAGGCAAATGTAACTGTAGAAGGACAACTCTTGAACATATCGGCGACACAACTGGAAGTTTGGTAGCTTTTGGATACATAAAATTGGTGGTCATGATGACGTGGCAGAGATAAAATGGAATGCAAAAATGAATGGCCCAACCCAGGAAGGTCAATGATATAAAGGATGATATCCCAACCCAACACGAAGCAGAAAGTGTCATGTTCAAGAGTGAGTTGTCGACACAACTGATAGATTTCCAAATTTCCCCCCACCATTTCTAGCAGGTACCCCAATCATGTTTTAATCTCAAGCTTGAAATGGATAGCATATGCTTGCACTATAAGTTCATCCTTCAGACGAATCTGACCTAGTAAGTTTAACGAGCCCTAGGAAGGAGAATCTCTTGTTCTTCAAGGTGACGAATCCAATGTCGTTTGATATTTTAACGAGTCTGACAAAGGTGTAACTCGGTATCTTTTTCATGTTTAGAGAGTTTAAAAAAGACACATAAAAGAAAACTCCACATGGTCCCTTTTCATACATTTGTCTCTCAAGCCCCACAAGGTAGAAAATGATACTAGAGAGAACCTCTTGACCATTTCAGTCAAGGAGTACCATTTTTGTAAATAGTGCCTCCTAGATCGAAAAACAAGTTAAACTTATACTAAGCACATGATGTTTCACATCCATTAAAGAGTTTGAAATGACAAGGGCTCGACCATATTTTCACTTTTAAAGGGTAGGAAAAGAGCTTGAAAGCATACCCCCCATTTTATTCTCTTTTATGAGTCAAAATGGAAAAATACTTAGCAATCTTTTCATATGAGCTTAACGAGTTGAGAAAAGAGCTGAAACATGACTCATCATCATCGTCTAACATCCATCACCTATCACTACACAAAAAAGGTAAAGTGTATTATCTAGTTCTTGAGGCAAAATAGGTTAAAATATTTACAAAAACCTGATATTTTCATGAAAAATTGAATAAAAAGGAGAAAAGTAAATATATTTTTACCATTTACCATTTTACCTTGTTGTGAAAAAAATTTTACTCACTTTTTCCCTAATTATTCCGGAATACAGGAGATCTAGGAGGTCATTCACCGCGTTGCTAGTTACAGGTAAGAGCCAAAACCCTGAGCTCCATTTCCATGTCCTTTATTCCTTTTTTTAACCATTTTTTTGGTATTTTGAGGGGGTTTTGCAAAACAAAATCTCCCTCGATCGGCGCAACTTCTGAGCATGGGATCACGTCGGCCGAGGATGATTAACAAAGTCAGTCGTACCATTGGCGCAACTGTTTTTAAAACAGACACGCCAGCACCGTGAATAAGGAAAAACCCTATTTCCTCAAAAAATCATCGTTAAAACTCGAAATTTATAGGCCAAGCATGGTTTTCGACTCAAATTAATGGCTTTTGCAGGAAATAATCGTCAAAAACAATGAACTGGAAAGAACGGGAACACTAGGATGTGGACACCTAGGCAATGAATGATCCAAATTGCTTGGAAGCTTTGAGGGCTTGCGGGCTCCTCAAATTCTTTCTCACGCTAGGGATGCGGGCCCAACCCAAGTTGCTTTGGTAATTAATTAGTCTTTTGGACATTAATCAAGAAATATTTCTCATTAGTGACCAGGAGCTAGAGTTGGAAACTTTAGATATATACTTCATCACTAGACTATCTCGAAGAGGGGATCCAGTTAACTTGTACGGGTCAAGACTAACTGGGGCAAGCATATCTTCATTACTTGCTGAACACTGCCCTGAGGACCTAAAATCCAAGAGTGAGAATATTGAGATTTCCAATGTTTGGTATCTAACACTGAGAGTGCTTTTGTTGAATATCAATGGAGTGGCGGGGTCCCAAACGAAACATGAGACTAACAAGTCGAAGTTCCTATATGCTATTGATTGTATAGCACCTACGATCTTCAACTGGGCAAAGGCCATGAAAATCATTCTCCCCTATATCGTGTAGATCTCCCTCAGTGAGGGTGATCGATTCGAAAGAAGTCTTATACTCTTTCGACTTCTTTCGTGGCCCCTCCTTCTCTCTCGGGCGTTGGCGCTTTAACTGTGTCGGCATTGTTTGTAGGTCTCCGCCATCTTCCTCTATCTTTGTCTCCATCTCTTTTTCCTGCTTAGGCGAAGGCAAATTCTAGCCCTCGCACTCCTTCTCTACAACCTTTTGTGCTTCTACTATATCTTGTTGTCTTTCTGCTACTGTCTTCGTAGTGTCCCGCACCTCCTGCACCTTTGCAGCTACTGCCTCTTTTCTTCTCTTCTTTGCCAACTATGCTACCCATAGTTTTGCCTCATCCTTTTTCTGTGCAGTAGACTTGTCTCCTTCCACCGTGGAGCTTGCTAGAGTGTGCCACTCTGGTGGTCACACCTCAAGTACATCAAAGATAACATCGTCTCTGGCTAGGTATGGTAGTCCGTTCCACTTCTTCATGGGGTCCTTGCGCACCCTTATGTAGATGTGATGGAAGTATACCTTAAACTCCACGAAGTTTTGTAGGTTGTTATAGACAGTGGGCGATAACCGCGGCTTGCAGTTAATCCCCATTCTAATGTTCATCTCCATGAACACACAGAATATTTTACTGTCTCGGATCCTGTGCGCGTCTTTAGTGGCCCACAAAAAAGTGTACTTCAAGGCCTTCGAGAGATCTCTCACAATTGGGGGAATTGGATGTCCTTGGGAAATTCCCCAGCCACCAACACTATGGATAGAAAAGGACATATATAGTGGAAGGTTTTCCCCTATTCCTATGCCTTACAAAAATTCTCTAGGAACTCCTTACACAAGTATTTAGACCAATTAAACTGGACCCCCTTTGCGCACTACTTAGCAAGTGCAACCACCGACGCGAGCACCTCATCCGCGCATCACTTCTGCATTACCTTACCCACCAATATCTAAGTCACAACTCTGACTACCTTGTTGTTGATACTGGAGACCACGTAGCCCCTATTATACTTCTCCATCTTATATTTCTTTTCATGGCCTCCGCAATGGCCAAATCACTGCTTTTACTCTCTGAAATGTCTGCTAGGTCTTCCCATTTACAAGGGAGTTGGGTAATTCTATGGATCAAGTGGTCCGTGATGGGGATGGGCTCCTCCAGCTACAAGCACCCATCATGCACTATGCAGAGCAGCTGCCTGATGACGAAGATAGTTACTAGGGCATGATGGTAATGCTGCACCCAGAGCCGGTTCAACAAACCTGCCTTTTAGACTCCGCACAACCACTTGTGTGGCTCCAACCCTATGATTCCCGTCGCGCTGTTTTTCTTCACCTTCATGAGTTGCGCATTTGCTAAGTGAGGGAATTTCTGGTGGTCGGTGAGATCCCAATATTTGAACTTCAAAATCAGCACCCATCCTAGGAACACTCCTTCGAAAATGATATCGTCGGGTAGCAACGGAGTCTGTAGAGAGCTTTTACTATCATCGATATAATTGGGTACGTTTTTCTTCCCCTTCCGCAGAGGAACATATGTGAGTAGCCTAGTTAGAGGGTCCGCCCCCTCAGTTTCTTCCTTCATGTCTTCATCCTCGTCCTCTTCTATCAGGATGTCCTCAAGGTCTTCCTCCTCCTCATCAATTTCCAAAATAACCGCTTTCCCTTTTTCTTCCATGGTCAATTTATTTCCCAGTGGGTTTCAAGGGGACATGTGCACCAGAATCATGGGATGCTTATATTTCTTGGGTCTCGGCATGCACGATGAATTAGGAATTTATGCAACTATCCTGGCACTCTTAGGGGCATCTTCTACTATAATGGCCTGTGCGGCCTCTTCGGCGGTCATTTCTCCAATTTCCCTAGCTTCTTCAGACGCTGCCATTTTGTTTGTCCAGAAATATCTTAACTACTCAACTGGGTGCTCAAACAACACTCTCAACAAGTTAAATACGTCTCAATTCAGAATACTCTGGGCGCACGATAGCTCAATTCTCAAATGACCAAGTGTTGTTTTGTAGGCAGCCTGTTGTTGGGAAAAGTATCCAATACAGAATGACCCTATCCCACTCTAAGGGTGATAGTACCTCAGCAACAATCGAAGCAAAGCTATCTAAGATTTCTTCTTTATGAAAGTAAAATAGGGGAGAAAGAGATCCACTAACCGATGTATTTCGCTAATGGTTGATCCAATCTTCTCTCCTTGTTGCTTGCTCCCAGCTCCTTGCTCTTTCACTGGCCCAGCTACACCAAGATCCTGTAAAATGGCAAGAGAGGGAAACTACAAGAAGCATACATTCATAATTGATTCAAGGATTAGAATAAATCAAATACACAAGTATAACAATACACCATTGAGACACATGCATATAGAAGAACCTCAAATGCTTTATTAATGGAAGAAGTAAAGTTCAGGAAGTGATACAACCATAAAAGGCCCAATCCAGCATCACCTCCCAACAGAAAGAAATCTCCTCTTCACCTCCTTCAAAGCAAATCACCCAATAGTTCTAAACTCAAACCAACAACACTTCCTTACATTCACAAGATTCCAGCCTCCTTAGACCTCATGAGAGAGCTCTATATATAGGAGTTTTGGAGAAAGGATGAGTCAGCTTGAGGCTGGCATGAAGCTGACTAGTGTCCTCTCCCACTTCAGTTATTCTTCAGTTCTTGAGTCCACTTGGAGGTTCTTGCTTCCACTTGGAGATCTAGACCCTCTTACTCATCACCAGTCGAATTCCTTGATCCAAGTGTCATTTTGGAAGCTTCCTGGGCATTGACACATTGAGGAATGACTGTGCCACATGTCCCAACTCGCCCAGTGCAGGTAGCCTTCTTTGCAGTTGACATTCAGCGCAGGTAGACAGTGGAGCAGTTGACATTCAGCGCAGATGCTCAGTGGAGCAGTTGACATGATCCAGAATTAGCTTGTTTTTGAGTGTTTTCAGGTGGATAACTACTATTCAGTGCTGTGGTTTGCTGACCTTGTTCCTCTAGGGGTAGGAACAACATGTTTAGGGACTTTGGATCCCTTAGATTATGGACATTTCATGCTTCATGCTGTAAGGCACAAAAATGTCTATAACAGTTGCCCCCTAAAGTATGAGGTCGTTTATCGGGTGAAATGCTTTATCAGGAGGATCCGAAGTTCATTCAATCGCTGAGAGGTGACCTGTAATAAAATACAATACAATACATTATTTTTCATTCTGCTTTCATGATCTAGCTGAGGCGGGCATTCCCATGCTCAGCTTTATAAATTCATTTTGGTACATAGAACAGACGATCTTCTGATGGTAGACTGATAATTCTCTGCTGAAATTATCATCCTTTGAGTAGGATGATCATCTGCTGTAATGATGTACATGTCAAATGTCTTTATATTTCCTGAATATATATCGCAGCCCGGATGGATGAAACTAGATCTGGGGTCTTCAAACTCGTTCGATCTTCACTCTAAGTACAAGTCGATCCATGTGAGAATTGCGCTGAAGTCGAACATGGAAAGACATCGCTTGATTACCGGTCAATGATGTAAACCGTTAACAAGCGCGAGAGGAATCACCGATAATGATAATGACCCTCAAGGTACTGCAGTACAATTCACGTGGTGTGAATAAAGGACTTGGCGTCGAACACCACGCAAAATCTTCTGGTCGAAGGTCATTGATGTATACCTGTCGCCGGAAGTGAGAAACTTGCCATTGAGGCATGCAAGCTTCAAAGTACTGAGGGGGGTGTTCCTAGATCAACTTCTTGGATAATGAGCTGAAATCGACAAGAAGCGATCCATCAAAGGAGGGCCTTAATGAATCCCACATCAGTGACACGGAACGGAGCTAATGATTTTAGTGGAGGTGAAAACAATCTGTGACATATGATTCAGGGTGGCGGTCATGGATGGATGAAGGATAATGTATGGCAGTGGATGGGACACGGTTGACTCTTTCTGAACAACATCTCTTGAACATATAATGACACTGATGCGATGGATCGGTAGCATTACCCCAAATGTGGATGGTTTGGCGTGACCATGGTGATGAGACCGGTGAATGAAACAACCCAACCCGATGTGGTACGGAGGAAAAGTGCCATGTTCAAGAGCGACTTGCTACCATTAAAGCTTTGAGGTTCTCCCAATTTTTCCCCAGTCATTTCTGACCAGTACCTCTTTATTTTCGTCAAGCTTGAGGAGGATAACATATGCTTGTTCTATAACCTGCCCTTCGGGCAAGCCCATCGCTATGTTTTAACGAGCCTAGCGATAGGGAAACTCGTTCTCGTCTAAAGACAAGTTTGTCGCTATTTAATCATTTTAACGAGTCTAACGACAAGGAAAACTCGGTCCTTTTCATTTTTAGAGAGTCTGAAAAGGTACATAAAGTTAACTCCAACATTCCTTTTTCGTCATCTAATCCCTTAAGTCCGAAAAAGTATAAAACAATACAGAAGGGATGAATTTTCGATAACTTTAACGAGTCGAATAAAATAAGCGCTCGACCTTTTTGTGCAATAATCCCTCAGGTCCAAAAAGATTAAAATCTAGAGGAGGGATAGCTCTTCCGGTCCTTTTAACGAGCTGGAAGGCCAAAACTCGGCAATATTTTCATATTTTACGAGTGAGTTGAAAAGAGCTCAAAGAAGACTCGTCTTTTGAGGAACGAGTGATAAACAGGGATAGCAACAGATTCCAGGTACAGGTTGGAATTTTCCAATCACGGCAGTGTCACAAGGATGGCTAGGTGAAATCACTCTTCGCAGTTGTTCCTCAAAATGGGTAAACAATCATATGGAGGTGAACGATCGGCCAAACGACAGTGGAGGTGGCAGGTGCAAACACGACCAAGGCTTTTTATGGCTGATAAATTTACGATCACAAAGGTTATTTACCGGAATAGGTTCATTTTTTACTTAAAAATGAGCTTAAAATCTGGGGGAAACATTGCTCACTGCTTTTATTTATTTTTTAACGAGCATGAAGACCGCATTAAAACTGCTCGGATCTTGCGTTTATTTTTAATGAGCATGAACTTTATGCTAAAACTGCTCGATTATATGGTCAAATTTTGATTTTTTACCATTACTAGTTTTTCTCTTTTCAAGTATAGTACTGCATTTTCAATTGCTACAACAAAATTTGTTAGAAATGAATGATATTTGCATGAAAATGAGATTATAACCCTAATATTTAGCTTTGAACTACGTAAAAAGCCATTAAAAGGTGTTTTTACCTCTCATTTTACCATTTCATTTGCATTTGGTTTGTTGGAGCTCTGGAGGTGCCTCTTTCCCCTTGATTTTCACCAGCTGATTCCGGGAGATTCTGCGGACGATTTTCGGCGCCGTCTGGACCAGGTAGGAGCTAAACCCTAGATCTTTCTTTTCATGGTTTCCTTTTCCAGTTTTATGCCTGTTTTTCAGTCTTTCTGAGCCTCAGGGGTTTTTCCAGGGCGCCCTAACTTCAGCGCAGGTTCCCCATTCGAAACCTGTGTTGAATGTCAAGCTGCCTTAAGGCAACCTGACCTTCAGCGCAGGTAGGACACTCTCTGCCTGCGTTGGGCTCAGAAAACTGAGTTTCCAGCTCATTTTTTGATGAATTTTCACTAGTTTTTCATCAAAATCAGGAACTTACTCCTTCTCTTGTTTGTTTTGCAGGGAACTTTGAACAAAATGTCCCTTACATGGTGAGAACGAGAACATGAGGAGGAGGACATGATTGTCCTCCATGACCCTGTCACGGTGAACGCGCTGCGGAACTGTGGCCTGCTGAAGTTTTTCCGTATCTCTAGCATGAGAGCACAGATCACTTTGCTGTAGTATATGCTTGATGCTTGGGATCCTATTAACCAAGTATTCCAGATTAGGGGAAAGTCCATCCCCTTGACCATAGAGGTCATTTACTTCTTGACTGGATTGTCAAGGCGAGGTGTCCCCATTTCCTTGTCAGGTACGGCCCGGGGGACCGATTCCGTGAGAGATTATGTCTGCTAGTATTGCAGGGAAGGTTCTCAGCCGAGCAGAGATGGAAAGATTGTTATCCGTGAGATTATTGACAGGTCTCTCAGGTCCATTCTGTATACCATAGGTAGGATGGCCAGTAGCGCAGCTCTACATGTTGCCAACAGATCTTATATGCAGCACGCCTTGGAGTGTCTCCAACCGAAAGTATTCAACTGGTGTGATGCAGTACTTGTTCAGATGAAAATTCAGTTGACCAAGGTGAAGGACGGGAAGCTGAAGAACTTTGGATTTGGTTCTATTCTGACTGCCTTCGCCTTGGAGAAAATCCCACTGATGCAGCCTGAGTATATTATACTCGACTTTCCTTCTCCGACCGAGCCACGCATGCAGATGTGGGTCGATCACATGTCTAGGCATGCTGGTCAACCTCAGATTACTTTTACTGATTCCTTCTTCAGGTGGTTCGAGCGCCAGGAGATGGTCTTCTCCGAGTATCCATATGTGGGTATGGATTTCCGAGGTGATCCGGATTTGGTGTTACCGGATGGCGAACAGTGGGGCGCTATCGGTAAACTCTTTGACCATATTACTGTTTACTGTTCTTATTTATAATGTTGTTGTGCTTTATTCTATCAAGACTTTTAATCATACTCTTGGGTGCATGCAGATGTTGGTCCTGTTCGTCCAGCAGTTCGTCCGAGACCGCCAGTTGCTGCCCCGGCAGTGGAGCCTGCTAGGATAGCTATCCTCCGCGACCTTGACGATACTGAGACCCTTACAGCTGTGCAGGAGCAGGTTGAGAGCCTTACTCTCGGCATTCCCGATGTGAGGATTGATGAGTTACCTTTACAGCTGCAGCGACACACTACTGGTGTGCCTAGACGATGGACTCGTCTCTTGCGCATGATTGCACAGGCTGTGACGTGCTATCATGAGCACCACTAGGCTAGGGTGCTCCCTAGCATCTTTTGAGTTTTAGGTCATATGACCAATTTTGTCTTGGTTACAGAACATTATGTATGAACTATAAACAACTTATATATATTTTGATTTTCGAGTTTTATTCTGATTGAGTTATATGATCCATATGTACAATCTTTGATGATGTGTCCTTTTTATAAATGTTGCAAATGTCTATCTAACACATAGTTTGATAATGAGTCAGTTAATGTGTTTAAGTTTCTGGAAATATGTTGATATTGAATTGAATCAAATTGTCTTTCCAAGATCTTAACCCTTAGGAACATGCGATAAATAGCTGGATTGCGAACATAATATATACCATTGAGTTGTAGTATTACGAGCTGTGAGTCTAGCCTGACAATTAGTCGGCGTATGCCACGTGTGATGGCATCAGAGAGTAGTTCTATCAACGCGCTATACTCAGCGATGTTATTCGTTGATTGCCCAATACACACACCTCTGAAACTTACTAACTCGCCGCTTGGATCAAAAATGGCCCAGGCTGCGGAGGATAGGTTCCGCGAACTACGACTCGCTCCGTCGGCATATATAACACATGTCTTCAGAAGGTTCGACATCTGCAACAAATGAAAAAGGTGGATCACTTGACCAGAACAAATACTTTAGCGAAAACAAAATATAACAAAAGCATGCAGGTTACTACTTAAGCATAGTAACGCTTGAGGTACAGCCTGTTGCGGGGCTGCGCCAGTGGAATTTCGTCGTAATCCATTAACTCGTAGGCTCCTTTTGCTAACACCCTTTTAACAATATAGGGGCCCATCCATAAGGATTTGAATTTACCTGCTCCCAATTTATCGGATTCTTGGTCATAAAGCAAGACCAAATCACCTTCTGAGAAGACACGGGGTTTGACACTTTTGTCGAACTGAGCCTTGACTCGTTTCTTATGAGCTTCGTTAGCCAAAGTGGCATTACGACGGGTTTCATCCAATTGGATTAATTCCAAGAAACGAGCCTCTTCTTCTGAAGTTCCCGGGAGAAGATCGATTGTGAGTTTAAGCGACGAAATTTCGCACTGGATCGGCAAGACTGCTTCCAGGCCATACACCAGTTGAAAAGGTGTGAACCTGGTTGCGTTCTTTACCGACGTTCGGTAAGCCCACAAGGCTGAGTACATGATTAGGTTGCACCTTCTTTTATGAACTCCGATCATCCTTTGCAACATACGCTTCAGGACCTTGTTGATTGCTTCAACTTGTCCATTGGCTTGCGGATAATATGGGGTAGAGCTGTCGTGAGATAGCCCTAGCTTGGCAGCAACTTCGACCATCATGTGATTGTGAAAATGCGACCCATGATCTGTAACTATAGCCTGTGGTACGCCAAACCTAGCGACTACATGATTGAAAAAGAAAAGGGCAGTTGTTTCACCAGTGTTATCCAATGTAGGCATCGCCTCGGCCCATTTGGTAAAATAGTCGACAGCAACTATAATATACCCATGCCCCCCGGTCGAGGTGGGGTTACATTGCATGAAATCGATGCCCCATTTCGCGAAAGGCCTAACAACAACTATTGGCTGTAAAGGTGCGGGTGGTCTCCTGGTTTTGCTATCAAAAATTTGACAAGCATGGCAACTTCTGACTGCGATTATACAATCTTTGAACATGGTTCGCCAGAAGTATCCTGCTCGTAAGATTTTTTGTGCTGTTGCATATCCAGATTGATGCCCCCCACACGCGCCTGAATGACACTCATTCAGGGCTTTTTTGGCCTCCTCATGGGTAAGGCACCTCCTCAGAACTGTATCGATACCACGACGGTAAAGTGTATCACCGACGATCATGTAGTCTTTTGCTTGGTATCGTATACGTTTTTGTTCGGAGTGAGAGGTGTTTGGCCTGAATTTTTGGGTTTGGAGATAAAATACGTATCTACATACCACTCATCGCTTATAGATATCAGAAACAAACTTTCGTCCATGATTGACTCTTCTGATGTTTCATCGTTGGACGACGATGGGAGATCGCACAATAATTCCGCGAAAACTAGAGCTTTCTTTGATTTGGATTTCACAAATTCCAGATCAAACTCTTGAAGGATCGCTATCCATTTTGAATATTTGCCCCCCAGCAACTGTCGCGACAGTATATAAGTCATGGGGTTGCAATCTGACAAGATGGTAGTTTTCCGAAAGAGGACATAATGTCGAAACCTTTGAATTGCTTGAACAACTGCAAGCACTAGTTTTTCCACATAAGAATATTTACTTTCTGTATCATTTAATTTTTTACTTAAATAATATATAGGATGTTCAATTCCATCGACTTCTTGAACTAAAACCATCGCAATGGTCGTATCCGCTACAGCCAGATACAGGTTAAAATCTCTTTGATAGTCCAGGGCGTACATTAATGATGTTTTTACTAGACAATCTTTCAGAGCATCAAAGGAAGCTTGCGCCACCTGGTCCCAGACGAAAGGTACATCCTTTTTCAAAAGATGAGTATAACCTTTAGCAAGTTCTGCGTAATTTGGAATGAACCTCCTCAGAAAGTTCGCTTTCCCTTGGAGTTTCTGAATCTGAAGCAAATTTGAAGGTGGAGGCAAATTAATGATTGCCTGAACCTTACAGGGGTCGAGACGAATCCCATCCTTAGAGACTACAAAGCCAAGTAAACAACCAGAACCGACGCAAAACACACATTTGTGTGGATTGAGTCTTATCTTGTAGTGTCGGCAATGTAGAAATATTGCTCTTAAATGCTGCGGATGATCAATCCGCTTTTGCGAATGAGCCGGAAGATCGTCGAGATAAGGTTGAACAATGTTCTTGATGTCATGGAAGGCATAATTCATTGCCCTCTGAAACGTCGCCCCTGCGTTCTTTAAACCAAAGGGTAATTTTCGATAAGCGAATGTGCCCCATGGACAAATAAATGCAGCCTTTGACTGGTCCTGTGGGCGGATATTTATTTGATTATACCCGGAAAATCCATCCATAAATGAAAAGATTTCACATCCGGCGCATTCATCAATTATCTGGTCGATGAAGGGTGTAGGGCAGTTGTCCTTCAGACAAGCTTGGTTTACATCCCCATAATTGACACACACTCTAATCGTCCCTTATTTCTTCATAACAGGGACAATATTCGATACCCAATTGGTTAGAGGAACCGGGTAGATGAATCCAGCATGGAGAAGTTTTTCAACTTCTGCCTTAATGGCAGCGGCTTTCTTGGGGTGCACCTGCCGAAGCCGTTGTCTTACTGGTTTGACATCAGGATACATTTTAATTTCATGTTCAACGATACTCGAGTCAATGCCTGGCATTTCATCATATGACCAAGCAAAGACATCTTTGAAAAGAGCGTTATATATTTCCAGTTCTGAAGGGGAACAACCTTTGCCGACATAAATATTCTCTACAACATCTATTTTAGTCGAGATATTTATGGCTATAGTATCTTCAATATTGGATAGGTTTCGCTCGGAATCCACCGTGTTTATAGTATTTGTTAGGAATTCAAAAACTGAAGGGTGATAAAGGTCACTTTGAGTATCTTCTTCATATTCCGGAAGAAGGGAACGATGGTGGTGATCATTCCATGGTGCCCCCTCAATCATCATTGATTGTAAGATTCCTTCGTCAGTCCCATGTACTTTCGACCAAGGATCTAATGGGGTTCCATATTCTCTAGACCTATCTACCCAAACGCTTGACGAGCGTTGATTTGGGTTCGTCTCCCATGCTTGAAACATTGATTGCTACAATATTTCTAAAGAGCTTGGGGGAAAAACAATTGCACGATCCATGTCGACCTTCGTGGAAGATATCATGTTGCAGGTTGCTACAAACGGTATATTTCCCATGTAAATAGGAGGTGGTAGCGCGAAAGTTCCCATCAATGTGGGGTCTTTCAATAATCCTACTCCGATATCTTGAAGTGAATGGTTGCTCTCATGGATCATGGGAATGCTTCCTGTAACTTGTGAACCATTAGGGAGGAAATTCTGTTGGTCGATGATCGTAATCCCTCCTTCAAACGGGAATGCGATCTTCCTAAAATAAGTCGACACAACAGCTGCCATGGCATAAATCCATGGTCTACCCAGTAGGATGTTATAGTCAAGATTTCCATCAATGACCTCAACATCAATTTCTACTATTTTTCCTCCTAGTTCAACCTTTAAGTTATTAAGGATACCGTACGGGGTATAAGTCCTTCCGTCGAAAGCTTTTAATGTTGTCGAAGATTGCGACAAGGTTGGAGATCCTAAAGTTTTCCAGCAACTCATCGACATAATACATGTTGATGCTCCTTCATCAATAATTGTTATGTGAACAGTTTTGTTGAGGGCTTTCACTTGAATAAGGAAAGCTAATTGAGCTGGTAACTGAGGATCGTATCCTTTGTGGTTAAAGGATACTAGATTGGAATCCTTAGGATCAACCCCACCAATTGCTGATAACAACGCCTGCCTTTGGGTTGGACAATTTTGTAGTACTTCAAGAGTCGACATAGCGGATGGCGATTGTGCTAAATCTTCCACTATGTTATAATGCTGCGCCGCTCTGGCGCGAGGATTAAATGTCGACTTGTGTACTACACCCTTTGGCAGTTTTATTGTTAATTCAGGAATGATGGGTGGTACAACTTCTGTCGAAGTCGTTGTCGAACTACTTGGTTGATCTTTACCTTTTTCGTTCGACAGCTGAGGATTCCCGTAATATTTATTCCTTGTCGAAATCAAAGCATCATTCTGCTGTTTTGAAACCGACAACATAAGTACTTGCGACGGGGAAGCATTTCCACTATCAACCAGATTTTGACCTGGGTTGGGAAATGGATCAGTTAACACAGCTGAGGTTTGGGAACTTTTAAAAAACCTCTTTAACTCAGCTTTGAATGGGCAATTCTTTGTGTAATGATCCTCTTCATCACATATTTGACATGGATAAATTTGTTTCCCTTGCCCAGGAGGGTTTGAAGAATTTTTCCTAGGAGATGATTCACCTTGTTTCTTCTTCTTCCCTTTGTTTTGCTTTTTCTTGCTTCCTGGTTGATTAGTTTCTTTGCCCTTATCAGCTGACATGACATTTACTTCCGAAGCAAGAATTTCTTCTTTTGCATTTTGATCCGAATTCTTACGGGCTTTCTTGGACGAAGCCTTTGTCGATTTCGTGTGTGCTGTGCCAATCACGCCATCACCAGCATGAGAGTCACTATTTGATTTAGGAGGAGGAGGGATTGAAAATTCCGGTCTAGGAGCGTCAGGTATTTTGTCATAGAGCGTGCCGGACTGAGTATAAACTAAGTCCAAATACTGTGCACGAGCGATAACTTGCTCCTCTGTTACGACTCCCCCCTTTGCCACATCTTCCATTATAGAAGGAAGTAACGACTTTATAAACCACTTAGCTAATAGCTGATTGGGAACGTACGTTTTCACCATCCTACGACGACGATGCCACTCATGTATATGATCAGATATATGGGTGGCAGTTGTCTGTTTGAAGTTGGTTAATATTTCTGTTCCCGTTTCATACCTTATCGGTAATTGAAAATGGGTTAAGAAAGTCGTGGCTAGGGAACTAAAATTGTCGAAAGAGGCTCTTGGCAATTCAATATACCATTTAGCCGCTGGACCTGTCAATGTCCTCTGAAAAAGGCGAAGCCTTATCGAATCGTCGTTTAGGGTGTTCGACGAACACCACAGATGAAAAGTCATTACGTGATTCGATGGGTCTTCACCTGGATTTCCATTGAATTTAGGAATGTCAGATGGAAGTTTATGAGGAATCGCTGGCCACCAAGGGGCATAAGCAATCAGATCGTTAGTTAACCGGTGTAAATAGGGTAACTCTAAAGTCACCACGAATGGTAACTGTTGATTCAGGTTAGGCGAAGCATAACCAGGGTATGATGGAATCGCTTGAGCAGTGGGTCTTTGCATACCAACATAATGTAATTGATGTTGGTATGACTGATACGGTTGGTGGACTTGACCACTATAAACTGGTTGGTTTTGACCGTTTTGGATATACGGTTGTCCACTGTTCGCAAAGATCTGCTGCTCAGAACCTTGATATACCTGCTGGAATTGCGGTTGTTGGTATTGCACAAGCCATGGTTGTGAAGCCATGTTCTATTGTGCTATGCTAACCGTTGGACCAAGGTGAGGGGTAATTGTACCCGTTTGGACCTGTGTCGCCCCACCAGTTGGCGATTGTGGTTGTGACCCATGGTCAAGGGGCTGTTGCATTACAACCTGAGGTTGACATGCAACAGGCATCGCTTGAACTTGTGACACTGTTACAATAGCCGGTGTGGTTGGGATGTTCATCATAGGTACACACTGTTGCATAGAATATACAACCCTTGGTTGTTGAGGTAGCATAGGTACCCAACTACTTGACGCAATTCCAGTATAACCTGAATGCTGTTGTGAACTCACGTATGGGTACCCTCCCGGAGGGGGTAATGAAAGGGCATACTGCCCCCCATACGGTAGAAATACGGAACTCATGTGGATTGATTGTCCTTGGGGACTGGATTGCCCAAATTGACCTCCAAATGGATCAATTTGGTGAGTCTCAACATAAGAGTTGCCGGGTATTACTCCGGGTGAACAAACTGGAACAGACCATACCGTCGAAATAGTCCCTTGGTGGACTCCTTCTAGCTGTTGTGAGCTAGTCGGGATAGCTGGTATGCCGGAAAACATTGTCGGAGTGACGGCAGGGGCTTCTATTGTTGTTGTGTCATTTGACATAGTCCTAGATGATGACGGTTGTTCAGACATTTTAAATCTATCCAATAGATTGCCTAGCGATTCTAGAGGAACCTCCACTTGTGGTGGATTAACTTCTGATGAAGGAAATAGAGTGACCCCGACTCCAAAATGGGTTGGAGTACTTGCTTGCGGATCCTCTGCAATTTCCTCTATCGCAATCAAACCCGGTGGAAGAGGAAGACCATCAGGTCCGTAAAATATTTCCGGTGCCGAAGAAGTGGTTGTTTCGACAGCGGCAGTTGTTTGAGGAACAAAACTCTCTAGACCGGTTACTGACGGAACTGGTTCAGTTATACAAGTATCTGCCCCCAGAATAGGATCAGTATTACTGTATTTCTGTGGCTGTTGAACTTCTTCTATAGAGGCAGGGTTTCCAGAAATGTTAGGAGTAACCAGAACCTCAGATGTAGTTGGAACACTTGTTCTAACTTTTATAGGAGATTTTGAACCAGTTAAACGAGTCCGCTTTGTCCGTACTGTTTTCGATTCCGGAGACAAAGACGGTTGACTCATAAGCCTCCGTGAACGATGGGGTTTTAATTGACTTTCTTCCACGATTGCGGATTACTCGATCAACCAAAATATTAAAAGGGGAAATTTGTGTTTCTGAATTGAATGAATTTTATTAGACGCTTTTAGACACAACTTGCTTTTTCACTTTTTAAGAGTCGAGAAAAAGCTAAAGATGACTCTAGTATCCTTCGATGTTTTAACGAGCCCGAAGTGACAAATGCTCAGATGGACTTTTTCAGTTATAGAGTTTGAAAAAGGCCAAAAGAAACTGCTCTGGAGATCTAGGCAGAGGGTGTGCCAAACCTTTCACAAAACCACAGAATACGTTTTACGGTACGGGTGGTCGATCTTCGTGAATGTTGTGTTCACTGCATTGCGATCAGTAGGGCGGCCGACACGGCTTCCTATGGATAAAATATATATGCCTATAGGGGTCTCCCAATATATACGCGACGGTACGTGGGAGCACAAGTCCGTATTAGTGCCACCGACTCTCAGGAGGAATCACCCACCTTCTTCGAGATCGACAATCTCTACGTTTAATGACGCCAGAACACGTCTCTAGCTTAGACCTCTATGTGTTTACGTTATGTTTCAAAGCGTTGTTAGGTTCATTCAATATATTTTAACTTGATCTTTTTAAAGTTTGCCTTTCAAGGTTCACCACGAGATGTTTGATACAAATTCCTAAATGCAGTCTAAGATGATAAGGAAGCTTTTTCAATCTTTTCGACTTATGAAAATCTTAACTACTGGGGGAAAAGAAAGACATCATCTTTTCACACAGATCATAGAGCACACACTAATGCACTTTTTCCTAAATCAACATACAAACTTATCAAATGCAAAATGCACAATGCAAGTATTTCTTTTCTCTTTCTTAATGTTGATGTACTACAAAAAGAAAGTTGTTGTATAATTTCGAATTCAATTTCAAGTGAAAGCAAACAAGCTTTGTCCAAAATCAAAAGACACCTTAAGATTTACTTGTTTCCACACTAGAAATACATAAATTCAAACCATATGATGAAGCAAAATCTCAATCAGCTATGAACAGCAAACAAACTAACTCTTAAGATCAAAACGACACTTATCACAGGTCTAGATCTAAGAGGCCACAGCAAGACTAGTTCACTTTTGTTATGGGAAACTGCAAATGATATAAGAAATACACAAAGAACAAATACAGTTTCTTTATACAACCGAGGCGGAATAGTGGCAAGGAAAGTTGGTTTCAGATAGGCACATTGACTGACAACAGGCTGCAAAAACAAGGATGAAAACAGGGCAATAAACAGCAAGGAACCCAAGTTGCACAAGGCAAAACTGGTTCAGCGCAGGTAGTACACTGTCAGTTTGACATTCAACGCAGGTAGCCCCTTCGGGACCTGCAATGAAATGCAGACTGCCTTCACAGTGCCTGCAATGAAGAGATAAACTTTCTTTTTTCTCAGTTTCCGGGTTACAGATTGCTCAAAAATTCACAGTTTTTGGCCAAATCAGAAGCTATCAATCAAGTACACACTAAAGGATGAAAAGGAGGATGAAAAGCTATCACTAAGAGCTGTTCAGAGTCCTTGTGGATCAGCTCTTCAAATCATAAACATGCCCAGAAACTGAGCTAGAGTAGCTGCCCTCTACTTTGCATTTGAAAGATCCAAATGAAGTTCGATTCGGTACTCCCTGTGTTTAGGAAATGAATAGCAAAAACACAAACAACCAACAAGATACGATCCCCAGCGGAGTCGCCAATTTGTTGTTGGGAAAAGTATCCAATACGGAATGACCCTATCCCACTCTAAGGGTGATAGTACCTCAGCAACAATCGAAGCAAAGCTATCTAAGATTTATTCTTTATGAAAGTAAAATAGGGGAGAAAGAGATCCACTAACCGATGTCTTTCGCTAATGGTTGATCCAATCTTCTCTCCTTGCTGCTTGCTCCCAGCTCCTTGCTCTTTCACTGGCCCAGCTACACCAAGATCCTGTAAAATGGCAAGAGAGGGAAACTACAAGAAGCATACATTCATAATTGATTCAAGGATTAGAATAAATCAAATACACAAGTATAACAATACACCATTGAGACACATGCATATGGAAGGACCTCAAATGCTTTATTAATGGAAGAAGTAAAGTTCAAGAAGTGATACAACCATAAAAGGCCCAATCCAGCATCACCTCCCAGCAGAAAGAAATCTCCTCTTCACTTCCTTCAAAGCAAATCACCCAATAGTTCTAAACTCAAACCAACAGCACTTCCTTACATTCACAAGATTCCAGCCTCCTTAGACCTCATGAGAGAGCTCTATATATAGGAGTTTTGGAGAAAGGATGAGTCAACTTGAGGCTGGCATAAAGCTGACTAGTGTCCTCTCCCACTTCAGTTATTCTTCAGTTCTTGAGTCCACTTGGAGGTTCTTGCTTCCACTTGGAGATCTAGACCCTCTTACTCATCACCAGTCGAATTCCTTGATCCAAGTGTCATTTTGGAAGCTTCCTGGGCATTGACACTTTGAGGAATGACTGTGCCACATGTCCCAACTCGCCCAGCGCAGGTAGCCTTCTTTGCAGTTGACATTCAGCGTAGGTAGACAGTGGAGCAGTTGACATTCAGCGCAGATGCTCAGTGGAGCAGTTGACATGATCCAGAATTAGCTTGTTTTTGAGTGTTTTCAGGTGGAGAACTGCTATTCAGTGCTGTGGTTTGCTGACCTTGTTCCTCTAGGGGTAGGAACAACATGTTTAGGGACTTTGGATCCCTTATATTATGGACATTTCATGCTTCATGCTGTAAGGCACAAAAATGTCTATAACATAGCCCTTTGTAATTTATAGCACCTTTTGAATTCAAGTTCAAACGTTCCCCCCAAATCCAGTCCATTAATTCTCCCTTGGTAGCAGATTTTCCCAAATCTTGCCCATAAAGCTCACCTTAAATGCCAGCCACCTACAGGATTTGGTCTCAAACCAAGCATCACATCGTGAATAGTGACTATAACGTACACTTTCTAGCCAACCCACATGGCAGCGCAACTACCCTTGTGTTGTCGTGGACCCTGTGACACTTCACTCCTACACGTAGCCCTGACATCGTGTAGCTCTCGGGCAGAGTAGCTTACAGTCCCATACCTCCTTTCAACTTCCTGGAGAGCTAAGACTATGCTTCCCATGTCTAGTGAGGTGGTCGCACCACCTGTATATGGTTTCGACCGACTATCGTTTACATTTCCTGGGAAAAGTTTACCTTTTAACTTCAACACCTACATCGCGCACTTTACCAACTACATTGTGCCACTATCTATGATCCCATTCGTAATACGTGGTCCAATCCAAGGCATCAAACTGATCAACTCTTGGTGGTATTCTCCCAATTTATCATCATAATCATGCGCATCCTGTTGTATCACCATAGTCATCTTATCAAGAAAATCTCTTTTTATTCCTTCCTCCAGCTTCTTGACTTCTTCTTCCATCATGGCGCTTTCCTCCCTCAAGCGAACTTTTTCCTTCATGATTTCTTGGAGCCTAATGTCACTCTACTAGATCTCTTCATCAGGTCCCAAGCGTTCTTCTTCTTCCAACTATGCAATCCCTTCTTTCAAGGTTCTATGATCCGTCATATCCACGGGCGCTGCTATCCACAGACTAGGCATGATATATTTCATCAATATTTCATTGTTTGCTTCATAAACTAGCCTAGAAGGCATCTGTCCCATCAGTTTCTTCCACATCGCCCTATAATCTCATAGGACTGCTGGTATGCATAGGTCCCAATCACTTCGTTGTGCATTACATACCTTGTGAGTGCTTCACACACTTTATTAAAGGCTTTCACGCGGATAACCTTCTACATGCTCGTTCTTTCCACACTTTTTTGTTCCATTTTGACGAGTTGTTTGTGTATTTTCCCCCCCAACACATGTTTATTGGTCGTATTTCCAATTGCGAAGTTTATGTGCATCCGTGCAAGTTGTTTATCATATGCCTGTACCCACCTATATAGATGCACGCGCAGACTATCCTGACCATTATATCTATCCACCGATCGCCCTATAGGTTTCCCAGATCGTGTGCACATCATCCTCCTACATGCGCGCTAGTCATCAAAGTTTCCTTTGTGCGTACCCCACCACCTCGTGGATGTACCATGAAGTACCCAATTCAAGGCTTTGAAACATTTTTTTTCTAGCACCTCCCTCTCAAATTTGTCCAGGAAAGCATCTGCCTCACCTAATCCATCATAAGTAGGTAAATCTCTCGTTTCCATTTATACGCATCATAATGACCTTGCATTCATGTTACAGTTTAACGTGGTTACCTCGTGTAACTGGTTCTGCCACCACCCTATCTCCTCATCTAAATCTCCAGTACAGGAGCTTTCATGCTCCCATGAAATTCGTCCATCCATGATAGGATTCACCTGGTCTTTCTCCCGCGCAGTTATCTTATAGATACAGTCCAAATTGTTGTCACATTCATAGTCATGCATTAGCTTAGTCTAGCGTGATCCCTCAATAGGGTCCAAGGGTATAACTACGTGCAGATAATTCTTCTCAAATATCAACTTGTGCTTCTTCATATTAATCACCCTATTCATGTCAGTGGCCCAATCAATTCCTAAGAGTGCTAGGTAGGGATTGTTGTCATCAACAATCTCTATCACATAAAAGTTGGCTAGCGCGCTCGCTCCCTCAATATCCACTTTGATTCCCTCCAAATGGCCCAGGGGTTTTATCTTCTGTTGGTTCACCATGTGCATCTTAATAGGAGACCACTACAGCGTAGGCCTCCCCATCCGCTTCCATGTTTGCTTTGGCAGAACGTTCGCAGCCAAAACTAAATCAAGAATTACTTGGTCCATCTCATATTCTCCAATCTGCATGGTTAACCTCATTTCTCTTCCTGTCCTTGTCTTATGCTTTCCAATCTTCCAGACTACACGTGGTTCTCCTGGCACAGTCCTAGTTCATTTGTTAATGAGTTCCTATAATCCCTTTATAGCCTTACTGTCACGCAATAACTTCATACATGTTTCTAGGAACATCATGAGCATCAATGGGTCCATTTCTGACTCTGATCTATCTTTGATTCCTGAAGTGGAGGCATCAGCGAAGCTCTTCTTATCTTCCATCAAAGTTTCCTGAGTGCACTCCAAATCAAACTCTGCTTCCTTCGCCGGAGCTTTGCAAACCCAAGTGCTTTCTTTGGGTTGTTCGCCTTTACCATCTCCCATCGTAGTTCCACTTCAGAGCACAATATTCACATTTGGATCTTCCTCACGCAGTTCAGACCTCATCATTTGCAAGTTCTGGGTCAGGGCAGTTGGTAGCACTCTCTTGTCACGTATCCTAGCTATTAGCGTAAGCAATCTTCCATCTCATGATCAAACAAGGTACAATACAAGCATGATGGATGTGGTGGATTCGCACAATCATGGGTATAATGTCTTGGCCCTCCGCAATTGTAGCATATTAGCTATCTGCGGCCCCTTCCAAGTCCTCCTCCACTTCAACCTCATCCATGCCTCTGGGATTTGGTTCAAGTCATCCTTCCACCCTGGTCTAGGGGTCATGTTTTGGCCTGAACCCTATAGGTGGGTGATCCGAATTGGATCCATAAAGAACTTTCAAAAGAACCATGACTGTATCAGGTCGGGACAAACTTCTACGAATTCAAAACAGCGATCAAAAACACCTTGAACCAATGGCAATGACATCCAGCATGGAATGACAAGGACCTCGGTCAAAGCACGCTGACTGAGGCCCATGGAGACCACGCGGGAGGCTGAATTAGCCCCTGGGAGGCCCGGATCGGGAAACAAAGCTGGATTTTGATGTGCGATTAGCATAGGTGAAAAGGCTCGAAATGTGGAAGCCCCAAGCACTTGTTCATGTGGGTAGCTAGAGAAGCATAGGGTGAAAGGCAAAAAGGGCTAAAGCTAAAAGGGGGGACCCGCGCTCCGAAAAACCAGCGGTATTGATCGGGGCGCCCTCAAACAGTAAGTAGTTTTGGGTGAAAGTGGAGCGATCCCACTCAGCGATCGACGCGTGGCAAGCGAGAGAAAACTATTGTTCATAGCGCACTAATGGTCGAGCAAGTCAACCGCGCAAAATGCGTTAATGGAGTTGGATTTGGGGGATCCAGATCAGACGACTGAAATCATGCCTGATGGGGAAGCAGAATCAACAAGCGATTAAGCCACAGTTTGTAAAGATTTGAGGTCTGTTTGACCACCATAATGGAGGAAGAGTCATTCCATGACGTAAACGAAGAACTAAACCGACGAAGCAGGCTGACGTGTTACAGGAGGACATATGGATACTACCTGTGAGCTAATGATGACGTCGAGTCAGGGAACTCCAAGCGCAGCCAAAGAAGGTGATTCAACGGAGGCAGAAGAGGAACCGAATAGACATGGGAATGAATGGATTCGAAGCCATGAACAGAGACAGAAGACACAAAGAACCCTGAGAGGAGGTCAAAACATAAAGAGGAAGACAAGAGACAGAGAAGCAAAGAAGACAGTGAAGCAAAGCAGAAGAAGACAGAGGGCTGAGCTGACCAAAGGCAACGTCGAGCACCAGAGAGCTTGAGATATTCAAGCCATCCCAAAGAGGATTTGTTGGGACTGAGCACCACACTGGGCTCTCTCCATTGTAGACCAAAAGGTCACAAAGCTGGTAGGTAGAAGAGTCTGTGCACTCGAGTGGCTTGGGGAATCCAAGAACCACCTTGCCAAGCAAATTTGTTTCAAGTGACTCATATTGAGCTCCTGCATTGTAAGTCTCTATTTAAAACACAATAAAATAAGGCCACCACTGAGAGATAGGCCGGAGATGTAGCCCTAGAGAATAGGGTGAACTCCTTATTAATTTCTTGTGTTCTTGTATTTGCCTACTGTATTTCTCTATTTTCTTTCCATTTAAGTGTCTATGTATTTGCAATTTGATCAATTCGTTGCTTAAATAACATAGACGCACACACTAGCACAAGTCTGTAATACCTTTATTCAATCAATCCTTAACTGATGTCACTCATAGGATGATTATCAGATTAAGTGGTATCAAAGCTTTAGGCTGTAAGGTTAGACAAGCTTGTGTTGGTTTAGCTGTGAATGCTCACTAGATCAAAGCTCAAATTAGGAGAAGGAGAGTTGGTGGAAACTAATCCTGAAATTGGGAGAGTCTATTCTCAGAAGACAATGTCAGAGGAAGGTTCTGTGGGGCCAGAACCTTAATTCATAGAAAGTTTCCTAGCTATAAAGGCTTTGGTAGAAGAAATGTATAGGGACTTTAGAAAGCATAAGGTTGAAGATTCATCAGGTTTTGAACAAGATAAAGAAGAATATGAGTCTCACTTCCATGACAACTCCAAAGGAAAAGGGAAAGAGGAATGCTTTATCACACTTCCTAATAGCCCTGTGCATAATAAGAAAGCATATTTGATCAAGTTAGATGTTAAGTTTGATTTTCCTATACATGATGGAGAGCTAAATGCTGAAAAGTTGGACAATTGGATTAGACAAATTGATGTGTATTGTAGGGTACATAATATAGACTCAAACAAGAGTAAGATTCAACTAGAAAGCCTATGCCTAGGAGGCACTGCCTTGGTTTGGTGGGAAGGCAAAACCCAAGATGATATGAAAAGACATGGTAAGACTATCTCTATCTGGAGTGAATTTTTTGCTTCAATAAAAAATCAGTTCTATCCATTGGCGTACATGCAACAAGCCATGATGAGTTGGAAAACTCTTCGACAATTGAAAGGGAAAAGTGTGAAAGGGTACACTCAAGAATTTAGAAAGAGAGCATTGACGTTGGGTATCTCATTAGACTCACCAGAGACTCTTTTGAAGTACATTGGTGGTCTACACATCTATATGAGGCATATCATCCTCATGTTTAGTCCCACTAGTATAGATGAGGTATCTGCACAAGTTACTCATCTAGAAGCTAGAGGAAAGAATGGAAATCCAGAAGTTGGGGGACCATCCCAACCCACTGTAAGCAAGAGAAAGGAGAAAAGAAAGCAGAAGTGGAAAGAAAGGAAGGATAACACTGCACAAAAAAGCAAAGCTTCATGCACTCATTGTAAAAAGGATGGGCATGATGATGAGCATTGTTGGATTCTGCATCCAGAGCTGAGACCTAAGAAGTCCGAGGGCAAGAAGAAGAAGACTGCTGCAGCTATTCAAAAAGATTTGGGGTCAGAACCAGGAGATGAAACAACTATTGCTGCCACAGGTATAAAAGGTAAGAATTCTAAAGCATCTACTAGTAATTCTACTCAATCTGTTATTGATGAAAAAAATGAGAGAAAAATACATGAGCTTTTCCATATTTGAGTTGCTTCCAAAAATAAAAATATTGATATTTTGTTTGATAGTGGCTCACAAGTAAATCTAATTTCTAAAGCAATTGTAAAGAAATTGGGATTAGCAACTACACCTCACAAGAAACCATACCCATTAGGACGGTTGAATGATAAAGCACAACTACAAGTGACTATACAGTGCAAACTCAAGTTTTCTTTTAGGTCAACATTTGTAGATGAGGTTGATTTAGACATAATTCCTTTGGATATATGTGGAATTTTTTTAGGAAGTCCTTACTTGTATGATAGAAAGGCTATCTTTTATAGAGCTGAGAACAAGTATCTACTTGTTAAATATGGAATCAAATACTTTGTAAGAGCTCATAATCTCAAGAATAATTATACTCTCATAAACTCAGGGCAGATGAAAAGAATGATAAATCATGCAGAAAATTCTTACTGATGGTTGTAAAGGAAAAGAATCCTGATAAAACCAACGTATTTGAGAGCTGTAATGTTGAACATCAAGCTGATATAGAAAAGGTTGTTTCAGAGTATGATGTCTTATTTCAAGAACCTAAAGGTGCCACCCAAAAATGGAATAGTACACGATATTATTTTGTAGCAAGATGTTCCATTGCCTAACATTGGGATGTACAGGTTGTCTACTTTAAAGAATGCTAAAATCAAGAAGTAGGTGAAGGAGTTGCTCGAGAAAGGGTTCATTAGGCCTAGCACATCACCATGTGGGTCACCAAAGCATAAATCAGGTCGTGTGTTCACTAGATACATAAGTGAACCCACCAGCTACCGATAAACAGTAGTAGCTACTACCTCACTTGAAGTAGCATCCTCCTTCCTCTAGTTCCCAGCTAGAGGAGTCTGCATGGGCTTGCACTTCTCCATGTGAAAGCGCCTGAGTATCTCATTGGCATACTTGCCTTGAGACACAAATACTTCCCCATCTTTCTGCCACACCTCCATGACTAGAAAGTAGTGCATAAGGACCATGTCCTTCATCTCGAACTCTCTTGCAAGGTCCTCCTTGCAAGACTGTATCAGCTGATCATCACCTATAAAAATCAGATCATCGACATAAAGAACAATGATCAATGGTTTACCTTCTACCATGATGTGGTAAAGGTTCACATCTGCTTCACTCTTAGTGAAGCCCAAACCAGTGAAATTGTTGTTGATCCTAGTGTACCAAGCATGGGGTGCTTGCTTTAGCCCATACAAAGCCCTCTTGAGTTTGTACACATGCAACTAACGATCAAAAGTTTCAAAACCTTCTGGCTGCTCAATGTACACCTCCTCCTCAATCTTCCCATTGAGGAATGTTGTCTTCACATCCATCTGGTGGATCTTCCACCCCATCTGAGCTGATAGTGTCAACATCGATCTAATCGATGAGTTCCTTTCCACAGGAGCAAAAGTCTCATCGTAGTCGATCCCCTCGACCTATGAGAAACCCTAGGCAACAAACCTTGCCTTATGTTTCTCAACACTACCATTAGCTACCTGCTATACCTTGTAAAGCCATCTAACACTCACCACTGACTTGCCCTGAGGCCTTGGGAAAACATCCCACACATTGATCTGAATGATAGAGTCGTACTTCTCTACCATTGCGTCAACCCAGATTGGTTGTTGCACTGCCTCCTCAAATGAAGAAGGTTCAGTATCTACACACTCCCCAACCAGGGCCATGTACCCAGTGTACTGCTTGGGTGACCTCCTCTATCTGTGCTGAATAGATGACTGTCCCACATTCTCCCGCACATCCAACATCAACCTATCAGCTTCCCTTGAGTGTTTTTTCCCATCTCTGGAAGTATCAGAATGAGTGGATGTCTCCACTCCCGGATCCTCTGTATGCGGTTGCTCCACATCAATCTAAGTCTCCTCATCCTTAGGAACTGAAAGTTCCTCATATGCATGCAACTTTATCTCTCTCTCAAGTGATAAGCGCATGGCTTTCTGCTCATTGAACTTCAGATCCCTGTGTACCACAGTCCTCTGAGTGGAAGGCAGGTACACCTGATAGTTGTGGGGTGTATCCGTGTACCCCACAAGTATTCCCAACTCAACTGTTGGGTCTAGCTTCTTCCTGGCATCTTTGGTCACATGACAGTAAACTGATGTTCCAAAGATTTGGAAGTGACTTACATTAGGTTGCTTCCCAGAATAGGCCTCTTGTAAGTTTTAACCCCATACACAAATTACGTGCATACAAATTCTAAAACACATAAAATAAACAATGCGAGATCATAACACATAAAACACATATACACAGAGATTTTCCCTTAGATCCCAAAACCAAGACTACCAGCTTGATTTTCCATTATGTTTCTTTCAATGTTACAATACATATTTATAGATGCCAAAGCATCCAATACCATGGACCGAAAACCATCGCGTCCAAAACCATGGACCGAAAACCATCGCGTCTAAAAACATGTGTGAAAATCATGCACAAAACCATAGGTGGGTCTGCCCAACCTAACATAGGGTCCAAAACCAAAAATTTCTCAGGTGCTGCCCCAGACCCCATAAAGTGGGGTTATGGGTACACCTCAAACCCCCTGTTAACTACGTGGAAAGAATATAACACAACCAAACGTTCACCCACTTGTTTTATTCTTTCCACAGGGGTCACAAGAGAGCTTAGTCATTTTTCCAGCCCTGAAATGCCCATAGTCCCTCTACACCAAGAGAACTTCTCAGAGCTCATAGATTTTGTCAATGCATATGCAGTATTCTTCAAAGTGTCCACCTTTACCAGCAACACCTTTTTGTCTTCTATCATATCCCTCATAAAGTGATACTGAACATCAATGTGCTTTGTCTTTCAATGATATGCAGGGTTCTTTGCCAAGAAAATCACACTTTGGCTGTCACAGTCTATCCTTATAGCTTCCTGTACTAACCCCATACTTGAACACAATCTCTGCAACCAAACGGCTTCCTTGCTTGCATGAGTGGCTGCCATTTATTTTGCCTCTGTAGTTGATAGTGCCAGTGCAGATTGTTTCTTAGTCATCCAATTGACTGCACCTCCAAATAGGTTAAACACATACTCACTTGTAGATCTTCTTTGATCCAGATCTCTAGCCCAGTCTGTATCAACAAATCCATGAATATCCAAAACTCTATCCAATCCTGGTCTTCTTTGGTAGCAAAAACCATAATCACTAGTGCCACGCAAATACCTGAAAACTCGCTTCACTGTTGTCCAATGCTCATTTCCTGGTTTTGACATAAACCTGCTTAATACTCCCACTGCATGTGCAATGTCTAGTCTAGTATAGACCATTGCATACATCAGGCTACTGACTGCACTTGCATATGCAACACGAGACATGTACTCTTCCTATTCTTGTGTCTTGGGACAATGTTCAACAGATAACGTCACACCTAAGGGAATAGGAACCTTCACCGGTTTACTATCCTACATATTAAACCTCTGTAGTATTGTCTCGACATACTTCCTTTGGTTTAACTAGAGCTTCCTCGTTGCCCGATCTCTTTTAATTTCCATGCCCAAAATATAGTTTGCAGCACCAAGATCTTTCATGTCAAATTTGGAGGACAATTGGGTCTTCAAATCCTAGATAATTTCTTTGTCATGTCCAACCAACAACATATCATCCACATACAAGACCAAATAAATAACACAGTCACCAATTAATTTAAAATACACACAGTGATCTACTTTGCTTCTGGTGAAGCCAAGTCCCCGTATAAATGTATCAAATTTCTAATACCACATCCTTGGTGACTGTTTTAATCCATACAGAGACTTCTTTAACTTGCATACCAGTTCTTTCTTACCCTTAACCGCAAAGCCTTCATGTTGCTTCATGTATATTTCCTCTTACAGATCCTCGTGAAGAAATGTTGTCTTCACATCCATCTGTTCTACCTCAAAATCAAAAACAACAACAATAGATAAAAGTAATCTAATAGAAGTTACCTTGGCAACAAGAGAAAAAATATCACCAAAATCAATTCCCGACACCTGGGAATAACCTTTTGCTACCAAATGAGCTTTGTATTTCTCCACCTTTCCTTCTGTATTTGTCTTCTTCTTGAACACCCATTTTCTACCTATGGGTTTCCTTCCAGCCGACAACTCCACCATATCCCAAGCCTCATTTTTGTGCAAAGATGCCATTTCGTCAACCATGGCCTCTTTCCAGAGTTTTCCATCCTCTGAATCCACTGCTTCCTTCACAATTCTGGGATCATCATCAATAACAAACAAAGAAAAATTTGAACAAAAATCAGATGGACTATACCTTTCTGGCTGCCTTCTTTCTCGAACTAAACTTCTCACAGTCGGATTTTATGGCACTTCATCTTTTGATTCCTCCTTTGTTGTAGTGTCTTGTTCTTCCTCCTTTAGCTCAAACTCTATCTTCTCAGGTTCATTTGGTTGGACTTCATGTTTAATAACATATTTTACCTCTCTGAACACCACATCTCGATTGTACACAACCTTCCATGTGACTGGGTTCCAAAGCTTATAACCTTTTAAACCATCCTTATACCCAATAAAGATGCACCTTTCAGATTTACTATCCAACTTGGTTCGTTTCTCCTTTGTAACATGTACATATGTATCACATCCAAATACCCTCATATGTGAAAGAGAGGGTTTCTTACCAGTCCATACCTGTTGTGGAGTCTTATCCTCTAATGTTGATGAAGGTGACCTATTGACCAGGTAACATGCAGTATCCACCGCCTCTGCCCAGAATTCCTGTCCTAACCCGGCACCACTGAGCATGCTTCTTGCCCTTTCCATCAACATCTTGTTCATTCTTTTTACAACTCCATTTTGCTGTGTATATGGAGTAGTATTATTTCATGCTATACCACACTTCTTACATAATTCTTAAAATTCCTTGTTGCAAAACTCTCTACCATTATCTATCTTGAGCACCTTTATCTTCTTCTCTGTCTGATTTTCAACGAGAGCCTTAAATTCTTTAAACCTGTCGAAGGCTTCAGATTTCTTCTTAAGGAAATATATCCATGTATTCCATGAGAATTCATCTATAAATGATACATAGTACACAAACTTACCCAGTGATGGAACCTTCACAGGTCCAAACACATCACTATGCACAAGTTCTAATATTTGTTTCACCCTCTTACTACCAGAGGGGGAACTCACCCGATTCTTCTTCCCATATACACAATTTTCACAGAAATAAAAATCTAGAGAGCTATTACTCATACCTTATACCATACCTTTACCATGAAGTATTCGAAGGCCCTTCTCTCCAATATGTCCAAGCCTTTGATGCCACAACATGGTCTTCTCTCCAGAGACCACTAGATCTTTTGCTCCACTTTCAGGAACCACAAAACTATTGCACCCAACAATAACAGTGCTACCTTGCATCTTGTATAGAGTTCCAATCCAAACTTCCCACATCAATACTAGTGCTCCCCAAACCATCTTGCAGGTATCCTTCTTGAACACTATTTTTACACCTGCGTCATCTAGCTTGCTTATAGAAATCAGATTTCTGGCCAATGCAGGAATATGTAGAACACTTGGAAGTGTTCTAACTCTTCCACCTTGCAATTTCAACTTTACTTTTCTGCGACCAACAATTCTAGCCTTCCTATCATCCCCTAAGAAGACATCACCACCATTTTATTTCTCATACTCACAGAACCACTCTCTGTGGGGAGTGAAGTGAAAGGATGCACCTAAGTCAATCAACCATGCCTCATGATCTACATGTGTACTTAAAGAAGCCAGGTACACATACCTACCTTCATCTGAGGTGGTTTTCACCTCTGCAGAAGGAGCATCATCAGATCCCTTTCCTTTGTCAAGAGCTTTAGATTTATAGTCCCTTTTGAAGTGCCCTTCCTTTCTGCATTTCCGACACACCACCTTTACAGGTTTTCCTGGAGATTTAGATCTCCCTCTAGATTTAAATCTCCCACTCGATGACTTATTTTTGTTTCTGTTCTGGGACCATCCTCGTATAGAAAAGGCATCACCATTATAGCTCTCCATATTTTTCCGTCTCATCTCCTCCGTCAGTAAGGCTGAGACTATTTCATCAAACTGCAAGGCAGTTTCATTACTACCTATTGCAATAACCAAACTATGCCACAAATCTGGTAGAGAACACAAAAAACTAATGCACTTATCTTCATCTGAAATTTTGATATCAACAAATGATAACTGACTTACCACAGTATTAAACACATTCATATGCTCTATCACCGAGTCTCAATATTTCATCCTCAGGTTATATGGCCTTTTCCGTAGGAACAGTTTATTTACCAGAGACTTATATTGGTACAAATTCCCTAACTTGTCCCACAAAGCCTTCGTTGTAGCTTCCCCAGATACATTTAGCAATACTGAATCTGAGACACACAATCGTATTGTGCTCTTTGCCTTCTAATCCAACTTTTTCCATTCTTCATCGGAGACTCTCATTGGTTTAATACCTAGATCTACCGCGATCCACTGATCTTTATCCACCAACAGATCCTCCATCTTGAGTTTCCACAACTCAAAACTCTGACCATTAAATTTCTTGATCTCTATCTTTCCACTGCTCGCCATCTTCTTTCACCACCAAAATCGATCTCGCAGATCTCCCACTGAAAAATGTCTACCACAGGCTCGAGCAAAACCCCTCAGCAAAAAAGGCGTCCCCTTGAAGCCAAAACTAATCTGATACCAAATGTAGGTTTTAACCCCGTACAGAAATTACATGCATATGAATTCTAAAACACATAAAATAAGCAATGTGAGATCATAACACATAAAACACATATACACAGAGATTTTCCCCTGGATCCCAAAACCAAGACTACCAGCTTGATTTTTCATTATGTTTCTTTCAATGTTACAATACATATTTATACATGCCGAAGCATCCAATACCATGGACTGAAAACCATCGCGTCCAAAACCATGGACCAAAAACCATCGCGTTCAAAAACATTTGAGAAAATCATTCACAAAACCATAAGCGGGTCTGCCCAACCTAACATAGGGTCCAAAACCAAAAATTTATGGGGTGCTGCACTGGACCCCATAAAGTGGGGTTACGGGTACACCTCAAACCCCCTGTTAACTACGTGGAAAGAATATAACACAACCCAACACCTCCATAGGTGTCTTCATCCCCGGTATATGGTGCAGGCTTATATTCTGCAAGTATACGGTTGTATTTCATACCTCAACCAACAAATACAGTGGTAGGCTTTGGTTGTGCAACATTGCTCGAGTTGCTCCCACAATCGATCTATTATTCCTTTCGGCCACCCCATTCTACTTTGAGTTATGGGGTGTCGTTAATTCCCTTTTAATACCTTTTGTAGCGCAAAAGTCTTTAAACTGTTGGGAGACATACTCTTCACCATTGTTGCTACGCAAGGATTTTATTTTCTTTCGAGATTCTTTCTCTGTCAAGGCTTTAAACTCGAAAAACCTCAAGAAGGTCTGATCCTTCTTTTGCATAAAGTAGATCTAGCATATACAAGAAAAATCATCAATAAAAATAGCATAGTACCTTTGTTTAGTAGTGGAGGTTGTAGAGAAGGGCCCACAAAAGTCTGAGTGAACTCGCTCTAGGATTGCTCCAGCTCTATTGACTCGATCTAGAAAGGAAGATTTCACATACTTACCCAAGGTACAACCTTTGCATGTAGTCGTCTCCTCATGTTTTCCCTTGGGTAATCCAGTAGAAATCTGCTACATGATCTTTAGGGCTCCATGGTGCAAGTGGCCCAGTATTCTATGCCATAGCTTGCTAACATCTTGGCTTTCCACCATCTCAGCTTTGGAACTAAAAGCAGCACAGTCATCTACCTCCAACTTGTAGAGATTCTTAACTTGGATCCCTATTCGCTTTGTCTATCCAGTCCCGATATGCCTCAAGAATACCTTTCCTTGACTAAAGACCACATCACAGCCTTTATCTTCTAGCATAGTGACAAACACAAGATTCTTCTTCAGACCTGGTATATACTTTACAACAGTCAGGGTTAGGGGAGCTCCATGCTCCCTCTAAAACACAACCGTACCTTCACCTAAAACACGGTACTTTCCATCATCGCCCATCTTGATCCGCATCTGGAGATCCTTCTCCTCCAAGGTACTGAAAACATTCTTTTCACTTGACATGTGGAATAAAGCTCCACTGTCCAAGTACCACACACATCCCACCATGGATGAAACCATGCATGCGAAAAGCAAGAAATCCAACTCAAAATGTGATAACAGTGCCTCACCATCAAATCCCTTTGAGGAACCCTTCTTGGATTTCTTCTGTGGACAATTCGTAGCATCATGACACACTTCATGATAATGAAAGCATCACACTTTCAGTTTGTCAATCTTCTTCCCACCATGGGAAGAACTGGATTTGGGATGGGATGCCTTCCCTTTCCCTTTCCTCGCCTTACTTGCTAAGGCTATATTTTCCTCATCATCTTGCTTTGATGAGGATCCATCTCTAGTGCTTCTTCTTATTTCCTCCTGCATCAGATCTGACCAAAGTATTTCCCAATCTGGTAGTTTTTCTCTCCCATTAGCTGAGTCTTGGTAGCTATCCCAGCTCTTAGGAAGACTGAGGAGTGCAAGACTCACCATGTCGTCATCAGTGGTTGTGATCCCTACACTTCCAAGCTCATCCCTGTAGGTGGTGAGCTTTTTTAGATAAGTAGAGATCATGTCGCCCTTTTCACACTTGATCTTACGAAGCTTGTCTTTCAGCGCCAACTTCCTCTGATCATTTTTTTTTTTGATATAAATCTTTCAATGTTTCCCACATCAAAAATGGACTCTCCTTCCCATGGAGGCTCGAGACAATGTGGTCTCAAACTCCCTCTAGGAGGATTCTCCTTGCTCTAGCCACACATTTCTTCCATTCTGCCAGTTGAGTAGCATCAGTCAACTTGGGGACTTCTTGATCAATGACATCCTTTAGACTGTTCTCTTTTAATACTGCCTCCATGCAATCCTTCGAGGCTATATAATTCGAGCTATTATCAATGGCATACTCGAGCGCGAGTCTTAAACCACTGAATGCCATAGGTGAAATAGAGATGTGATAAGAACTCGATTAATATATTCGGGAACCAAACTTCGAACTTCTCCTTCTTGTATATTGTTCTTTGCCTTGATCACCTTTGCTCTGATACCATGTAGAAATTCCCACTATAGATCAACATATTATGCAATATACTAAAACACAATACAAGATCTACTTCTACAACACTTTGTGGAAGCTTAATCGAATTGAGCAAGATCAAGAGAACACATATAATTAAGAATGAGAAATCAATCACACATAACACAAAAGAAATAACCTAGGGAAAGCCTCCGCCTAAAACCCCAATCTCTGTATTATCATGCAAGTGGAAATCTTGTTCAAGTTACAAAAAGAATCAACTCTCAAGCTATCCCGCTCTCTCTGCAATCAAACAATACAGTTCACAGACTAAATAGACACTTTATATGTCCTCCTCAAGCCCTCCAAGCCTCCTATTTCCTCGCACAACTTTTCTTGGGGTCCAATGATATCACATGTGCGAATTAACCTCATCACACTCACTAAACCTGAATAAGTAACTGCGCAATCCTCAAGGAAAGAATTCCTTCTGCATGCAAGGAATATTTTGTTATGAAACCAGCTCAAGAAAATATAGAAAAGATAGATCAACGCCTTAGAATTCAGCCTCTTCAAGGGGGAAACCTCCTTTACGTTACATAGATGAACAATTCTTGGATGATTCAAATGAAAAAACCTCCTTTCTATATATAGGAGTCTAAGGAGTTACAATATAACCCAGCCGACCTAACAATAATAATATAAAGCCACAAACATAACAATAGAGGGATTTTATGGGGCACAGTAATAACAATATGGGGGCAATAGGGACACAACAATATTAATAAGGGGTATAACTACAATAGTAATGGGGTAATCACTAGTATTATAGGGACCCAACATGCCCCTCTCCTTCAAAAAAGTGTTGTCGTCAATGCTTGAGTAGTTCTGGATACTTCTGTATAAAATTCTCATCTTCCCATGTGGAATCTTCAGTGGATAAGTTCTTCCACTTGATAAGATACTCTGAAATTGATCGATTTCATAGCTGTCTAGTTCTTGCTTTTGTGACTGCTTCCAGTTCCAATATAATTTTTCCTTCCTCGTCAAGTTCTGGCAATATTGTTTGAACTGGGAGCTTGTCGTCTATAACCTTCTTTAAACATGAAACATGGAAAACCGGATGCAATCAAGAAGCTACAGGAAGCTCCAATTTGTATTCCATAGTACCAATCTTTTGCAACACCTTGTATGGACCATAATAATTTGGTGATAATTTATTATCCATCTTAGCTTGCTTGAGAAACATTTGCTTATATGGTTGTAGCCATAGGAATACCCAATCACCTACATCAAAACTTCTTTCATTGCGATGTTGATCTGCTTGTTGTTTCATTCTATTCTGTGCCAACACGAGGTTATCCTTTAAGAGTTGGAGGACTTGTTGTTGATGTTCGATGTGATGTTCCACTGCCTGCACCTTAGAATTTTCTCTTAAATATGATGTGATGGATGGTGGTTGATACCCATAAAGTTCCATAAATGGAATCATTTTTGTTGCTGTATGGAAGGAAGTGTTATACCACCATTCAGCTAGAGGCAACCATTTGACCCATTGTGTCTATTTATCAGATACAAAGCAACGAAGATATCCTTCCAAACATTTGTTTACTATCTCAGTTTTCCCGTCAAATTGAGCATGATGAGATGAGCTATGAGCTAACTGAGTACCAAGACAAGAAAATAATTCTGTCCAAAAATTTCCAGTGAAAATGGGATCTCTGTCACTTACAATAATCTTTGGGTTTGCATGTAGCTTTTGAATTGTTTCCATAAATGCAGTAGAAACTATACTGGCTTTAGTTGGATGTGATAATGCACAAAAGTGTGTGTACTTGGTAAGTCTGTCAACTACCACCATGATGACACTCTTTCCCTGAGACTTCGGTAAACCTGTGATAAAATCCATTGAAACCTCCTCCCAACATTGGCCTGGAATGGATAAAGGTTGTAATAGACCTGGTGTCTTAATTGTTTCAACTTTATTTTGTTGGCAAACCAAACATTCCGCCACAAACTTTTGAATATCTAATTTAAGGCCATCCCAAAAAAATTCCTTCTTAACCCTGTGGTAAGTTTTTAAAAATCCTGAGTGCCCTCCTAAGGGATAAGTGTGCAATTCCATAAGAATCTTTTGTTTTAGCTAGGAATTCTTACAGAGGTATAAGCGATCTTTGTACCATAATGAATCATTCTGCCAGCTAAATGTATCAGACATACTGGAATCTTGTTGTAACTTTCGAATAAGTGCCCACACTTCTTCGTCATTCTTCCATTCCTCCCTTGCTTCGTTTATCCAATCTGGTTGGATAATAGAAATGGCGCACAACAATGCTTCCACATCCTCATCCTTTCTTGAGAGTGCATCTGCCACCACATTTTTCTTCCCTTTTTTGTAGATGATTTCAAAGCCATAACCCAACATCTTTGTGACCCACTTTTGTTGCTCTTCAGAGGATAATATTTGTTCTAAAAAGTATTTAAGGCTATCATGATATGTTTTTACCTTGAAGTGTCTTCCCATTAGGTAGGGTCGCCATTTCTTAAGTCCATGGAGTATTGCCAACATTTCCTTCTCCTAAATAGCTTTGCTTAAAAACTTTCCCTTGATTGGACGACTTTCAAAAGTAATGGGTCTTTCATCTTGCATTAGAACAACACCAATTCCATTTTCTGAAGCATCACATTCCACAATAAAGGTTTTTGTGAAGTCCGGTGTAGCTAAGACCGGTGCTTGGCACATTGCCTATTTAAGATGTTCAAAGACCTTTGTTGCTTCCAGAGTCCATGAAAATGCATCTTTCTTCAATAATGTTGTTAGAGGTGCTGTTATTCTCCCATAATTCTTAACAAAATTGCGATAATACCCTGTCAACCCAAGAAATCCTCGCAGATGCTTTATGGATGTGGGGATTTCCATTCCTTAATGGCTTTAATTTTGCTAGGGTCTACCTTAACTCCTTCATGAGATACAATATGACCTAGATATTCCACCTCCTGGACTCCAAAGAAACATTTGGATCTTTTTGTATATAATTGTGTCTCCTCCAATAGTTGTAGCACCATGTCAACATGTTCAACATGATCCTTCCAAGACTTGTTTTAGATTAGTATATCATCAAAAAATACTAACACAAATTTTCTAAGGAATGGTTTGAAAATTGAATTCATCAAACCTTGAAATGTTGAAGGTGCATTGGTAAGGCCAAAAGGCATGACCAAAAATTCATAATGACCCTCATGAGTTCTAAATGTTGTTTTCGGAATGTCTTCAGTCTTCATTCTGATTTGATGATATCCTGAACGAAGATCCAACTTGGTGAAGTAAATTGATCCATGCAATTCATCCAGTAATTCATCAATGATAGGAATGGAGAAATTATCTTTAATAGTGAGCTTGTTGAGCTCCCTATAATATGGACACATGCGCCATGATCCATCCTTCTTGTGCACCAATACTACTGGAGCAGAGAAAGAACTTTGACTCGTTTGAATTATACCAGCCTCTAGCATTTCTGCAACCATACGTTCAATTTCACTCTTTTGGACATAGGGATATCTGTACGGCCTGATGTTTGGAGGAACACTTCCTGGAATCAGATGAATAGCATGATCATGATCACGCATAAGTGGGAGACCTTTGGGAGTCTCAAATACCTTGGAATGATTGTCTAGGAATTTTTGGAGATCTGGAGAAATAGATGATTCCGATGTGGAAACATCTAGCGAACATAATTGTGCAATTACACCTCTTTGTTCCTTTTTTAGAAGCTTTGTCAAACCATTAGAGCTGATTATATTTCCTGGTTTCCCTGCAATACCCCTTAATTCAAATTCCTTTCCCTTGGTAGAAAATTTGATGAAAAGTTCTTCAAAATTAAAAGCTATTGTACCCAAGGGTTTTAGCCATTGGACTCCTAGTACAACATCAACACCTCCCATTGGAATGGAAAGCATTGGGATAGTCAATACATATTCTCCCATGGATAGCTTGATATTATGGCACTTTCCAGAGCAATTTATTGTTCCTCCATTTGAAATAATCACTTGACACTCTGGTGCTGGATATAGGAAGCAATTCAATTCTTTTGCTACCTTACAATGAATAAAATTGTGGGTGCTTCCTGAATCAATCAACATTATTACCTTTTTCTTCTTGATCTATCCTTCTATCTTGATGGTTTGAGGAGTGGTAATTCCTGCCAATGCATTACAAGATATGGTCGGATTTATTTGTTCTTCATCTAGGCTTTGTTCCTAGAGTATATCCTCTTCTTTTGACCTTTCTTGCTCCTTTTCTTCTTCCTCTTCACAATCTATGTAGAATAATTTCTTCTCAGCACACTTATGACCTTTAGTGTATTTGCTATCACAACCGTAACAAAGCCCTTTTTCTCTTTTTTCTTCCAATTGTTGTGGTGTCAACCTTATAGGTTGTGGAAGACTAGGGGCAACAACACTTCCGTCTTTATAGTTGTGAGTGGTATGCTTTCTGGTTGCCATAATTTTGCTTTCCATTTTTCTTGCTAACCTAAATGCCTTCTCTAATGAATCAGGTTCCCAAAGGCAAACATCATGTTGGATATTATCCTTTAAATACCCTATGAACACATCAATCCTATGCTCCTCTGGAATATCTTTTACCCTTATGTTCAATTTTTGGAACTCCTCAATGTGCTCCATTATTGAATCCTTTTGTTTGAGACTTATCAATTGGCTAAAAAAAGTGTTGCTTTTTGTATCCTCATAATGTGTTATCAATTCTTCCATAAAAATTGCCCAAGTGATAAATTGTTTATGAGAGCAAAGCCATTGATACCATACAAACTGATTTGGTTCCAAATATAAAGTTTCCATATGTACCTTTTGTGTGTTTTTCACATTATTGAGATCGAAGAATTGCTCCATCTGTAATATCCATGTGGCGGGATCCTTGCCATCAAACTTCCTCATATTGATTTTTGGAATATGGTGAGTCTTCGATCCAACATTAGAGTCTATGGAGTCATGATTAACATTTCTTTTTTTCTCATCATGAGTTTCCTTCAGTACCTTTCACCATTAGTGACCATTTCTTGTAGCAACTTATTCATATTTATCTTCAATTCTTCCATCTTGTCATCCATGCCATTCACATTAGCTTCCATGCCATTCATATTAGCTTCTATGCCTTTATTTAAACAATACATCTTAGCTTCTACACCTTTCTTTAAACCATCCATCTTAGCTCCTACATCTTTCCTTAAACCATCCATCTTATATTTTGTTGCTTTTTGTGCAAGTGACACTTGTTGCACTTGTTCTTGTAATTTTGATATATCATGTAGCATTTCTTCTTCTTCTTCTTCTTCTTCATGAGTCATGCTAGAGATTTCAGGTTCCTTACTAGGTGTTTGCATTTTCTTTCCTTGGGGCATCAATTACCAATAATAATGCTCTACTAGCCCTTTGAATTCCTTCAAAATAAATTTTCAAACCACTCGTAAGAAAAAATTTAAAAGAATATACACACATTTTTTTCACTTTGTAGGAGCTCAATATTGCCTCTGATGTATCTCTGTAATTTCATATCATCCAGTTCTGAAATTGCAACCTGTGATAGCCCTCCGTGTCCTCTTTCCAATGCCACTAGTCTGATCCAATTTGGATTCTCCAAGGAAGAGTTATGCGAAATCGCCCACAGTGACCTGATTATAGACTAGTTCAGTAGAGCGAACTTGTACGACGTGCCACGAGTGACTGTTTCGTCCTTTGGCTCTGAAAAATATGCACAAGAAACTACAGTCCATCCTCTTTCTGCACCTTCTTATGAAATTTCAATCCAATGCTCAGGGAAAAATTTATGATGATTTTCCCCAGGTCACCTGTTTGGAATGTAATTCAGGAGTCTGTAAAAAGAACAACTTCCTCAGATCATATCTCTGCAAATATAGCACAAAAGGCTCTAAAATTCAGACCTGAGATGCAGCACGATGTCTTTTCAAATGGGTTTTTTTTTTATCTTCCGAAACGTCGCAGAAAAAAAGTTATAGTGAAAATGCCATGATGCCCTATTTGCAGCAGCAAAACCTTAGAATCCAAAGCTCTGATACCAAATGTTATGAAACTAGGTCAAGAAAAGATAGAAAAGATAGATCAACGCCTTAGAATTCAGCCTCTTCAAGGGGGAAACCTCATTTATATTACATAAATGAACAATTCTTGGATGATTCAAATGAAAAAACCTCATTTCTATATATAGGAGTCTAAGGAGTCACAATATAACCCAGCCGACTTAACAATAATAATATAAAGCCACAAAAATAACAATAGAGGGATTCTATGGGGCACAATAATAACCATATGGGGGCAATAGGGGCACAACAATATTAATAAGGGGTATATCTACAATAGTAATGTGGTAATCACTAGTATTATAGGGACCCAACATATTCACAATGGAATATTCTAGCAATTGATAGTACACTACCCCTCCATTTGATCTCAACTGTGTCTCTGTCTGAACTAACACGCATGAGTTCTTTATGAGAGAATCATTAGTTATCTGAAGTGCAGTAGTTACACGCATGCAAGCATTAACTAACTAAACTTACATTAATTCAACAAATTTTTTGAATTAATCTAATTGGACTTGACTCAGTTAACTAAGTCAACTAATTACAACTCAAATTACAACTCACTCTTATCTCTTTAACTGATGGATAAATTCCTCAATTAATGGAGAAACTGTTGCATGTCCCCACATAGACTTCAAGTTTGATTTTCCTTAACTGATTAACTCAAGATGAATTAATTAATTATTTTACAAACTGCTGCTAAGATCAAATTAGAATTTTACTTCATTATTTTAGTATAGGGACTGACTAAAATAGGAAGGTATCCCGAAATGCTATTTATAGAATGCTATTTTTAGCACTTCCATTTTCCATCATTGTTGCTAAGATCAACGCTAGCTAACTGTTATTTATAGTAGCGCTATTTTTAGCATTTCTTGTTGCTATTTTCAACACCCTTCACCAAATGGGGGCTTGATTTCATAATACCCATCAATCCACCTTCCTCATATGGTGACATCTTCATTTTGACTGTGACAGAATATTTCACTAAATGGTATAAAGCAGTCCCTCTTAAAAGGGCTAATGAGGACTAAGTAATCCAATTCTTTGAAGAAAATTTATTTCCTATATTTGGCATGCCTATTCATATCATGTATGATAAGGAACCTGATTTAGTTCAAGTAAATTTGAACTCTTTTTCAACAAGTTTGCTATCAAACATACCTTTTTAGCCTCTTATTATCCTCAATGAAATGGGTTAGCCGAATCTATAAACAAAAATCTAATCAAAATCCTTAAAAATATTATTAGTGATAGTCCCAAATAATGACATCTTCTGCTACATTGTGCCTTATGTGTAGACAGAACCATAACTAAGGTTAGTATTGGTGCTATACCCTTTCAACTAGTTTATGATCAGAAAGTTATTATGCCTTTCAATTGCATTTAGCCTCTTTTCATTTAGACTTCCAAACTAAAGAATTCAAAGAATCTTATTTGATTAATAGATATCATGCTCTTCTAGCTCTTGATGAGAATAAGACTTCATCATTGAATCATATCAAAATAAGAAAAAAAATGTAAAGCAGTATCATGACAAAAAGAATAATGAAACCACCTTTGAGGTAGTCCAAAAAGTTCTGCTCTAGAATTCCATGCATCTAGATAAAGGGAAACATACTAATTACTGAGACTTTGGATTCACCCACATGAAACCACTACAAAAGTTGGGACTAATTCTTATATGTTGAAATATTATAATGATAGGTTATTATCATGCCCTAAAAATTATTTTTGTATAAATCACTTTACTAGTCCTACTTTGGGATCGGTCCAGCCTTAAATCTGCCTCTAATCTTGAATTTCTATGTTTTTTTCTTTAATTGTATTTTTTCTTTACTTTACTTTTATTTTATTTCCTTTTCATTGCATATATGAACCTTTCCTTATTACTTAAAGAGTGCCATATATACATCCTTTAAGAAGTATTTTCATAAAACAACAAAATTTCTCTTCTTATTTATAGCTTAATCAAAAGGTGAAAATAATGATGCTACAATTAGGTATTTGGTATCATATTTATTTTAAGGATAAGTATCAACAATGAATTATTATTACTACAACAAAATAGTGACATATGACTCCAAATTTCTTTAGGAAAAGGTTTCCCCTAAAGGGTTTTGTCTCGTGAAGTAAAAAATTCATAGGTGAGTGCATCTCTTTTACTCTTTAGTGAGGAGCAGGGTATTGAGTTTACTTGGCTTTGCTTTTCCTTTTCATTCTGCAAAACCAAATATTCTTAGTCCAATATAGCCACCTATATTTCCCTATAGAGTTTCCATATGTTAACATTCAATACAAAAATTTTGAAATTTTATAATAAGCTAAAAATTATAACTATGTCATACTTCATTGCACTTAATCGCCATAAAAAAGTTATGTTTCTATCATCCTAAAACATGTTGTTTTGATTCCATGACCAAATGGCGGGGGGGGACAAAGATTGTTTACATAGATTTGATGCATTATTATTTTATAATATGCATGTTGACGACCAATCATTAATGGTTTGAGAAATATGATTTAATTTCATGCATGAATATTATTAAAACCTGAAATGGAAGCTATATAACTATATGAGTTTTATTACCATCAATTAAACATCATTGTCTACCTTGGTAAAGGTTTCTCGCAAAAATCTTAACTATGAGAAATCAAGGTACGAAGGCTTTATGTTAAAATTGGCAAACAATCAAGGTACTATGAGAAATCAAGAGGTGTAGGATTGATCTAACGATCATCCAATTCTAACATGTATTCATGGAGATATGAATTTATTTGTTTTTCTTGACAATTTTTCAAGGTTGAACGGCAAGTAAAATAGTGTTGCACACCCCCAGCTAAACCTCAATGTGTCATATAAGTAGAGGAGACATTGAGGCATTAGCTCACTCATCTCACCATCTCATTCCTCTCTCTCCTAGTCTCATGGCTATGCGTAGGAGGAGGATGACACTCACATGGGAGAAAAGTAAGGATGCAGGCATGTTTTGGGACAGTGTTGACCTAGGGATAATTATGGAGTAGCAGGGGTATATTATCCATGTGTTTGAACAACAAAGAGGATGGTGATTGCGTTCTTGGGTTGGGCAGGCTCTCCTAGGCTAGCCACATTGTTGGAAATCCCGCATTGACTTGTTGGAGGACATGTTTGGGACAACGTTGACTGGCTAGGGATGGCTGTAGTATTATTGTAGCATTGACTATTGTTTTGACCTCCTTCAATTGATTGTTGTGGGTTGTTATCTATTGTTGTTGGAGGTCGAGTTCTCCTAAGTTATCTTGAGGTCTTTAGGAGTTGATTGGCCAACTTCGACCTTACTTATCCGAACTTCATTGCTGCTGGTGTAAATCACAAATTTGTGATATTGTACTATCACTCTCTCTCTCTCTCTCTCTCTCTCTCTCTCTCTCTCTCTGTTGAATTATTGAAAAATATAGAAGAATTGATCAAAGGGTTTCCTCGCATTGGGGTTTGTCCCTGGCTAGCGCCACATCTTGTGTCTGTTGTCTTGGCTTGTCTTCTATTGTTTACATTTATGTTCTATCTACATTTTATTATCATGTTGATGTGATTACAATACTGGAAATTGATATTGGGCTAATAAGAAGAATTGAAGTAAATTTCTCTTAAGCATAAAACATACCATAATTTAACATGGTATGAGAGCTGATGTGAAGAAAAATCCCAAAAAAGAGAAAGAGAAATCACCGAAGATAGTTGGAAAAAGTCAAAATGCTTCATGGGTTCCTCATCACACTTCCCCACCGAAGACAAGCTCCATGAGAAGTCTGACTATCACAAATGGAAGATGTCTCTTGATATGACATTGGAAGAGCAGGAAGTGTTGGACCATGTGAGGAGTAGAATTACGGAGCCTCCATCAAATGCATCGGTTTCTACAAGGAAAAAATACACTAGGGGTGAAGTTAAAGCAAAGAAGATCATTCAGGACTCAATTGATAAGCATCTGGTGGCCTACATTTCCGAGTTGAACACCCCCAAGGAGATCTACGATAGAATAGTAAGCTTGTTTAAAGTTAGTTACGAAAATCAAGTTTTGTTCCTCAAAAATAAGTTGAAGGATATTCAGAAGGGAAAGGATGAAGATATTCAATCCTACTTCTTAAGGGTCATTGAGATCAAGAATGATCTCCATTCAGTTATAGAATTCATTTCTAACAGGGAACTAACCATCACTACCCTTGGAGGGCTCTCATCCAAATGGTATGTGTTTAGAACCACTCTTCTCAACAATGATCGAATTCTAAGATTTGAAGAATTGACGGCGAGATGCATTCAAGAAGAGACAAGGATGGTGGAGCAAGAAATTCCTTCAAGCAAAGGCAACCCCACTACTTTCTTCTCTCAATCCAAAAGGATAAATAATTATGGGTCTAAGGTCATTTCAAAGGAAAGCCTGCATCAAAGGTTGGAAGGAAAGGAAGATGTTTTGTTTGTAATAAATTTTGTCACTATGCGAGGGAGTGTCCAAATAGAAATGTCACATCACATGATGATGATCAAAATAACTCCTGGGGAAACTCCAACCACAACCAAAGGAATGGTTGTTTCATTGCAGGGAAGAGGAATGTGAGAAATCAAGGAAGTGGTCAACCCTCCAAGAAAGCAAGGAACTACATGTATGAATCAAATGGTGTTAACAATAAGCAAGATGAGTATTATCTGACATCGGCCCTCTCCACAACTTCTCCTCCGGACTCGTTGGGAAATTGGCTTATTGATAGTGGTGCTGCAAGGCACTTCACTGGTTATAAGGAAGCTCTCTCTAATTTTATAGAGAAAGAGACAAACTTGCACATTATTCTTGGAGACAGTTCCACCTATCCAATAAAGGGTGTAGGGAATGTTACTCTTCAATTAAATCAGGGTAACACAATTCATTTGCAAGAAGTCTTATATGTACATGATCTCAAGAAGAACTCAGTGTCCATTTCGGAAATGGAAGACAAAGGCTACAAGGTGGCCTTCATCAATGGAAAGGTACATGTATGGAAAAATAATTTTAAAGATGCTTTTACTCTTGTGTTTCGGGATGACTCTTTATATCAAGTTGGAGGAAGTCCTCTGGGAGTCATGTCTTATGACACATCTTTACAATCAGAACTATGGCACCAGAGGTTTTCCCACCTTCATTATAAGGCTATACCCGATGTGATACAAATGGTGACCGAGATGCCCAAGTTCAAAGTAGAGCATGAAGGTGTATGTCCAGGATGTGCCAAAGGAATGATCAAATGCGAACCATTCCCCTCAAGCCATAGCAAGACCTCTGAAGTTTTTTTGTTGGTTCACTCCAATATATCTAGTATGATGCCCATGAACTCTTTGGGAGGATATCTATATTATCTCACTTTTACATATGATTATTCTGGCAAGAATTGGATATACTTCTTGAAGAACAAGGATGAAGTGTTCACCTGGTTCTGACACTTCAAATCCTTGATCGAGAATCAAACCGAGAAGAGGATCAAGATTTTAAGGACTGATAATGGGATCGAGTATGAATCCAATGAGTTTCATAAATTTTGCAAAGAATCTAGCATTAATAGGGAGACCACAACACCATACACTCCTGAGAAAAATGGTGTGTCAGAAAGGAAGAACTGTACAATTTTGGAAGTTATTCATTCCATGCTCCATGATCAAAGGCTTCCAAAGTTTCTATGGGCCGAAGCTGTGAATACCGCCATATATGTTCAAAACCGATGCCCTCATCAAGCATTGGATTCCAAGACTCTCGAAGAAATGTTCACTGGTAAGAAACCTAATGTGTCTCATTTTAGAATTTTTGGAAGTCTCGTATATTTTCATGTGCGAAAGAGAAAAGATGAAAATTTGATGCATCTGGAAAGAAAGGAATATTTGTGCAATATAGCGAAACTTATAAGGGCTATATAATCTATGTGGATTGTCAAAAGGAAGTTGAGATAAATCATGATGTCACCTTTGACAAAGATATGGCTCTTAGCAAGGTTGACAATATTCCTATTCTAAGGAAAGATAAAGAAGCTCACACCAGGAAGCCAGATGAGAAGGAAGATGAGAGGATGATTGATGTGGAAGAACCTATGGATCCTTTTGATCCTACTCCACAAGATCCTTTCTCTTCTAGGAAGAGGCCCTCATGGCTTAGGGGGACACTTGATGTGCCGAGGGCATATTGCACCCAGAGGGACTTTCTGTGAAAGTAAGAATCTGACTAGGTGTCAGGGATACTAATCTATTATGAGCACCATCATTTAAAATGAGCCTTCATCATTTGAATAATTCATAAAGAATAAAGTACAAAAGGATGATTTGAATGAGGAATACAAGACCATAATGAAGAATGATGTCTGGGATGTGGTCCCCAAAACCCAGGACAAAATAGTTGTCACCTCAAAGTGGCTTTACAAAATCAAGCATGGAGCTTATGGGAGTATTGAAAAGTATAAGGCTTGCTTTGTTTCTTGATGCTTCTCTCAAAAGGAAGGTGTATATTGTGTTGAGATATTTGCACATGTTTCCCGATACACCACCATCTGCTCGATCATATCCCTTGTTGCTTCACAAGGATGGAACGTACATCAAATGGATGTCAAGACCATGTTCTTGCATGGTTCAATTAAAGAGGAAGTATATGTGGAACAACCCAAGGGGTTGAGATTCATAATTGGGAATCTCATGTATGCAAGTTGAAGAACCTCTCTATGGGCTGAAGAAAGCACCCTGAGCTTGGTATGAGAGGATCGATAGCTACTTAATGAAGTTGGGATTCACTAGGAGTGAAGCCGATCCAAACCTTTACTTTAAGGTTGAAGATGATAAGGCTCTCATATTGGTGTTGTATTTTGACAACCTATTCCTGATAGGTGTAGACCCTCTCATTCACAAGTGTAAGAGGGAGTTTTCTTCCGAATCTGAGATGAAGTACCTAGGACTAATGCACTATTTCCTAGGGCTAGAGGTCTGGAAAAAGCTAGGATAAATGTTCCTATCTCAAGGAAAATATGTGGTAAAGATATTGGAGATATTTGGTATGGTGAACTACAAGCCTGTGACTACCCCAATGGATCTTAACTTCAAGAATTTATGCAGTAGTGCTACCAGACCTGCTTTGGGAAATGCTTCTGAGTATTGTCAACTCATAGGAGAATTTATGTTCTTTGTGAACTCCTGTCTGGATATATGTTTTGCAGTCAACACGTTGAGCCAATATATGGTTGAGCCTCATCACTCACATTGAATTGGTGCCAAGAATCTTTTGAGATATCTTAGGGCCAAAATCACTCATGGGTTGAGATACATTGCCAGAGATGTGAGGCTGCATGGATATTCAGATGTTTATTCGATAGGCGGTGTGGTGGATCAAAAGAGCACTTACAGGTGTTGTTTCTCTTTGGGTTCTACCTCGATATCCTGGATGAGCAGGAAGCAGAAGTCAGTGGATTTGAGCACTGCTAAGGTAGAGTACATTGCGATGAGTATGACCTCCTATAAGGTTGTCTAGTTAAGGAAGCTCTTCAGTGAGTTGTGAAGATATGGTACAACGAGGAGCAATAAGGCTCCATCATATTGGTACTGATGAGCATGTCACTGCCATTATGATGAAGCCCCTGGGAAAGATCAAATTCTTGACTTACCGAGAACGACTAGAAGTCCTGGAGAGACCCTCTTATGAGGGTCCTGTATGATGCATACATTGAGATTTGGGAGCTCTAGGGGGCTTGGGGTACTTCTTGGAGTGACAAGTGACCATAGGGTGACTCACTCTACCCTAGTGGTGTGTTGTGTACAGGGTGAATGGTTTAGCCATCCCCTGTGATACCCTGTGGCGACAGGTAGGTAGGAAGAATGATTCATCCTTCTCCTGCTGAGACATCCACCCATGTAGTCTGGGACACATGGGAAGTAGCTCTCATCTCACCAATGAGTAGGGAAATGAGGATAGGGACCATAGTAGTACCGATGGGCACATTTTGTATCTACCATACTCCCTATGCTAGGATGACATTGATATGGGATCAATTGGACCTGACTTCAGGTCAGTAAGAGTGGTTGAGACACTCTCTTTTGGAATCGATTTCAGATCAGTAAGAGTGGTATGACACACTTTCTTCATTGGGACTAACTTCGGGTTAGTAAGAGTGTTATTAGACACTCTTTTATTTGGGACTAACTTCGAGTCAGTAGAGGATGGTATGTTACATTCTCGATCATTTCTTCTTCTTCATAGTTCATCAAAGCAAAGCAGAGCTGAACAGTGCAGGATAGTGCATTGGATGACGGAGATAATACCAATAGAGAGATGGATTAGCAGATGGAGTTATCCATAGTTGAGAGGGAGTGTTAAAATTGGAAACTAGGGCCAAAATTCATGTGGGTCACCTTATTTATGGAAGCTGACATTTTTCTTGGATTCCTCTTGTCAAGAGGTGTAGGATTGACATAACGATCATCTGATTCTGACATGCATTCATGGAGATATGAATTTATCTTGACAATTTGTCACGGTCAGCCAGCAAGCAAAATAGTGTTGCATACCCCCACCTAAACCTCAACGTGGCATATAAGTAGAGGATACCTTAAGGCATTAGCTCACTCATCTCACCATCTCATTCCTCTCTCTCCTGGTCTCTTGGGTATGCGTAGGAGGAGGAAGACACTCACATGGGAGAAAAGGAAGGATGCAAGCCTGTTTTGGGACAGTGTTGACATAGGGCTGACTGTGGAGTAGCAGGGGTATATTATGCATGCGTTTGACCAACGAATAGGAAGGTGACTGTGTTCTTGGTTTAGGTAGCCTCTCCTAGGCTAGCCACATTGTTGTACAGCCTACATTGACTTGTTGGAGGACATGTTTGGGACAACATTAACTGGTTAGGGATGGCTACAATATTTTTGTAGCATTGACTATTGCTTTGATCTCCTTACATTGATTGTTTTGGGATGATATCTACTGTTGTTGGAGGCCGAGTTCTCCTAAGTTGTCTTGAGGTATTTTGGAGCGAATTGACCAGCTTTGACCTTGTTGATCAGAACTTCATTGTTGTTGTTGTAAATCACATATTTTTGATATTGTACTATGTCTCTCTCTCTCTGCTGAATCATTGAAGAATATAGACGAATTTATCAAAGGGTGTCCCCACATTGGGGTTTGTCCCTAGCTAACACCACATATTGTGTCTCTTGTCTTGGATTCTCTTCTGTTGTTTACATTTATGTTCTATCTGCATTTTATTATCGTGTTGATGTGATTGCAATACTGGAAATTGATATTAGGCTAATAAGAAGAATTAAAGTAAATTTCTCTTCAGAATAGAACATACCATAATCTAAAACTTTCTTTTGAGAGATTACATTTTTATTAAGGCTTCAAATATGTTTTAAAATGCTTAATTTGTGGCTCAAACCTTAATACAATTATATGGGGGATAAATGAATATATGTTTATATGAGGGTTGGTATTGCATTCTCTGCGTAATAGGAATGGATGTATGACATTTATATTAAATATATTTTCAGGCATTATGGCATATATACCAGTGGTTATTTCATTTTATGTTATGTGATTACGTTAGTGGAGGTTGATGGTTTTTGGAAATCTATTTATGATATTAATATTGGAATTTGGAAGCCATGTTGTCAGCTCATAAATTATGTGTATAAGTTTGTGTTATTTTGTAACATGATCACATTCACATATGGTGTAATGTGATATGGTTCACTCATTTCATATATCATTCCTCTTCAGATTTCATTTGGTATGAGAATCCCACTCTGATTTAGTCTTAAATGCATCTCCTAGAAACTCACATTATGGCCTTGCGATTTTAATTCTCTTGTCCAATCTTTGATCTATAGTGACCATGGATTTGTATTCATATCAATGTTTCCTATTCTCAAGGGATTTTACTCTTATCATTTTTAACCTTCCCATTTCTAGAATTGGGTTTTATTTGATGCTTTTACCACTTGGGAAGCCACAATATCATATGAATTATCACTGAGGCTGAGACGTGGTTGAGTTCACTAGACAATTTTGTTTGTCACTTAATTGGTTTACTTGACAATTCACAAGTAAGTTTATTTATGCTTAATTGCACAATTACTTGTATTTTTAGGGTAATTTATTTCTTACTCCATTCATCATATTTTCTTTAGCTTGTATATTTCCTTTACCCTATTCCATGATTGCATTTTCACTCTCCAATTTCATTACACTAGCTTATAAATTCCATAACCTACCTAGAATTTCGTCCAAATTCATAAGTTTTATATAAAACCTCAAATTATGAAAGTGTTTCTTTTGTTAAATTACTCCATGCATTCTCATAACCTTATATTGCTTTTGAATTTTCCATGCACTGCAATTTCAAATGACAACATTTTTAAAGGCATGGCCTCATTATTTCGAAACCTTTCACAACCTGAACATTGGTCATTTTATATGAGTTATTTCACACAAATTTTCACTATGCATGCACAAATTCTTGGTCATTAATCATACTCTCATTTCCATTGTAAGTTCTCCAATTCAAACCCTTCTATTCACTCTACTTCCCTGATTCTCAAAACCTATTTTGTAAGTTCATATAGAACAATTTTTATGTACATTTCTATTCATTTGAAGGAATTTGAAACAAAAAACACAAAAAAGGAGAAAAAAATGAAAAAGAGAAGGAAGAAAAAGAAAAAATGAAAGGGATAAAAACCTTCGAATCCATTATAAAAACTATATCTTGGTTATGTTGATTAGTTTAAATGTATGTCTATCCAATAGGATAAAACTAATTTCAACTACAAAGTATAGCCCCCTTTCAAAAGAAAACATGGAAGAAAATTAAATGTGATAAAGGATCTGTGTTATTTCAAAACATGTGTTTGTAACTTGACCTCTAGACCTTTTGCTCCTTGTCACATTTTCACTCCTATTTCATGGGCCCATTTAGTTTGCATGAAATTATTTTAACTATTGGTAATGCACGTTAATTGTACTGATTCAAAAGGGAGTCACGTTGATGAATTTACCTACTTTGTTTTTGTTTATTATGCTTAATATTTTATTCACCTATAGAAATGAGCTATAGCTCTCAAGGAGAAGGCAGACACTGAGGTAGTAGAAACAAGGCATTTATCTCGTGGTATATAGGAAGGAAGAAAATATTATGTGTATTTCAATGCATATTCAGATGAATTTTATCAATTAACCACCTGTACCTTGGATATCCAAATGTCTCTTGCATCCCTCCTATATACTAAAATAATAACACTCCACATCTTCAACCACAACCTCATATATATGAGATCCTTGAGCATGAGCCCAAAAATAATATGCAAAATGCCAACAATGGCTCTAAAATCAACCCTAATCAGCCTGATACTAAAAACAGAGGTTGGGGAACTGACCCAAAAGTAAATAATCATGTTACTTTCAATCATTCTCCCTCCCTTACTACTCATGCTTCCTCCTCACTAGTTGGATAACTAAGTCCTAATCTTGGTCCAAAAAATACATCCCTTACTTCTGCAAATTCTCATGCCTAGCATGGCAATGCTCAAACTAGTAAAAACATTGATGTTTCAATTTCTAAATCTATTAATCATTTACCATTGTCCATTAATCTTGCTTGTTATAGACATTTTTGTGCCTATCAGCATGGAGCATGAAATGTCGATAATCTGAGGGATCCAAAGTCCCTAAACATGTTGTTCTTACCCTTAAAGGAACAAGGTCTGCAAAACACAGCACTAAAAATCAGTTCTCCACCTGAAAACACTCAAAAACAGGCCATTTCTGGATCATGTCAGCTGCTCCACTGAGCACTTGCGCTGAATGTCAACTGCTCTTCCTTGTACCTGCGCTGAAGGTCAAAATCAATGAAGGCTACCTGTGCTGGGCGAGATTGGCCAAGTGGCACAGTCATTCTGCAAGGTGTCAACTGCCCAGGAAGCTTCCAAACTGACACTTGGGTCAAGGAATTCGCCTAGTGATGAGTAAGAGGGTCTTGAACTCCAAGTGGAAGCAAGATTCTCCAAGTGGATTCAAGAACTGAAGATTAACTAAAGTGGGAGAGGACACAAGTCACCTTCAGGCCAGTCTCAAGATGACTCATCCTTTCTCCAAAAACCTATATATAGATCTCTCCCATGAGGTCTAAGGAGGCTGGAATTTTGTGCAAGTAAGGAAGTGTTGTTGGTTTGAGAACAGAGCTATTGGGTGTTATTGCTTGAAGGAGGTGAAGAGGAGATTTTTTTCAGCTGGGAGGTGTTGCTGGATTGGAGCCCATTGTGGTTGTAACTCTCTCAGAACTTTACTTCTATTGTTAATAAAGCTTTGATATTCTTCTATATGCATGTATCTTGATGATGAATTGATGCTTGTATATTTGGTTTATGCTAATCCTTAGATCAATTACAGATGTATGCCTCTTGTAGTTCCTTTTCTTTGTGCTTTTACAGGATCTGTGTGTAGCTGGGTCGGTGAAGGGACAAGGAGCTAGGAGCAAGCGGCAAGGAGTGAAGACTGGATCGACTATTAAGCGCAAGATAACGGTTAGTAGATCATCCCTTTCTTCCCTCTCTCATCTCGTAAAGAAGAAACTTTTCATATCTTTGCACTCAGTTGTTGCTGAGGTACTATCACCCTTAGAGTGGGATAGAGGCATTATGCATTAGATACTTTTCCCCCCAACATTGCTAAACAAAATCTAAAAGGGAGTCCCCAAAAATTTTCATCACCTGAACCAGTCCTAGTCTCCACTACCTCTGTATCTAAATATGTTGGGGAATGGGAACAAACTAAAGTCAAGCAACCTACCTTCCCAATGGAGAAATTCTTGGTTAAAGCCAAGAACAATTTAGTTGCATATGTTTCTGAATTTTAATGGTTGGGTGCAGGTTAATTTCTTACTAGTAAAATTTTTTGACCATGGAATGCAGTTTGTGTATACATCAATGGTGGTACTTTGAGACATGCATATTTTTTGATTGATTATATATATTTACACATATATCAATGTTTTCAAAATTTTCAATTCCATGACATTTTATGCAATGCATGAGTATGTAGAAAATACATAATTATTATTGTGCATCTTAGCTTTCAGGAAGGATGGCATATGGAAATATTTGATGACATGGATGTGGGCCCCCTCCCCTTGGGTCATAACACATTTCATATTTTATAGAAGCCTAGCTCTCTTTTTTCTTCCCTTTAACATAATTGAGCCTATGATTAGTTAATAAAACTAAAACAATATTTTAATAAAAATAACAAAAACAATTATGTAATTGTTATGGGAGCAATTATACAACAAATATTGGCTCACCAGAGTAAGACAGGATCCCAATTGCAACACAAGTTTGGTCTGATATATTTTCTTTCTTCTAGCTGGCTATTTAATTTTGTGGTTAGATATTTGTAGCTCATAAACTCTGGTCTATAGGGATTCTTTTAAACAAAAACATTGATGAAGGTAAAAAATCATTTCTTTCTATCAAAGCTATCTTATATTTTAGTCATTGATGATTAGTACCTATTGCATGTTTATAGATATTAATATATTGACTCCTTTTACAGTAGCACGCCAATCCATAAAAGCATCTTTTCAGTTGTCTGCAACAATTTTGATTTAATTTTGTGTTCATGACTAATTACTTTTGACCAATATGGTCCCAAAAACATGGTAATTTGTTAAGAATCCCATTTACACATATTTATAAACTTGATAAGTTTGTTATTATTATGTTTGAACATTGTTCTTTAAGACACTCAATGAAGGATCTTCTATTTGTTTTTTCATCTTGTGTATTTTTTCTGTTATTCATATTTTTCATTCTCTTAATTATCTGTGTATTGTATATTGTATCTTTATTGTTAATAAAATGTTAGTCTAAACTCGAGAAGTAAACTTATGAGACCAAAATTTGAATTAATTTATGTGTATGATATTTCTTTGCAATTTGAATACATTTTATTCCACTTTTATGTTTAAGGTTTCATTTTCATATGTATTCCAGCTTTTTATGTGCATAAGTGTTACTTTTGCTTTATAAAACCTTGCTTTTTCAATTTTTCTTACTTCAGAATTGTAGCATATGTTGATAAGGCTATAAACTAGGAATTGTACCCAATTTCTTGGCCTTGCAAACCAAAGATTCATAAGGGTGTAAATGAATATGATTATTCATCAACAAATCTCTCATGGAATACTCCTATACCATGGCAAGCATGCCAAGCTTAATATAAATCCCACTAACCTTTCCCACAAATTTGGAATAGCTCATCTTATGATGGAATGCCTACTTTCCTTCACCTTGCAGCACAAGAAAATCATCCATACTTTACACTAGCTCTTCAACATCTTACTTGCCCAACAAGGCCAACTACACAAACCAATCAACTACACCTGCAATTACGTCCTTATCAAAATCCACCACTCCCTACATAAATTCCTATTCAATCCTTCCCACACCCTCATAATAATAAATTAGTACAACATGCTCACAATGTTGAACTACAAAATTTACCCACCCTTCCCACCTATTTTATCTCACTTGCACCACTACATGAAAATTGCACGTCACCACAGGATGAATTCACATTATTGCTAGAAATTTATATGAGGCTCATGAAGGTTTCAAATCCAAAAACTATAGAAATAATGGAAGAAAATGAAGTTACTTCTAGTCCTTATCAGCAGGCAGATGAGATCAGAAAGGCATGGGTAACATCTAGTGAAGAACAAATACTGGAATAGATTGAAGAATTCCTTGCATCATTGTCGCCAGATATAGATCCCTTATGTATTCGAGAAGATCAATTTTCTAAAGAAATTCATGATATGAAAACTATAGGAAATAATGGAAGGAAAGGTTATATTGAATCTTGGTTTCAAGATATCATTATTCTACAAGATCTCTCCATACTTCATAAATTTGTGGCATCATTCTTTTAAGAGAAATTGGTCTCACATATCCTAGTATTCATTAAAGTACTTTGTTCAAATTTGGGTATGAGCTTACTTGAGACTTTATTTCATAAAAAAATCCATTAGAAGTAATCTTATACTTGAATATATCTCATTTTCCAAGTAAAGTAGGGTATACTTTACTAGGATGGTATAGAAAATTAATAGATATATATATATATATATATATATATATATATATATATATATATATATATATATATATATATATATATATATATATATATATTATATATATATATATATATATATAGATATATATACATATATATATACATATATATATACATATAGATATAGATATATAGTATCTTAAAATAATTTTGTTTCAAGTTTCTCTGATTTCGACACCCAGTTATTAATCGTTTTTTAAGTTGTGACTCCCTAAGATTTAGCTATTGCACCCTAAGACAAAATTGCTACATCCTAAAGGCACAACTTTTACAAATTCTTTTGGATACTTCCTACATAGTAGCACCACTATGTTTATTATTGTTACTTCTACCACTATCATCATTTCAAAATTGATCACTGCCATCATTAGATTGATCACCATTGATTGTTGTTTTTGTTGAAATCCAACACTCCTATGGTAAGTCTTACTAGGTACAATTTTCTCTTAATTTCTCATTATTTTGTAAAGTGACTATGATTTTTTATTGGTTAATCCTTCTCCACATCACCTAGAAGAGATTGTCCATTGAGTCAGTTGGATGGGTGAGGGAGGGACTTGTCACTGTCATGATTGGTACTTTTTTTACACAATCTTAAAATGATATGGGGAATTTAGGGTTGAGACAAGAAACAATAGTACTATCAGGTGAATAAATCATAAAGTCTAGTTTCTCTAAAAATTTGTTATCCAATGTATCTTTCCATGTTCCTCTAAGGGGTATTATTGAAAACCATCCTATGGTGGACTACTCCTATAGAACCTCAATAAGGTTTCACAAGAAATCTGGCATGATTGATTAGAGGGAACTTTCAATTACTATCTGAGATGCTTCATTTCACTAAATGAGATTTAAGACTATTATGAATAGTTTCACCCATGGGATTAACTTGAATAATTAGTTATGTGCTTAAAAAATATAAAAAAATCTCGTACTACCCAAATTACTTCCACTCTAAAATTTGTTAATGAGAAGTCTACATTATTTCAAATCTCTAGTGATACGTGTGTGTGTGTGTGTGTGAAGAAAGAAAAATAATAATAAAGGGAAGTATCTGGAATTACAAGTAAACCTATCAGAGTACTTCCTAATACTGTCATGGTACTAAACAAACTTGCTGGCAGTGGGGTTATGTCAGGTAAGAGATATGAAGAACACACATTGGCACACATATAACTCACTTTAAGTGAAGGCCCCATGTAACATTCTAAAACTATTTTAATTAAATTTACATTTAGGAATAATAAACCTCATTTCTTAGCTTTCAGAGAATGGATTTAAGTCCCTTCAAGTGTTATGCTTCAAAGTTTTATCTTTTACAAAATAAAGAGGTTTTCATGGAAGTGGGATCCTTAGTGTAGCCTATTTCATCCTGGGAATGTATCTTTTTTTCATCATTTTTTCCCTGTTTTTATATATGTTTAATGCCAAGGCATTCAAAACATGATTATGTAACTTTTATTTATAATGAGGTTATTGAGGTGGTGAATTACTGGCTTAGGATTCTCTTGAGAGGTTTTGTAGAAATCTTGATGGAAGTTTGGTTAGTTGCAGACAACAGTTCATAAATACTCTTTCATTTTCCAACAGTCAACAGTCTCTAAATCCACCACTATATTGCCTCATCTTTGATCATTCTCAAGATTTCTGTGTTCTCTTGGTCCCAATGAAGATCACTTTGATATCATCTCCAGCTTGTATGACTCCCACCTTCAATATCGCTCTCAACATCGATTTGGCCTGCAACAAAAATTAGTTCATCCATGCCAATATAAGCTTTCACGGAGGTAAAACTTGAGTTAAAATAGCATGAGATTTTTATTTATTAAAATTTTAGGAGAATGTCATGAAAAAACACTAAGAATTATTCACTCCTATTTTCATACTATTATTTCCACTTCTTTGTCATTTTTCAAGGACATAAAAATATTTTAGTTTGGGGGAAGTTATTTTTCATTACTTTACTTACCATGGCCATGTCATTAATACTCTTTATTATCCATCACCATCCCTATTGATTCTAAAACCTCACTTTTTTCCATATGACTATTTAGTCAATTTAGTGTCCTTAATTGCTACATACATTATCAATCCAGGTGTCATAAACTAATGAAGTGTAGTGCACTATATGTGCTAAATAACCCTTTCTTACCTCACTATTTTCAAGTTTATGTTGTTTTGTGGTTTTGTTCTTTTGACTCCTAAAGTTCTCCAATGTAATTGAAATCTTAATCTACTGCTGATAAAAACCTAGAAGGATGAAGTGAGAGTCTACAAGTGCATTTTAGGCCAAGTTTGGAAGTGGAGTTTTCAAAACAAGAAAATGAAGACAAAGCTTATCTTCTTGCTATTGTAATGGTTTCCAAAATATGAGCTTAAAAGACTCTTAAAGCTGTTATCTACAAAATCAAAACTTGAATGAGAAAATGGAATTTTTGTTGTCTACAAAAAGCTAAGAATGAAATACTAAAAACAAAACTACTTATGTTGTCTATTCTACTTGCAAAATTAAAGTCTAATGAACTACTACAATTAAACTAAAGGAAAGAAACAAAACTGAAACTGCAACTATACTATTTGTGAAAGAAAAACTAGATGAAGCACTGTTACCACTCTGCTATATAATTTAGGGAGAAATTAACTCCTTATGATAGCAACATTTGAGAGATTCCATTCTTCACCATTCTAAAAGAAGTAAACATTAAAAGTTCAAGGAAAAACTCAGTCATTAGTAAGGAATTTCACCACTTAGTCTTAGGTTCAACCATAAAGGAAGGGCTTTTGGAAATATCTCTTTAAATCATGAGTTGCTTAAATTAACAAGAAAATGGCATCAAACTACCTAATTCTAAACTAATGAACAACAAGTAATCTCATTTATAAACACAACACTTCACCATTTAGTTTGAAGATCAATCATCAATGAAAGGCTCTGGAAATATTTTCTTATATCATGAGTGACTACACTATGAAGGAAAAAGTACTGAACAACAAGAAATCTCATTCATAAATCCCATAGTTCACCATCTAGTTTGAGGGTAAACCATCAACGAAAGGCTGTGGAAACATACATGTATGTAATGAGTGACTATCCTAATAAGCAAAGGCATGAAACAACTTAAATTAAAAAAACTAAAAAGTAAGGAATAGCAGAAGAAATGATGCTACTTGACGCAATTTAAAAACTACAATTAAGAAACTAGAGCATAAGAGAAACTAAAGAACTACTTCTAAACTAGAATGCACCTATCCGAGTTAGTAGAAACAAGTGACAAAATAAGAAATGAAAACAGTGTTAGAAACGATTATGACCATAAATAAAAACACAATAAATGTACAGCTGAACGAAAGAAAATAACAAATGGAAATGTACAGAAACAAAAATTAACCTCGACCAAGCAGGGGCCCTCTGCACGGCCTAGGACTAGCAATGAAAAATCACTTCACACACTCAAGTATCCATATGAAAAAAACAAAGTTTTGAATGTCTCATGCTTACAAATGGAAATTACACTATTTCCTCATCAAAAACATTAACTAGTTCTGTGTTCCAAACATTGAGATTTATATGAAAAATTCACAACTGTTTTTAAGAGAAAAGTCTTCTAGAGCAGACATGTGAACAGGTAGTGCATCCAAGAATTTAGTCTTAGGTTGGCTCGAATGGTAAATCTCTGAATAGTGGTTATTGGATTTGGTTATGCAGGTGGAAAATGACATCCTCAGCTTTAGGAATATGCCTTGGATTCATTTACGTGCAAAAACGGAGTTCTAATTGTTGTAGGACTTCTCCGTTGACTCCCCTTTGACTGAGGTCTTTCTCCTTGAATTTGATCAAATGGATAGGACACTATTCATGTCTTAACATTTTCCCATCTACCCATGTGGCTTGTTTCTTCTATCGACACTTGTAACCTGCAAAAGTATGGAGATGTCTACGGAATGGCCAGTTAGTTGCGGAATGTGGCTACGTTCCATAACTGAAAAACAAAACCCTATCCAAATAACACACATAATAATATAATTTGAAAATCACTAAAATGTACTCTTGGAAGTAACATGCAATGGCTTTTGATTGCTTAGGATGCATTAGCATGGGAAAACAAAGGAAGAAGTGTGAAGAAATTGCTTGAAAAGGAGGCAGTTTTGGAACTCAACATACCCCCACTATGAAGTTGTTGCATGTCCTCATGCAACCAAAATTGTGACAATCCTTCTTCTACTGCATCTGCTCTGAAATCTTAGCTAGAAAATCCAACATTTTCTTGTTTCTCTTTGTTGCCACTGCCATTCTAGGCATTTTCATGAGGAATCTATATTTAAGGTTGATGAGAGCCCTGCTTAGTTTTCTGTTTTTCCTCTTCAGTTTTTTGTTCTTCTTATGCCACAAACCCAAATGAAGTATGGTATTATCATGAATGATCTTATCCAACTTTTTTTGTTCCTTCAAAACTTCATTTTCCTTCTGAATATGCCTAGTTAAGACATCTAACTCATAGATTTCTTGCTTTAGTGAGTGAATTAGAGTTTCTTGTGATGTAGTTGGCTGTTCAGGGTTGGATGAAGTCCCCTGATCTATTGTGGTATTCTTCTACTCCAATGACTCAATATAGTCATAAATCTATTGCTGAACTTCGTCAATCTCTGGAGATACTCTTCTTGGACTACTTTCAAAGTCTAGTTTAGGAGAATGTTGTGGACTCTGCTAAAATGAGATGTTATCTTGGGATTGAGTTGGAGTCTCCTCTCCCAAATCTATGAATTGGACCTCTTTTGTCTTTGTCTTCTTCATTTTTCCTTTAAGCCTAGAGCTTCTCCTTAGACTTTGTGAGCCTATGTTTTCTTCTTCTATGACCTGTCTTCTTTTCCCTTTTTCTTTTTCTTTCTTGGAATGTTCCTTAATGTGGACTAATTTTCAGAGAGAAATTGTTCCTCTTTTGATGAGGGCTCAAGAGTTTGATAGATTTCTTCAACTTTTCTTTTTATCTTTCCTATCTGTTTTGTTTTCTTCATGATTTGAGTTAGAGTTTTAGAGAGAGGTTCTTCCTCATTGTTTTATTTTGCTGAACTAGGAGGAGCATTCTAAATTGCAAGAGTTTTTCTCCTCCTCCTACTCTTCTTTACTGAACCCCCTTTAGGTAACTTAGGTGGATCTTGGAAAAAGTTCCTAATCAGGAAATTTTCCCATGTGTCTCCTACATCCTTCAAGTAATTTTCAACTAGAATTTTTATGAGACCATGTTAATAAAGGTGACGTTCTATATCTTCTATTTTCTTTTGAACAGTGGTGGACATCTTCTTTAAGCTATTCAATAGAAAGTAATGGAGATTAATGGTTTCGTTTCCCAAAAAGTTCATCAACAACCTTATGTGATACATGTACATTGAACCATATCTACCCTCACATGTGTTAAATTTCTGAATAATCAAGAGAAAACTACTCCATTTATCTTTTAATGTAGAGATGGGAATTCCTCTTTTGAAAATTGAGATATCCATACCTGGGTTTTGGAGAATAACTTTCCAAGCCTCATCATTGAATTCCTTATTTTTTAACCACCTTTCTCCATCTTTTGGAAGTTTGGTTGCAGCTGCAATGGAAGGTTCAGTCACTGAGAACCTTATATCACCAATCTCTACTTCTACCCCATCAAAAGATCTTGCAAATGTTTTGGTGACTTCTTTGTGATGGCCATTGAATTTCTTGATAAACTTCAGCGAGCCAGCGTTCTTCAATGTCTTCTTCAACCAAGGGTATCCGTCCATAAACTTGACTCCTACGGGCTCTGTTCTTACAATGAGACCCATTCTGCTTTTCTTCACTGTGTAGAAACTCTGTAAATGGTTGTTATATGGGAACAGAGCAGTTATAGGGATGGAAATGGAATACCAAAGAACTGTGGAGAAAATCGATGGATATGGAGCTGGAAAAAAATGATGGATATGAGAATGAATTATGGAGGGTATACGAAGCAGGAAGACCATATGCACGGGAACAGTGTGGAGGATGTAATGACTGGTACACATGTAGACTGTGTGGAGGTAGAGTGTTACTCATACATAGAACCGAGAACTGAACGAACAGTCCGAGTGCTTGCATTCATAAGAAGGCTGCGAGAGTAAAGAAAAACGGGAAACTCAGTGAGTGAAAGAGTTGTATTCAACTAAGTTATGTTCACATAATTAGCTATTTAAACAGGTGGAGTAGGAAAGTACAATGAAGTACGATTTAAAGTCGAAGGCAAATCATGAAACCGTTAAGCATTAAGTTGGAAGGCATGGTGGAGTTATGACAACAATCAAATCGCATTATGTTATGTCAAGGAGCAGTGATTATTCAACTTATACAACTTATGCTTTTATAATGCTATTTGAAATAAGTTTTATTATCACCTTTAGAACCATACCTTTCCATTTTCTAACCTTTGATTGTTTGCTTTTGTAGGTGCTTGGGTGCTGATGTGTCTTCAGAAGTTGATTTCCCCTTCAATACTTGCATTTGGCTTTTTATTTTTATTTTTTGGCTAATGATAAAACTGTTACTGCAGAGTCAGATTGGCTACAGAACAGGATTAGCTTCGGAACTAGAATAGCTATAGAATCAGATCATCTACGAAATTGGAGAATAGTTGCGAAATGTAACACAGTGAATGAAATATGACTTGATGAATGAATGAAAGTAGAAAATGATTGTATGGGTGAAATATGGAAAAATGGAAATGAAAAGTGGATATGAAGAAATACTGAATAAAAATTAATTGATGGAATGTGGTGGTGAAATGGAGTGAAATTTGTAGAAATAAAATGGAATGGAATGAAATGAACCATGAATAAAATGAAGGACCTTCCTCCTTTTTTGGAAAATATAGGACGTCAGAGTCTTCTGATTTTCACCCTGTATTTTCTGTATAAGGATGCCAATTAGTGATTGGTTTTCAAGATTATACATTTTGTTTTAATTGATGAAAATAACAAAGACTAAGTTAGTGGAGAAGAATGATTCTTCTTCACCAACTTCATTTCAAAATTATTTTGAAAGATCTTGATAAACTCCTCCTTTGAGATTGGTTTTTGATAAATCTTCAACCTATGACCATTCACAAGGAGAGGAGTTTGATGCTCATCTATGGTTCTGATTCTTACTGCTCCATTACTGAAAACTTTTTCAATCTCATATGGCCCAAGCCAATGAGTTTGAAATTTACCTTGAAAATCCTTGAACTTTGAATCAAATAGCAATGCCCAATCTCCCTCTTGAAACCTTTTGCATTTGATTTACTTGTCATGCCACTTAGCTCTTTGTTGCTGAACTAGACTGGTCCTTTGAACTGCTTCTTGTCTGATTTCATCAAGTTCATTCAACTTCTCCAGTCTATGCTTTTGAGCTTTTGATAAATCCATCCCCAACTTAACTGCCATCTTGAATTTTTTAACTTGAAACTCAATGGGGAATAGGACTTGCTTTCCATAAACAAGTTCATAAGGTGTATGTCCTGTTGTGTTCCTCCATGTAGCTCTATAGGCCCACAAGGCTTCAGGAAGCCTTTCTACCCAATCTCTTTTATGTAGATGCACAGTCTTGGTGAGGATTCCTTCAATCACTTTATTTGTAGACTCCACTTGACCATTTGCTTGTGGATGATAGGGAGTGGATTTCCTATGCTTGATCTTGCACTCTTCCATAAGACTCTCCATCATTTTGGATGTGAATTGAGATCCCTGATCTATCACAATTTCTCTTGGAACACCAAAGCGAGTAAAAATATCCTCAAAAAGAAAACTAACTACTGTATTTTCATTAGCAAAAAGTAATGCTCTAGCTTCTACCCATTTGGTGACATAATTAGTACATACCAATATATACTTTTTCTGCTTAAATGGAGGATTAATTGGTCCAATAAAGGGTTCGATAAGTACCTGAGGTTGTAATGGCATCTCATTTGAGGGAGAAGGTTTCCCTACCCTTTGGCAGTTGTCACACCTTCTAACATATTCTTTTGCATCTCAGAAGATGGATGGCCAATAATATCCTAAAGAAAGGATTTTATAGGTTGTCTTCTTGTCAGAAAAGTGTCCACCACACGGCTCATCATGACATGATTTGAGAATATCAAGCATTTCATCTTCCCTGACACATCTTCTGATCATAAGATCTGGCCCTGTTTTATACAATTCGTTAGAGATCCATGAATATCTTGAACTATTTTGAATAATCTTTCTTTTCTCTCTAGGAAATAAATGTGAAGGTAACTTCCTTGTAACCAAATAGTTAGCAACATCTGCAAACCAGGGAGTTTGAGTAGTTACTGTAAATAGAAATTCATCAAGGAACTTATCCTCAACCGAAGAGTCTTCTTTGATATTCTGAATCTTGGACAGGAAATTAGCAACTGTGTTCTATTTCCCAAGTCTATCTAGCACAGTAATATTGAATTCTTGAAAAAGTAAAAGCCATCTTGTAACTCTGCCATTAGCAATAGGTTTATTCATCAAATATCTAATTGTAGAGTGATCTGTATCAACAAAAATTTCATAGCCTGTTATATAATGTCTAAACTTTTTAATTGCATGAACAACAACGAAGAACTCTTTTTCGGTCACAGTATAATTCAACTCAGTGGCAGTCAAATCATTACTTGTATAATAAATGGCATAAGGAATCAAATATTTTTGTCCCAGTACAGCTCCTAGAGCTGTATCTGAAGCATCTGTAGAAATATGGAAAGGAAGTTTCCAGTTTGGTCCTCTTAAGATAGGTTCTTCAGATATTTTTTCTTTCAAGGTTCCAAATGCTAGTTGGCAATCAGGATTCCACTTGAATTCACAATCTTTTGTAAGCAATTTGAAGAGTGGAGATGCTACTTTGGTAAATTTTTCTATGAACCTTCTGTAATATCCTGTAAATCCTAGAAAGCTTCTAGCATCCTTTTGGAAATTTGGAATTGGTAACTTAGAGATGACTTCAACTTTAGATTTGTCTACTTTAATCCCATCTCCTAAAATGTGGTGTCCTAAAACAATACCTTCTGTAAACATCATAAAGCATTTTTCATGGCTTAGTGAAAGGTTTGTTTCTTTACATCTTTTAAGAACTTTTTCCAAATTTTCCAAGGCTTCTTCAAATGTGTTACCATAGACTCTAAAATCATCCATATATACCTCTACACAATCATGTATTAGATCATAAAAAATTCCTAATATTGCTCTTTGGAATGTTGCAGGTGCATTACATAATCCAAAAGGAAGAACTCGGTAGGCAAAAGTTCCCCATGGACAAGTAAATGTGGCCTTATTCTAATCCTCAGGTGCAACCTAAATTTGATTATAACCACTAAAACCATCCAAAAAGAAAAGAACTTTTTACTTGCTAATGTATCTAATACTTGATCTATAAAGGGCAAAGGAAAGTGATATTTCAAGGTTGCTTTATTCAATTCTTTGTAATCAATGCACACCATTCATTTACCATTATTTTTAGGCACAATTACCAAAGGAGAAACCCATTTTCTATTTGAGATTGGATAAATGAAGTTTACATTGAGTAGTTTTTGGAGCTCTTCTTTCACAATCTCCCTAAGATTTGGATTCATCCTTCTCTGAGGTTGTCTAATTGGTCTACTATTTTTCTCAATATAGATATGATGGATACAAGTCTTAGGGTCAATACCTTTCATATCAATATACTCCCATGCAAATGCAGCAGAATGTTTTTGTAAGATTTTGGTTAGCTCCTCTTGTTGTAATTTCTCCAAATTTTTGTTTATATTCAACGTTCTACCTAGAAAGATTTCAATTGTAGAGCTACCAAACTCTTCCATAGAATAGAGAGACATCTGCCTAGATGACAAGTATTCAACATTAGAATTTACCTGAAATTGTGCATGATCATATTCTGAATATGTTTCAAAATTTTCTAATGTGTTCAAAATTTGACTATCCTCACTAATTTCTGATATAGTAAAGATAGGCTGAATAACATCCTCATCATCAATCCATTCCCTGTCATCTATTTCTGTGATTTCTTTTGCTAGAGGATACAAAGTGAATTTCTTTGTTGAACTACCATCAGAAATGTACATGTCACCAGATCTATAACTAATAAAAGCATTAGCTGTGGCCAGCCAAGGTCTTCCTAAGATAAGTGGGTCTCCTCCTAGGTTATTCTTGGGAGTTAAAATCATAAAATCAACAGGATATTCCCAAGAATATAAGGAGACTGAAATGTCTTCTAGCACACCATCTAGTTTGATTACTAATCTATCTGCAAGTTGTAGTAAGGTAGGTGTGTAAAGAAGATTAGGAAGTTTAAGTTGTTCCATAGTCTATCTACTCATAATGCGTATTGTTGCCCCTAAGTCAATCAGTGTATTTGGAATTTCAATCCCATCTATGTGTGTATTGACAATTGGGCTTCCTGGATCCACATATTTCTGCATGGTAATCTTTCCCATCATGATATCTGCTATTTTTCCTACCAGGTGAATTCTTTTTGTGTCTCTTGGTTTTCTTCTTGGTCTTTTGATGCTCAACTCCTTTATTGTTTTTGCTAGAATATGAATTTCTTGAATGGCTTGTAACAAAGGAATCTTGAAACAAACATTCTTTAATTCATCTAGGAAGTCATAATTGGACAAAAAGATCTGTTTTTCCACTCCTTTATCAATTTTCAATCTCTCAGGAAAAGGAGGTGTAGAAGTAGATGCAGGTTGCTCAATTATAGGAGTTGTGTTTATTGACTCTTTTTGTTTTTCCTTTTGAATGTTTTGGTTTTGAAGGGATGTTCCCTCAAAAATTTTATTGACTTTTAGAGAGTCCTCCTCAAAAGCATCTTGCTCTTGAATATCTATAGAAGGTTTTTCCTTCTCTTAATCCTACCAGATCTAAGTTGAACATCATTAAGATCTAGAGGAACAATCATGTAAGTAGGAAATTGTTGTCCTTCTACCATGTAAGCATTCTAAGGGCTATTATTATTGGGGTTTGGCAATGGTTGGGCTAGTAGTTGATTTGGTTTTTGTTGAAATGAAAGTAAGAGTTGAGGATTTTGACTTTGTTGTGGAGGTTGTTGTGGAAATGGCAATGAAAGGTGAGAGCTTTGATTTGGAAGTTGTGATTGTTGATTTTGCTGTTGATTTTGTGGGGGAGGATAGCTCTGACAAGATGGAGGATATTGATAATATTGAGAAAATCTCCCATAAGGATTTTTTACCCCTTGTACCCATGATTGATATTGATACTAATTTTGAGGTTGAGGCGAAGGTTGCTGCCAAGAATTCCAGTTTGGTGGGGGCTAAAAATTCGTTGGATTGTTAAATCCTTGATTTTGCTGCCCTTGCCAAGGTCTCCTTGTAACAAAACAAAGAGGTTCTACAGAATTTGGGACTACTTCCTCTTGAAAGATAGCCTTAATACATGGGATTGAAGGACAATCCTTGGTCTTATGACTTTTTGAACAAATCATACAAGTTTCTATAGTTTGTGCATCTAAAGGACATTGCCTTAGAGCATGTTTCTTTCTACATTTTGGACAAAATATGGCTAAACCATCAGCGTCTATTTTCTACTTGTTTTGGATTTTGAAGGTGTCTAGCTGCTCACTAAGGCTCCCTAAAATATCAATTTTGAACTCATCAAGCATATTGCCAATTTCTGCCTTACTTACAGTTCCAATTGCAGATTTTTTTGCTCTAATAAGAGAAGGATCTCTTGATCCTTTCCCAATTTTAGATTTCCCTCTTGAGAGATGGACACATAGTTCTATTATATCATTCAATGGAAGTTGAGAGATGTATCCCTTCCCCATCGTGTTAAGGATAGCTATCCATTCATATTTAATAGCCTTCAACAAAAGAGCTTTCAAGGTCTCTTTATCTAAATTGTTCATTTTCGCTCTTTTCAAATTATAGTTAAACCTCTCAAGAAAATCCTCTAAGTTTCCATCTTCCTTTTGCATCATTTTGAATACTTCATCCTTATGATTGGTAGGCATACAGTAATCCAAGTATCTATCCAAAAATGCTTGTTTCATATCATTCCAAGTTCTAATAGATTGAGTGACTAACCCCATAAACCATTTCAAGGCAGCCCCTTTCAGTGTTGAAGGGGAAAATTTGAGTTTTTGAGAGTCTTCTAAATAGTCATAAGTTCGGCATAAAACTTCAAACTCAAATAGGAATGTTTCAGGATCCTCACTTCTCAACCCATAAAAATTTGGGAGGATAGATGGTGAAATGTTTTTCATTGTTGTATGTGTTTCCTCATCTACTATATGGAATCCAAATGGGTTATCTCCTTCCCTATTTCCTCTGCCTCCTCCATTATTACCTCTACCTCCTCCATTGTTTCCTCTACCTCTACCCCCTCCTCCAAATAGTGAAAATTCTCCATCTTTCTCTTCTTCTGCCATGATAGTTTCCTCATAATCTTTTGGTTCTTCTGTTAATGGCTAATGAGAGAGAGTTTCTACTTCTTCTTCTTCTCTAGGTATTCCTACTTCTTCAACTACAATAGGCTCCCATGTAGAGGTGAAAAAGGGTTCCTCTCTTAGGTCTGGTTTAGTAGATGAAGTGGGAGAGTCTTCTAACTGAGTTGCTTCCCCTTGAATTCCAGGAATCCTAAGGTTGGGAGTATGAATCTGGGATGGAGGTGTGTCCTTTCTAATCCTTGGTGGAATAGTTGGAGTTGTGCAAATCGAACTTTTTCCCCTAGCTATAAATCTACCCCTAGAATCTCATTCTTTATGCATGTCATTGTTTTGTTTTGTTGTTTCTGATGATTTTTTTTTAGTTGGAATAACAATTATTTTTCTGATCCTCCAGATCACACAAAGTGCAAGAGGAGAGTATACTCGAGAATTTTTTATTTTTTTTTATGAATGTAAGAGATAGGCTACCTAGTCACACTTCCCCGGCAACGGCGCCAAAATGTTTAGTCAATTTAGTGTCCTAGATTGCTACATAAATTATCAATCCGGGTGTCATAAACTAATGAAGTGTAGTGCACTATATGTGCTAAATAACCCTTTCTTACCTCACTATTTTCAATTTTATGTGGTTTTGGGGTTTTGTTCGTTTGACTCCTAAAGTTCTGCAATGTAATTCAAATCTTAATCTACTGCTGATAAAAACCTAGAAGGATGAAGTGAGAGTCTAAAAGTGATTTTTAGGCCAAGTTTGGAAGTGGAGTTTTCAAAACAAGAAAGTGAATACAAAGCTTATGTTCTTGCTATTGTAAGGGTTTCCAAAATATGAGCTTAAAAGACTCTTAAAACTGCTATCTACAAAATCAAAACTTGAATGAGAAAATGGAATTGCAGCTATCTACAACAAACTAAGAATGAAATACTGAAAGCAAAACTACTTCTGCTATTTATTCCACTTGCAAAATTAAAGTCTAATGAACTACTACAATTAAACTAAAGGAAATAACAAAACTGAAACTGCAACTATACTATTTGTGAAAGCAAAACTAGATGAAGCACTGTTACCACTCTGCTATATAATTTAGGGAGAAATTAACTCCTTATGATAGCAACATTTGAGAGATTCCATTCTTCACCATTCTAAAAGAAGTAAACATTAAAAGTGCAAGGAAAAACTCAGTCATTAGTAAGGAATTTCACCACTTAGTCTTAGGTTCAACCATAAAGGAAGGGCTTTTGGAAATATCTCTTTAAATCATGAGCTTCTTAAATTAACAAGAAAATGGCATCAAACTATATAATTCTAAACTAATGAATAGCAAGTAATCTCATTTATAAACACAACACTTCACCATTTAGTTTGAATATCAATCATCAACGAAGGCTCTGGAAATATTTGCTTATATCATGAGTGACTACACTAAGAAGGAAAAAGTACCGAACAACAGGAAATCTCGTTCATAAATCCCATATTTCACCATCTAGTTTGAGGGTAAACCATCAACGAAAGGCTATGGAAACATACATTTATGTAATGAGTGAATATCCTAATAAGAAAAGGCATGAAACAACTTAAATTAAAAAAACTAAAAACTAAGGAATAGAAGAAGAAATGATGCTACTTGACGCAATTTAAAAACTACAGTTAAGAAACTAGAGCATAAGAGAAACTAAAGAACTACTTCTAAACTAGAATGCACCTGTCTGAGTTAGTAGAAACAAGTGACAAAAGGTGCAATGAACACAGTGTTAGAAGCAATAATGGACATAAATAAAAACACAATAAATGTACAGCTGAAAGAAAGAAAATAATAAATGGAAATGTATAAAAATGAAAAGTAACCTCAACCAAGCGGGGGTCCTCTGCATGGCCTAGGACTAGCAATGCAAAATTACTTCACACGCTCAGGTATCAATATGAAAAAGACAGAGTTTTTATATTGAAAACAGAGTATTTAATGTCTCGCACTTACAAATGGAAATTACACTATTTCCTCGTCAAAAACATTAACTAGTTCTGTGTTCCAAACACTTAGATTTATATGAAAAAATCACAATTGTTTTTTAAGAGAAAAGTCTTCTACAACAGACACGTGAACAGGTAGTGCATCCGGGAATTTAATCTTCGGTTGGCTTGAACAGTAAATATCTGAATAGTGGCTGTTGGATTTCGTTATGCAGGTGGCAAACGACATCCTCAACTTTAGGAACATGCCTTAGATTCATTTATGTGCAAAAACAGAGTTCTAGTTGTTGTAGAACTTCTCCGTTGACTCCCCTTTGATCGGGGTCTTTCTCCTCGAATTTGATCAAATGGATAGGACACCATCCATGTATTGACATTTTCCCATCTACCCATGTGGCTTGTTTCTTCTATCAACACCTATAACCAGCAAAAGTATGGAGATGGTTGCAGAATGGCCAGCTACCTGCAGAATGTGGCTACGTTCCATAATTGAAAAACAAAACCCTATCCAAATAACACACTTAATAATATAATTTGAAAATCACTAAAATGTACTCCTAGAAGCAACAAGCAATGGCTTTTGATGGCTTAGGATGCATTGGCATGGGAAACAAAGGAAGAAGGATGAACAAATTGCTTGAAAAAGAGGCAATTTTGGAACTCAACAATGACCTATGATATCATCTTACTCATGGCATCATATTCCACAACCTTACTGAAGGATGCAAGTGAAAAATCTAGGAGATCCATTCTCAGCACTTTTGGATATGTAATAATACACTTAAACAATTACATAAATATCAATATATATTAGCCTTATTTTCCCTTTGTCTTCATTTATTTTTTGCATCACATTATTTGAAAATTCTTTCATTATGGTTGTACAATTTCAAGAGTTAATTGGTGCACTAGAAAACAATGTCCTTCAAAATTTGTTTTTATGAGGGATATGGTTTCAATTTTCACCATAACCACTTGAAGAGAAATTTAACAACGCATACAACTGGTTAGGATGACCATTCCTTTTATTTCCTAAGGACATGGAAAATGTTTAGTTTGGGGGAAGGAAGTGTTGCTACATTCCATGGGATGGTAAAAAATGAATCTTATGGAAATCACATTTTCAGTCATTATTTTTTATAATAGTGTTTTTCTATAAGAAAATGAAGGTAGCCTTGTCATGTAGAAGGTTGAATCAATACTTCAACTAGTGAATAATTGTGTCTAGCATCAAGTATTTATAAAACATTATTATCCTTTTCATTGATAGAAGTGTAGCATTTATACGACAGCTTTGAAAATTGCAAAAATGCATAAAATGGTTTGAGCATATCTTTAAAATTTTACACGTGTTTTTGTGATTTTTGGAAAGCAATAAGGTATCATTAAAATGAACACATCCAAAAAAATCCAAGCCAAACCAATTTTTAAAATTCTAGAAATTAAGCATTGTTACCTACATCAAATTTTTCTTTTTGTCAAAATCCTTGATGTGAGGATCTCCAACTTTTTATGAGGAGAAATAATAAAATGGTAGGAATATTCTTGCAAAATTTCAAAAAAAACACATTTTGTAGTTTATGAGGAAAAAGTTAATGAAGTTTGATCCTATTTTTACAATGTTTGTTACAACGTCATAGACATTCATTGAAACTCCATGTGTAGATTGCTACAACTTCGCCAATATTGCTAGAACAAAATAACCATTATTTTGGAGAGGGTTTAGGAAGGTGTTATGTCATGAGTTAGGCAAGAAGAGTGGTTTTGGTTACTGAGCATTAAAAAATGAAAATTATAGCTTGGGTGATGCAAAGGTATGGGTTGCATGAGGATATGCAATGTATTTAGTTTGGGGGAGATGTCGGGTCACTTATTTGTTACCATTATTATCACCTCTAACCATCTATTTTATCCCTTTTTCTTCCTCTTAGTGCTCGTTTATCAGTCCATTTCACAATTTCTTGTAAAATACAATATCATACTTAATCATGCTTTCATAGTTAAGTAATGTTAGTTTTTCTTTATTTTAATAGATTAATTATTATTATGCATGATTTTGTTGATGATGGTTTATGAAGAGAATTATTGTAACAAAAATCATGGTTTCAACTTCAATTTCTCACAAAGATCTCAAATCTAAGCTCAAAGTCATGGTCAAATGTTCCTAGTTAGAAATCTTTCAAACAATAAGAGAAAAAATTGTGTTGTAATTTGTAGAAAAATGAGAATGAATCACAAAAATATAAGCCATGGATTTTGTTTAGAACGGACCCAATTATGTGAATCTAAAGTGGTTTCTCCAAAATATTAGTGGATCAGGAGATACCTATGGTTCTTTGAAAGGGTTCTTTCTTGTTGCGGTTGTTGATAGTACCAATCAAAGCAATAAATAACAACTAAACAGCTCCAACTTATTCTAAGGTGATTCTATGATAAATAAATCAAATATAACATGATCTTGAGTTGCTATACAACCAATATGTCCCCAAAAAAATAGAGTCAATATTTTGTAATTTGTCCATAGTTGTTAAAATCGAGATTTCGGGGAATTAGTTCCAATTTACCCCTACTCTTTTCTTGTATAAATGTATGGGCAAAAGGCAAGTTGGGAGGTGTTAAGCTAGTTAAGTAGTAGAAAATACACAGGCTGTACCATAGAACAAAGCACGCAAGATTTTATCATTTGAGCGTTAATTTATGGGTAATTTATGGGTAACTTTTGCAACCATGATTGGTGGAGGAGGCCCCCTTTGTTGGTCACTAATTGCAGTTTCATTCAGTTAATTAGGTTTATCATAAATGTTCTTTAATTTTTTAAATTTGATTTTGTGAGCAATTGTTGATTATCATTAGTTAACATTTATATTTATTATTACTCATGTAGGTTGATTTTTTAAAATCGAGATTATTTTGTGTTGTTGTTGCAAAGAGTGGAGTGGTTTAATTGTTGTCACTTACATAGATTAAATTGTTGTTGAGATAGGACTCTATTTGACATGCTTTGACTACTAAATTATTTTTTTTATAGATTAAGTTTTTTTCCTTTTAAATTACATTAAGTGCGTTCTCTTTTCATCATAGTTTGTAATTGGTTGAAGTTATAACTGAGATTTTTGGAGTGGATTGAATTGTATGGAGTTTCTAAGATATGATCTGCAAGTGTGAATTTCCTGGCCACATTATCATGCTAACCACTAATATTAGAAAGAGATTTGCTTCCTACATAGACTTTTCACATAATCTTGAAATAACATAAATTTAGATTAATAATTAATGCGGAGTGTTGTTTAGTTGTCCTGAATAGACATTTTCCGACACCGAAACCAACAACCATCATTGCTCTCCTTGACTAGTCGAAGTCTCGACTCATTCGGTGGTCTTCCTTACTGCATACCCATTTATGCTCTCATTATGTGCTACTCTTCTTTAGTTATGTTTTTGGTTTTTTCCTTCAAACTTTCTGTTATCACAAAATCATGTACTGATGGCTGCTAATCAGTTAGACTCTATGTAACTATTTCAGACCAGACTCTTGGCTAAGGATTAGCCTCCCTAACCTGAGAGGGCTCTCTCAAAACAAACTACTGACTATGATTAACACTAAGAGGGCTAACTCTTGAAATGAAAACTTTAATAAACATGCTGGTTGGACAGACAACATAAGATTTCACCCATTGGGCTCATGGAGTCAAACACCATTTCAGTAAACAATAAACTACTCAATCATGGAAGTCAGGGCATGTAAAGTCCAAACACTCAAAACATTTCTCAAAGAACCTCAACTCATAAATATACACAGAAAATCTGAGCAACTAGGTGAATTCAGAGTGAATGCATATCTATTGAGCTGTAAAACATGAAGGATAAGACAAAGCCATATACATCTTGAGCATCTGAACTAAGTATGAATCCTGAGAAGAAAAAAGTAGTCCTTTATATTACTGTAACAAGTCTTTACATAAGCCAATATAGACTTTCTTTTCCAAAAAACATCCAACCCCTTTTACATTCATCTTTCAGCTCTATATAGAATATTTACTCTACCTGATTCGAGCTCCCTCCTCCAGCGTGAGGGGAGCTCAATAATTACCTATGATGACACCTACTAACTTTTAACTACCTAATAATTACAGCTGACCACTAATTGACAGCGCTAGAATCCTAAAACAATTAAAACTTTAATTCTACATCATGCTGGAAATGGCATTTATTACAACCAGGATGGTGCTCCTACGAAAAGAAGGAGAAAACAGGCTCATTCTCTGACAAATGGCTTCTTTTAGTTTGGCTGTGATAGGTGTCTGTAGTTGCTTACTGGCCTTTAATGTAACATGTTTTCCAATACGCTGAAATATAGGAAACTACTCCTGTTTGTCGGTCCTTGGTTCGCCTCAACATATTCGAATCTAAAGGAGTATGCTTTTATCCTTTAATTAACCAAAATAGAGCGTCCTGTATGTGCTATCCACCGTTTCTTGTACCTTGTGATGACACAACATTTCAAAAGAAGATTTGCCGCTTTGTTAATCATCATTGACCAACTGAACTGTAATATGCAGCTACAGCAGTTTCGTAGCGCGCTACGAAACTGCTGTGTAATTTCAAAAACACAGCTTCAACTCAAAATCTGACTGTCTTCAAGTAACGAGGAAGAAGAAATGTATGCCAATCATTGGCAATGAAAACAAAACCCTCCCCATAAGGTCCACTAAAGTGTTCACTGCCTGAAAGATTAAGAATCCTTGGAGTTTCAATAACTGCCTGACATAAGAGGCTAAAACAAAGTTCATTGTCTTGGGTTTTTATCCCTGAACAAGAGATAACTGCCTCAGAAGGTTTATGATCTTCTGCTTCAACACCATCATCTATTAAAACGCCACATTCCGTTGTAATTGCTTTAGCTATGTTAATATTGTCACCAGTGACCATCCTCACTGTAATACCTGCCATATCATGTTGTGGAGATGCTTTCTTGCAGCAAACTTTAGCCCAAGGGCTTACATTGCATTAGTCTTATCACTTATAATCCTGTTTCAGCAAAGAATGCATCACTAATCAATTGGTGAACCACTTTCATAATGATTTTCTTGGATCTTCAACGTGTTCCACATACTTGTCAGAATAGTCAGTCATCCAGTTTGCACGGTGTTCCTACATCATTTTAGATTAAGCTCGCTTCTGTCATTACATATCACAGCAAAATTGATTAGCATCAAACCAATAACAGCTTCATAAATCCCAACTGGAGCATAAAGTCACTGCAGTATTCCTCGCTGTCCTCAATAACTACTGAATTTTCAGTTTCCATATTTCTTTTGTATGCATATGCCAATCTCTAGTGGCGTCCATGTTCACAGATTACATAAGCATCAAATGCTTTCAAGGGCAACAAATACATGAATCAAATTTTCTAGCCGAAAGAGGCCAGAGTACTTACGCACATGTAATTATAAGGCTAATGCTTTTCATTTTCTTCGTTGGACCCACATCAGCCCCAGATGTAGCACTAGCCGAGCGCTTTCTCACATAGCCTTCATGAAGTGGCTTAGGAATTTGATAGGAGAACTGTGAAACCTGAAGAGGATTAGTGTCAGGATTTTCCTGCTTCAAATATGGAAATAGCCTTAGAGTCGGATCTCGGGATTTGAGGAATTCTTATCGACTGTCTGAGCGGCTTTGGTTGACTTGAGCGGCGTCTTGTTCTAGAGCTCCTACAATAGTAACTCCAAGTCTTCGGCAAACTTCAATATATATTATGCTTAGCATTATTCCACTTCCAAATGCAGATTTAAGCACTTGATGCAAGTATGACTGTTTTGGATTGTTAAGAAGAGATGACCTAGTAAGCCTCGTAAATCAAAAAGAACAAAATTCACCGCCTCCAAAATTTTCAACAGATGGCACCCAATTTCTTTTAATACTAACTCTGCTTCCACTTGTTTTGTCACTTTCTTTCCAGCTGTGATTTCAAAAGCATGGATCTTCATGATGGCAATTGTAACATACCCCATGACCACATTATTCCCCAAATGAGCCTCGGCCACATCACATAATTTTCCTATAATATATTGCGCAGAGTATTTCCCATCAGCTGTTCCATACTTTCCCAAAACCCAGCATATTACTTGCAAAAGAATAGATGGAGGTTTCGGCTCTCCAAGTATCTGCAAATATGAACCCACAGCAGAAGATCTCAATTGGCTATCAGCATCCTCATTATCTTCACCAGAGCCTTCAGCAATCCGTCGCATTAAATTATGTGCCACTTTAATATTTACCGGATCTCCATTGTGTTCAAAGACTTTATTCATAATCTGAATGAACCAATGATTGCTTGGTGCAAAGCGTTCTGCAATTACTTCAACCTTGCTGGATTTTATTAACATTAATATTAATTAGTTTGATTAATATTAATAAACTCTGTTTCTTAAAAGCCATCTTCTAATATAGAAAGAGCTCTCAAGTAATCACTTGCAGAAGTCTGAAAATCCTCTCTTTCCAATGATGTATCTTCTAAAGAACTACACCACGACCAACATCTTCTAAATCTTGATATGCTTTCCTTCTTATGATTGGCACCTTATTCAAAAGCCACCTTTCTATTAACCTCAGCTGTCATTGACAGTGGAACTGATTGAGGACTTTTATCCTGGTTAACAAGCTTTAAACTCTCACTAGAAGGCAAGCAAGCCTGTAGCCATAACTCAGATGAATTACAAACTTCACCATCAATTTTCCGAAACAGGCTTTTCTATGCATATATCATATTCCCACAGAACTCATAGGAGACAAAAGTGATATGGGTGAGCAATGGTTTCAGACAAATTCCCAATTTCGTAGCGCAGCCAGTGCAAATTATGAATTATGCGCTACGAAACCACCTAAACATCTTGCGCTGCGAAACTACTAAAAGGGTTCATGTGCTTATTTGCAGACATTTAGCATTGAAATTTTGTCAGTGATAACAGTGGCTCCACTTGGGATAGTGTGCCCTTGTGGTACACTAAGAACATGCAGATCCAGTGCCTTATCCATTTATGACAAACAGAAATTTGCTTGACAAGCATGACTGTAGGAGAAAGAAAGCTACATCTACTGAAAAATGCTCAGTTGACCTTGAGCTTATTTGTATTTACCTACCTACCTACCCTAACAATTTAAACTTCTTCCTGCTCAATCAATATGAAATTTCCAATGTAGCCAATCCTCTGTTTTATCTGATATTTGTTTTCTTTGACTGCATCGGAGTTCAGAGCCAATATGATAGTATGATGACCGCTGCCACTGAATTTGTCTCTGATCTTTATAGGAAAACTGAAAAACTTGAGAGTAAAAATCTTTTATGTAATCAGCTACAGGATCCCAGAATACATGATCAGCTTGATTTTTCTTGTAACTTTCCAGTTGTGCAAACTAACCTTCAACAGCAGTGTGCATTTCCTCAAGTGTAAAAGAGAAAGGAAACAATACTCTCTCCTTATGTTCTGCCATAGAAAGCTTCTGAAAATAATGATCATGATTATGAAAACTGCATGCCTGAATTTGACCTTCTAAACTTTCAATTTCTTTCTCAATGTCCTCAGCAACTTCATCAAAAAATCTCATCTTATCCTCTGCCTTGCAGTCAAATGATTTTAGATATGAGGACAAGGACAAAGAAAACTTTTCACCTATTTCTTCATTAATATGATCATCATTCCATTGTTTGAAACCTTCAATTGAAGGAAAGTTTGCCACCACCTCTGACCTAACTATCCATTCCTCCAAAAACATAAGCCAAAAGTCTTGAAATGACTTAATGGATTTGACAGGAAAGCTTTCAATCCATTGTTTGCATTTCCCTTCAAGTGAATCATAAAATAACATAATGCAAACATCTTCATGTTTAACTCTAAGAAGCTCAGCAAAATGACAGAAATCTTTGATATGCTTCAGAGCTAAACTCAAATCTTCTCCATTAAATTTGGGACCATTCCTTAGAAAATATGCATCCTTGGGAAAATGATTTGGGAAACCATGAATTCCTGAAAACTCTATGCATGCATACCTTGAACTACGAATGGTAGCTTCTGAGTCCTTCATAACTCCAGTGGAATTACCATGAACCTATGAATTTCGAACTCTTCAACAATGGAGTCGCCAAGGTAGATTTGCAGCCTTGAAAACCTTTTGAGCTCCTGCTACCTTCAGAAGTTCAGTTTCATAATTTCGGGAATGAGTAATCTTCAGACTCCCGGCAGACGAACCAAAATGTTATCACAAAATCATGTACTGATGGCTGCTAATCAGTTAGACTCTATGTAACTATTTCAGACCAGACTCTTGGCTAAGGATTAGCCTCCCTAACCTGAGAGGGCTCTCTCAAAACAAACTACTGACTATGATTAACACTAAGAGGGCTAACTCTTGAAATGAAAACTTTAATAAACATGCTGGTTGGACAGACAACATAAGATTTCACCCATTGGGCTCATGGAGTCAAACACCATTTCAGTAAACAATAAACTACTCAATCATGGAAGTCAGGGCATGTAAAGTCCAAACACTCAAAACATTTCTCAAAGAACCTCAACTCATAAATATACACAGAAAATCTGAGCAACTAGGTGAATTCAGAGTGATTGCATATCTATTGAGCTGTAAAACATGAAGGATAAGACAAAGCCATATACATCTTGAGCATCTGAACTAAGTATGAATCCTGAGAAGAAAAAAGTAGTCCTTTATATTACTGTAACAAGTCTTTACATAAGCCAATATAGACTTTCTTTTCCAAAAATCATCCAACCCCTTTTACATTCATCTTTCAGCTCTATATAGAATATTTACTCTACCTGATTCGAGCTCCCTCCTCCAGCGTGAGGGGAGCTCAATAATTACCTATGATGACACCTACTAACTTTGAACTACCTAATAATTACAGCTGACCACTAATTGACAGCACTAGAATCCTAAAACAATTAAGACTTTAATTCTACATCATGCTGGAAATGGCATTTATTACAACCAGGATGGTGCTCCTACGAAAAGAAGGAGAAAACAGGCTCATTCTCTGACAAATGGCTTCTTTTAGTTTGGCTATGATAGGTGTCCGTAGTTGCTTACTGGCCTTTAATGTAACATGTTTTCCAATACCCTGAAATATAGGAAACTGCTCCTGTTTGTCGGTCCTTGGTTTGCCTCAACATATTCGAATCCAAAGGAGTATGCTTTTATCCTTTAATTAACCAAAATAGAGCGTCCTGTATGTGCTATCCACCGTTTCTTGTACCTTGTGATGACACAACATTTAAAAAGAAGATTTGCCGCTTTGTTAATCATCATTGACCAACTGAACTGTAATATGCAGCTACAGCAGTTTCGTAGCGCGCTACGAAACTGCTGTGTAATTTCAAAAACACAGCTTCAACTCAAAATCTAACTGTCTTCAAGTAACGAGGAAGAATAAATGTATGCCAATCATTGGCAATGAAAACAAAACCCTCCCCATAAGGTCCACTAAAGTGTTCACTGCCTGAAAGATTAAGAATCCTTGGAGTTTCAATAACTGCCTGACATAAGAGGCTAAAACAAAGTTCATTGTCTTGGGTTTTTATCCCTGAACAAGAGATAACTGCCTCAAAAGGTTTATGATCTTCTGCTTCAACACCATCATCTATTAAAATGCCACATTCCGTTGCAATTGCTTTAGCTGTGTTAATATTGTCACCAGTGACCATCCTCACTGTAATACCTGCCATATCATGTTGTGGAGATGCTTTCTTGCAGCAAACTTTAGCCCAAGGGCTTACATTGCATTAGTCTTATCACTTATAATCCCGTTTCAGCAAAGAATGCATCACTAATCAATTGGTGAACCACTTTCGTAATGATTTTCTTGGATCTTCAACGTGTTCCACATACTTGTTAGAATAGTCAGGCATCCAGTTTGCACGATGTTCCTACATCATTTTAGATTAAGCTCGCTTTTGTCATTACATATCACAGCAAACTTGATTAGCATCAAACCAATAACAGCTTCATAAATCCCAACTGGAGCATAAAGTCACTGCAGTATTCCTCGCTGTCCTCAATAACTACTGAATATTCAGTTTCCATATTTCTTTTGTATGCATATGCCAATCTCTAGTGGCGTCCATGTTCACAGATTACAAAAGCATCAAATGCTTTCAAGGGCAACAATTACATGAATCAAATTTTCTAGCCGAAAGAGGCCAGAGTACTTACGCACATGTAATTATAAGGCTAATGCTTTTCATTTTCTTCGTTGGACCCACATCAGCCCCAGATGTAGCACTAGCTGAGCGCTTTCTCACATAGCCTTCATGAAGTGGCTTAGGAATTTGATAGGAGAACTGTGAAAGATTTATTCCTGCCTCTAAATATTCTGGATTTTCTATCAGAAACCTTTCAACCTCTGCCATTTGAACGTAACTTGTTCCTTGATGGAGTAACATAGTACACATCATCAAACTTGGATGCACCTTCACCTCTAATGACAAGCAATCTTTCCCATCCAGGGGGAAGCTGAGAAATATTTGGCTTGTCAATTGCCCAAAGTCTGCTCGTATCTTGAGAAATATCAGCTGGATCATCACATGATGCATCTGGACGCCAAGGATAAGCATTTTCACACACCCAAGGATCTTCCAGAATGTATTGTCATATAGCTTCGTATTGCTCCTTGGTTGGAATTAACCTCCACTTGAAGCACCTTGCACACTAGACAGTGAATGCCCCTACAGAAGATAAAACCCGTCTCGAAACGTCTCTCGGCATTGATACATCATTAACTGGACTTTCTTGTACAACAATGGGGTCTGAAACGGAGGCATAATCTAGTTCTTCAAAATAATTTCCACTGGGATTGTAGACTTCATTGCATGGAACATACTCCAATGAGGATGCATCTCTTGAATGCACTTCCTGAAAGGGTACGAGTTCATTAGAGATTAGCAGACGAGGATCTGATCTTGCTGAAACCTGAAGAGGATTAGTGTCAGGATTTTCCTGCTTCAAATATGGAAATAGCCTTAGAGTTGGATCTCGGGATTTGAGGAATTCTTATCGACTGTCTGAGCGGCTTTGGTTGACTTGAGCGGCGTCTTGTTCTAGAGCTCCTACAATAGTAACTCCAAGTCTTCGGCAAACTTCAATATATATTATGCTTAGCATTATTCCACTTCCAAATGCAGATTTAAGCACTTGATGCAAGTATGATTGTTTTGGATTGTTAAGAAGAGATGACCTAGTAAGCCTCGTAAATCAAAAAGAACAAAATTCACCACCTCCAAAATTTGCAACAGATGGCACCCAATTTCTTTTAATACTAACTCTGCTTCCACTTGTTTTGTCACTTTCTTTCCAGTTGTGATTTCAAAAGCATGGATCTTCATGATGGCAATTGTAACATACCCCATGACCACATTATTCCCCAAATGAGCCTCAGCCACATCACATAATTTTCCTATAATATATTGCGCAGAGTATTTCCCATCAGCTGTTCCATACTTTCCCAAAACCCAGCATATTACTTGCAAAAGAATAGATGGAGGTTTCGGCTCTCCAAGTATCTGCAAATATGAACCCACAGCAGAAGATCTCAATTGGCTATTAGCATCCTCATTATCTTCACCAGAGCCTTCAGCAATCCGTCGCATTAAATTATGTGCCACTTTAATATTTACCGGATCTCCATCGTGTTCAAAGACTTTATTCATAATCTGAATGAACCAATGATTGCTTGGTGCAAAGCGTTCTGCAATTACTTCAAGCTTGCTGGATTTTATTAACATTAATATTAATTAGTTTGATTAATATTAATAAACTCTGTTTCTTAAAAGCCATCTTCTAATATAGAAAGAGCTCTCAAGTAATCCCTTGCAGAAGTCTTAAAATCCTCTCTTTCCAATGATGTATCTTCTAAAGCACTACATCACGACCAGCATCTTCTAAATCTTGATATGCTTTCCTTCTTATGATTGGCACCTTATTCAAAAGCCACCTTTCTATTAACCTCAGCTGTCATTGACAGTGGAACTGATTGAGGACTTTTATCCTGGTTAACAAGCTTTAAACTCTCACTAGAAGGCAAGCAAGCCTGTAGCCATAACTCAGATGAATTACAAACTTCACCATCAATTTGCCGAAACAGGATTTTCTATGCATATATCATATTCCCACAGAACTCATAGGAGACAAAAGTGATATGGGTGAGCAATGGTTTCGGACAAATTCCCAATTTCGTAGCGCAGCCAGTGCAAATTATGAATTATGCGCTACGAAACCACCTAGACATCTTGTGCTGCGAAACTACTAAAAGGGTTCATGTGCTTATTTGCAGACATTTAGCATTGAAATTTTGTCAGTGATAACACTTTCCTTCTCCTTTCATTTTCCATCATTCGTTTTATATATACATGTCACAACAGTTCCTCGCCTCATGACCATCCCCTCATTTTTGTTTGTTCAGTTGCTCAACTCCGCTTTCATGTGGTTGACTCATTGCACACTTCACGTTAGCTCATGCTCGTAGGGCTAACCTTCATTCATTCGACTCATTCCACCATTTCCACCACATGTTGTCGTCTGACGTTCAAGCCAACTTATGTCCTTACGTGCATTCGGGCATGCCACTTGGTCATGTTGCATCTTTGTGGCACTTGTGCCACCCAAGCCGACATATCTCCATCCACCATTATGGCCATATGGAAACCACAATATTCTCTTTGGGGTCCAATTTATTGGGCATGCCCTCACCTATCGGTGTGCCTTTCGATTTTCTATCACCATCACCTAATCTTATTGGTTCCCTTGTCTCCACAGTGAAGTATTAACCAAACTCCATATCATCACATTATTATTTGCGATATAAAATTCCCAAATGGTGTTATGGAGATATTTCCCTTGGTTCATGTTCATTTAAAGGCGTACCTAATTTCACGTCTTAACACTAAGGGATTATGGATGGAGAGGATCCATTTTGTTGTTTAGAATGTGATATTTATCGTGAGGTAATTGTCTTGATATCTATTATGTATCCATAACTATTTATATTTACCAACAATTTAATTTAATGGTTGTTCAAGTTTATGTCTAAACAAAATATTAGGTATAAATTATTAGGTTTGTGTAGGATTTAGTTTCTCTTACATTATTCCTTCCAGTCTTTTAGGGAGGGGATGGTGGTGGGAGCCATTATAAAAATAAAAACATGCATAACTGACATTTAAGCTCCACTGAACTTTACAAAATCTTATTAACAACATCCTATAAATAAGAAAACCATACACAATCCTTATAAACATAGTTTTTTTAGATCTAACATTAAAACTAACCCAAAAACATAACCTAATTTAACCCAAAAAAAAGCTAACAAAACTAACTAAAATTTCAGAAAATCTAAACGGCTCAGATAACAAATAATAGAAATAGAGAAATTAGGGGAGAGGTGTCTAATGTTGTGCATGGACCAGTAATTGATACAGTACTGGTCCCACCAAACCACCAAAAATTGAGAGATATGCAACCAATATTTAAACAAAAATAAATAACATTAAGTGCAAATATGTTTTAATTTATGTTCAAAATTTCCCAAACATTGACTGGGCCCACAACTGTCCATAAATAGTATCTTAATACTTAACATTACAAGCCATATTGACCCAACTAGAAAATAGATAAAACCATAAATCCTTCCAAAATGATCTATTCCAGAAGTACAAAGTAGCAATCACTTAAACCGTCACTCAGCATAACTGAAGCTATGTAGTCCAAATAAATATCCATACCTGCACATAATAAAAGTGAATGTATGCCAGCCATAACTGCTATGCTGTTCAACATTTAAACCCACTGTTTTCAATAAATTACACCCAACCCAATAACATTTAAACCCATTGTGTTCAATAAATGACACCCAACCCATTTTATTTTTCATTAAAATATATCAAAGCACATGGATCAACAAATAACAAATTCCCATCCAATTAAATCCAGATCACATATTCAAAATGAAGCCATTGCAATCCATGTCCATCCTTACCACCAATTAAATTCAAGTGTAAAAAATATAAAAGAATTTCAACCACTGTTTAAGTTGCATGTTATGCATTCAAACTATTCACCAGCCTTGGAGGCAAACCATCGCAGAACATTTGACAGTATATTCAGGTTAGTTATTTCAATTATAGCACAAATTTCTATTACAATTCTACTTTCATTTCTCACAATTTTTATTTCAGCTCTTACAATTTCATTTTCATGAAAATATATATTTTTCTATTTTTCTATATTCTGAATCATTTTAAAGTTGATTGGAAAATATGACACAACCATAATGAAGAGTATTGGATAGTATGGTTAGCTACAAATGAAAAAGAATAAAACAACTCCACCTGAGAAATAATAATCTTAGTGGAAAATATGGCACAACCTAAATCTTGCTCAAAATAACTTTGTTGATAACATACCTCAAGCCATAACAAAATTGAGATAGCTTGCCACCTTAAGAGTAACTACCAGTAATTCAAATGTTCCAAAGCTTTCTAATTCAGTTTAGTAGCGGACACTGGACCATGCCACAAGTTGTTGAATCAAAATATCAGAGAAAAGACTATCTTTAAGTAACATAATTAATAAAATGGGTTAGATTGTTGAATCAAAAGATCATAGAAAAGACTATATTTAAGTAACATAATTAATAAAATGGGTTAGATTGTATTTCACACTGAATGTCTTTATAATAAATTGAGACATTAACCTTATGCTGAATATTTGAATGAAATGTTATGTCTTCCTTATAAAATTATGAAGTATTACAATTAGATTGAACTTGGTCAATTAATGTGATCATCATTCCCTTCAATATGTTCTCAGGTTGGTTATGGTAACTCAGACCATTACTATTGGCAGAGGCTTGAATATATGAAAACACCAAGACAAGCCTACAATATTGACACTAGCAATCCTAGATCAAATCTTGCAGGAGAAACTTCTACTACAATGGAAGTTTATTCAATAGTCTTTAGACAATCTAATCCTGATTACTCTAATGAACTTTTGAGCCATGCAAAATAGGTAATTTTCTCTTATCCATAGAATTTAATATTGAAGGCATTATTCCCATATTCAATAACTATGTTGGGTATTGCTCTAATATAATCTGATATATTGATATTCGAATGGCTGGGAGAATTTTGCAGCTTTTTGAGTTTGTTGACAAGTACTAAGGAAGGTATGACAAAAATATTACAATAGTGAGAGAATGTTATGGGTCAATTATTGGATATGATGTAAGTTCTTTTCAACTTGAAAGAAACATGAGGTAAACATCATTCCCTTCAATATGTTCTCAGGTTGGTTATGGTAACTCAGATCATTACCGTTGGCAGAGGCTAGAATATATAAAAACACCAAGGCAAACCTACAATATTGACTCTAACAATCCTGGATCAAATCTTGCAGGACAAACTCCTATGGTAAGGCAGTTAGTCATCCCTAACACAAAGATTTTATATAGATAGGAAGACTCGGAAGTCATTCCCTTGACTCTAAGCAACTAAGGTATCTAACGAATGTCTTTTCCTCATGTATCTCTGCACTTCTTCAATCTTTGTCTTCGAACAACCTAGCTTTGCAAGCCATTTCTCAGTCAATTGAAAATCATATATCCCCATCACATATTTGCAATAATCCACAATACCCATAGGATCTCTATCATCCACTTATGCACTTAAATCATCCTCATTAGAAGAAGCACTCAAGCATCTCACTCTGACATCACACTGTTGGTGAATACACTTGGTTGAAGTCTCTCAATGTTGCTCAAGATTGGGAGAAGATCCAACTTCTCCTACCCAACCTACAAATTGAATCATACTATCAATTTAATATGCTCATGTAGGCATTTCCACTAGCTCCCTTTTTTGTTTATCATTATATAGGGTTGTTCCCTTCTCAAACTTATGTAACTAAGGATCTATCTCATACAACACAACTGTGAATACCATTGAATGATATCCCACACTACTCTTCTTCACCAATGGCACCATCTAAGCTCCATGGTCTCTAATGATAAAAAGTTTATCCTTCTCCAACAAAGGAAATGTTTGAATTGTATTCATAAAATCCAAGCCCATAATCATCGAATAATCCTCCAACAATATAACTCTCAAAAACATTTTACCAAACCATGAGCCCACTCTCATCAGTGCATCCTTGAGAATACAAAATGTTGGCCTCATCTTAGAGTTCATTACTTTGTAGGAAAACATCATTCCCTTCAATATGTTCTCAGTTTGGTTATGGTAACTCAGACCATTACTATTGGCAGAGGCTATAATATATGAAAACACCAAGACAAGCCTACAATATTGACACTATAAATCCTAGATCAAATCTTGCAGGAGAAACTTCTACTACAATGGAAGTTTCTTATTACTCTAATGAACTTTTGAGCCATGCAAAATAGGTAATTTCTCTTATCCATATAATTTAATACTAATGGCATTATTCCCATATTCAATAACTATATCGGGTATTTCTCTAATCTAATCTAATATCTTGATATTCAAATGGCTCAGAGAATTTTGCAGCTTTTTGAGATTGTTGACAAGTACTAAGGAAAGTATGAAAAAAGTATTAAAATAGTAAGAGAATGTTATGGGTCGATTATTGGATATGATGTAAGTTCTTTTCAACATGAAAGTAACATAAGGCAAACACTACTTGAACTACATGATTGACAATGCAGGCCCACTTGGTGAGACAATGTGGGCCATGAATGAATTCCATTGCGATAACAAACATGAGTCTAAACAAACTAATTCAAAAAACAGTAACTACCAGATCTTCTCATAGTACCAGAAGAATGTGGAAACTCACAGTAGTTTTACAAGTACAAATACAGTCATGGTATTTTAAGTGTAAAAATAAGTTATGAAAACAACAACCACTGATAATTTTGAAGACATACAACAAAATGATTTTGTAGATTTGATTTTTCAAGGATACTAACATACATGTTGATAATTGCCTGTGATAAAGCAGAAGTATTTTTTCCTTCTATGAAAGCATAATTTTCAAATATTCTTAACTAATTCACTCAATAATTCTACAGGTTGCTACATCTGTGGCAAGAGTTAGTTATGTTTCTCGTACAAGGAGAAGTCGCAGGAGAGTGACAAGTGGTGCCCAGCTATGATGCCCATCATCAGATGAGGACAGGATAGGTGATGTGAATGTCAACAATGCCCCAAGGAACGTTGCTGAGGATGACCATGCGACTGAATCTGATGTTGTCACACCATCACCCACAGAGCCACCTTCAACAACAGTCCAAGGGGCAAGTTCAACTAAAAAGATATGTGCTATAAGAGGATGGAAAAACCAAGAAATGTTAGTTGCAATTGACGACTTAGCATTTAATGGATACTCGGTTTGGACATCTACAAAAAACATGGTATTCCTCCCTCATCAATACATTATTGGATAAATGGACTAACTCATAGAAAATGTAGAGGGCCTCTTACAGTTATGATTGACAAGGAGGAGGCTAAGGTGGTTGAGTGGTGTAAAGAGATGGCCCAATTCGGACATGGACTAGAGTTGATACAACTCAAATTCACAGCTGCTCAAATCTATCAAGAGAGGCCAAACCCATTCAAAGGTGGGTTTCTTAGTAAATCATGGTGGTTTGGGTTTAAAAAAAGGCATCCTTACCTTGTATTACGTACAGCTGAGAGCCTTGACAGAGAGAAAGCAATAAATTTGCGCCCTGCAGTTGTGCAAAAGTTATATGACACTCTTTCTAGTGCTTACAATAAACATTCATATGGAGTAGACCATATATGGAACTATGATGAAATAGGTTTACAGGCAAGGAGAAATTGTGGCATGCAGGTAATTTCTAGGAGAGGGAGCCAAAATGTGCCAAAGATTTTTCCTAAGAGAAGGGAGTGGATAACTATTTTATGTTGTGTCAATGCAATTGGTACTTCAATCCTAGGATTTTATCTATTCAAAGGTAAAAATCAACTAAAAAACTATATACAGAACAATGAACCAGGCAAATGCATGGCTTCACATTACCATGCATGGATGACTAAAGAATTGTTTTTAAGTTGGATTTTTCACTTTGATTCATCGGTACCAGGTGGAATTTCACCTAATCACAGACACCTATTTATATTAGATGGCCATGGCAGCCACATGGTTCTATAAAAAATTGGGGAAGAAAAAAAATTAGCCATCAACCTGTTGACATTTCCCACTCATATTGTTTCTGGGAAAACTAGTATTTCTAAGGAATGCTAGCCCTTTAGGTTTGGTAGCTACCCTAGAAACAACAGTTTAAAACAATTCAATGATTTCTTCTATGTGTAACAGATAACAGAAAGATAATGGAACCAACTTGGAACTTCCGCTTGATCCCTTGCTTGATCTCTCTCCCCTTTGACAGAACCCGCAACTCCTCCCCGTACTTAACACGCTTGGAGAGTACCTGCACAAGTACAACAACAAAGAATTGTCAAAGCATCGTGATCTATTACAACATAAACATTACATAATCATATATATAATGAACAAATGATAACATTCACAATTGCACAATCATATGGAAGAAAACTTGAAGAACTTTATTGATTGAAGGGAGAATTACAACCCAGTTGTTTGATCCAGCATCATCCTCCGAGCTTCAATCCTTCTTCACCTCATGAAATAGCAAGATCACTCCATCAATACAATGCTCTTTCCTCAATTACAAACTATCAACACTTACTTACAATTCACAACATTCCAGCCTCTGGATCTCTTGGATGAGGGATCCATTTATAGATGTGTGCAAGGGTGTGAGTCATCCATGGGGTTTGATTAGTTTCATTCCACTTGTTACAACTGGTTCCACAAGATAAGGGATAACTGAAGGTTTAAGATCCCTTATTCATCCTTGGGCGAATTCAAAGAGGCAAGTGACAGAGGAGAAGTTTCTAGAAGATTCCATGAGAATCCACTTAGCAAACTATCCTGGGCATTTGTCCATCCTCGCCCATCGCACGCTATTGAAGGCCTAAATAGTATGCATCACACCCTGGTAGTGGAGCAGTCAATATGCATTGCACTTTGTCAGTGGAGCAGTCAGTATGGTTCAGTTTAGTCAATTTCTGGATGGTTTCTCAGATGGAACTTTTGGAGAATGATGTATTCAAATGATTATGTTCCTTTAGGGTATGAAACAACTATTTTAGGGGTTGAAGGAGCCCTAATACATCAACATATAAGTTGGGGTTGATGTGCCCAAATAATTCTATAACAGTTGCCCCCTAAAGCATGAGGTCATAAATATTAATGTAGGATGAAATGCTTTATCATGAGGATCCGAAGTTTCGAACTGGAAGGTGACCTGCATAAGTTACAATACAATACATCATCATAATATAATTTCATGATCTAGCTAAGGGAGGCATTCCCATGCTCAGCTTTATAAATTTCATTTCATGTACATAGATCAGATGGTTGTCTGTAGATACATACTAGTGATTCTTCAGATATAGAGTCATCATTCATGTTTAGGATGACCATTCGTGCAAAGCCTTTTGTACATTTGATGTTTTTATATCCCTGAATATATTGTAGACCAGATGGATGAAACTAGATCCGGGGTCTTCAAACTCGTTCAATCTTCGCTCGATGTGATCCATGTGAAAAGATATTCTGGAGTCAAACATGGAAATACATCGCCTGATTACTAGCCAATGATGTAAGTTGTTAACAGACGCGAGAGGAATCACCGATAATGATAATGACCCTCAAGGTACTATAGTACAAATCACGTGGTGTGAACATATGATCCGATGTCGAACACCACACAAAATCTTTCGGTTGAATGCCATTGATGTCAACCTGTCACCAGAAGTAAGAAACTTGCCATTGATGTATGCAAGCTTCAAATAACTTAAATCATCTTCATTAGAAGAAGCACTCAAGCATCTCACTCTGACATCACACTGCTAGTGAAGACACTTGGTTGAAGTCTCTCAATGTTGCTCAATATTGGGAGAAGATCCAACTTCTCCTACCCAACCTACAAATTGAATCATCCTGTCAATTTAATATGCTCATGTAGGCATTTCCACTAGCTCCCTTTCTTTTTGATCATTATATAGGGTTGTTCACTTCTCAAACTTATGTAACTAAGGATCTATCTCATACAACACAACTATGAATACCATTGAATGATATCCCACACTACTCTTCCTCACCAATGGCACCATCTAAGTTCCATGGTCTCTAATGATAAAAAGTTTATCCTTCTCCAACAAAGGAAATGTTTTCATTGTCTTCATAAAATCCAAGCCCAAAATCATTGAATAATCCTCCAACAGTATAACTCTTAAAAACATTTTACCAAACCATGAGCCCACTCTCATCAATGCATCCTTGAGAATACAAAATGTTGGCCTCATCTTAGAGTTCATTACTTTGTAGGAAAACATCATTCCCTTTAATATGTTCTCAGTTTGGTTATCGTAACTCAGACCATTACTATTGGCAGAGGCTAGAATATATGAAAACACCAAGACAAGCCTACAATATTGACACTATAAATCCTAGATCAAATCTTGCAGGAGAAACTTCTACTACAATGGAAATTTCTTATTACTCTAATGAACTTTTGAGCCATGCAAAATAGGTAATTTTCTCTTATCCATATAATTTAATACTAATGGAATTATTCCCATATTCAATAACTATATTGGGTATTTCTCTAATCTAATCTGATATCTTGATATTCAAATGGCTCAGAGAATTTTGCAGCTTTTTGAGTTTGTTGAAAAGTACTAAGGAAAGTATGAAAAAAGTATTAAAATAGTAAGAGAATGTTATGGGTCAATTATTGGATATGATGTAAGTTCTTTTCAACTTGAAAGTAACATAAGGCAAACACTACTTGAACTACATGATTGACAATGCAGGCCCACTTGGTGAGACAATGTGGGCCATGAATGAATTCCATTGCGATAACAAACATGAGTCTAAACAAATTAATTCAAAAAACAGTAACTACCAGATCTTCTCATAGTACCAGAAGAATGTGGAAACTGACAGTAGTTTTACAAGTACAAATACAGTCATGGTATTTTAAGTGTAAAAATAAGTTATGAAAACAACAGCCACTGATAATTTTGAAGACATACAACAAAATGATTTTGTAGATTTGATTTTTCAAGGATACTAACATACATGTTGATAATTGCCTGTAATAAAGTAGAAGTATTTTTTCCTTCTATGAAAGCATAATTTTCAAATATCCTTAACTAATTCACACAATAATTCTACAGGTTGCTACATATGTGGCAAGAGTTAGTTATGTTTCTCGTACAAGGAGAAGTCACAGGAGAGTGACAAGGGGTGCCCAGCTATAATGCCCATCATCAGATGAGGACAGGACAAGTGATGTGAATGTCAACAATGCCCCAAGGAACGTTGCTGAGGATGACCATGCGACCGAATCTGATGTTGTCACACCATCACCCACAGAGCCACCTTCAACAACAGTCCAAGGGGCAAGTTCGACTAAAACGATTAGTGCTATAAGACGATGGAAAAAAGAAGAAATGTTAGTTGCAATTGACGACTTAGCATTTAATGGATACTCAGTTTGGGCATCTGCAAAAAACATGGCATTCCTCCCTCATCAATACATTATTGGATAAATGGACTAACTCATAGAAAACGTAGAGGGCCTCTTACAATTATGATTGACAAGGAGGAGGCTAAGGTGGTTGAGTGGTGTAAAGAGATGGCCCAATTCGGACATGGACTAGAGTTGATACAACTCAAATTCACAGCTGCTCAAATCTATCTAGGGAGGCCAAACCCTTTCAAAGGTGGGTTTCTTAGTAAATCATGGTGGTTTGGGTTTAAAAAAAGGCATCCTTACCTTGTATTGCGTACAGCTGAGAGCCTTGACAGAGAGAAAGCAATAAATTTGCGCCCTGCAGTTGTGCAAAAGTTATATGACACTCTTTCTAGTGCTTACAATAAACATTCATATGGAGTAGACCATATATGGAACTGTGATGAAATAGGTTTACAGGCAAGGAGAAATTGTGGCATGCAGGTAATTTCTAGGAGAGGGAGCCAAAATGTGCCAAAGATTTTTCCTAAGAGAAGGGAGTGGATGACTATTTTATGTTGTGTCAATGCAATTGGTACTTCAATCCTAGGATTTTATCTATTCAAAGGTAAAAATCAACTAAAAAACTATATACAGAACAATGAACCAGGCGAATGCATGGCTTTACATTACCATGCATGGATGACTAAAGAATTGTTTTTAAGTTGGATTTTTCACTTTGATTCATCGGTACCAGGTGGAATTTCACCTAATCACAGACACCTATTTATATTAGATGGCCATGGCAGCCACATGGTTCTATAAACAATTGGGGAAGCAAAAAATTTAGCCATCAACCTATTGACATTTCCCACTCATATTGTTTCTGGGAAAACTAGTATTTCTAAGGAATGCTAGCCCTCTAGGTTTGGTAGCTACCCTAGAAACAACAGTTTAAAGCAATTCAATGATTTCTTCTATGTGTAACAGATAAGAGAAAGATAATGGAACCAACTTGGAACTTCTGCTTGATCCCTTGCTTGATCTCTCTCCCCTTTGACAGAACCCACAACTCCTCCCCGTACTTAACATGCTTGGAGAGTACCTGCACAAGTACAACAACAAAGAACTGTCAAAGCATCGTGATCTATTACAACATAAACATTACATAATCATATATATAATGAACAAATGATAACATTCACAATTGCATAATCATATGGAAGAAAACTTGAAGAACTTTATTGATTGAAGGGAGAATTACAACCCAGTTGTTTGATCCAGCATCATCCTCCCAGCTTCAATCCTTCTTCACCTCATGAAATAGCAAGATCACTCCACCAATACAATGCTCTTTCCTCAATTACAAACTATCAACACTTACTTACAATTCACAACATTCCAGCCTCTGGATCTCTTGGATGAGGGATCCATTTATAGATGTGTGCAAGGGTGTGAGTCATCCATGGGGTTTGATTAGTTTCATTCCACTTGTTACAACTGGTTCCACAAGATAAGGGATAACTGAAGGTTTAAGATCCCTTATTCATCCTTGGGCGAATTCAAAGAGGCAAGTGGCAGAGGAGAAGTTTCTAGAAGATTCCATGAGCATCCACTTAGCAAACTATCTCGGGCATTTGTCCATACTCGCCCATCGCATGCTATTGAAGGCCTAAATAGTATGCATCGCACCCTGGTAGTGGAGCAGTCAATATGCATTGCACTTTGTCAGTGGAGCAGTCAGTATGGTTCAGTTTAGTCAATTTCTGGATGGTTTCTGAGATGGAACTTTTGGAGAATGATGTATTCAAATGATTATGTTCCTTTAGGGTATGAAACAAATATTTTAGGGGTTTAAGGAGCCCTAATACATCAACATATAAGTTGGGGTTGATGTGCCCAAATAATTCTATAACAGTTGCCCCCTAAAGCATGAGGTCATAAATATTAATGTAGGGTGAAATGCTTTATCATGAGGATCTGAAGTTTCGAACTGGAAGGTGACCTGCATAAGTTACAATACAATACATCATCATAATATAATTTCATGATCTAGCTAAGGGAGGCATTCCCATGCTCAGCTTTATAAATTTCATTTCATGTACATAGATCAGATGGTTGTCTGTAGATACATACTGGTGATTCTTCAGATATAGAGTCATCATTCATGTTTAGGATGACCATTTGTGTAAGCCTTTGTACATTTGATGTTTTTATATCCCTGAATATATCGTAGACCAGATGGATGAAACTAGATCCGGGGTCTTCAAACTCGTTCAATATTCGCTCGATGTGATCCATGTGAAAAGATGTTCTGGAGTCAAACATGGAAATACATCGCCTGATTACTAGCCAATGATGTAAGTTGTTAACAGACGCGAGAGGAATCACCGATAATGATAATGACCCTCAAGGTACTATAGTACAAATCACGTGGTGTGAACATATGATCCGATGTCGAACACCACACAAAATCTTTCGGTTGAATGCCATTGATGTCAACCTATCACCAGAAGTAAGAAACTTGCCATTGATGTATGCAAGCTTCAAAGCACTGAAAGGGTTGTTTCTAAGTCAACTTCTTGGATAATGAGCTAATGTTGACAAGAAGCGACTTTTCGTAGGAGGGCCATGATGTATCCCACATCTACGACATGAAACGAAGCAAATGATTTCTGGAGGTGAAAATGCACTGACGACACAAGGTTCAGGAATGACGGTCATGAAAAAATGAAGGTTGGAGGTATTGTAGTGGATGCGACATTAATTAGATGATGATTTCTCAACTAATGACTTCTCTTGAACATGTCGGTGACATTGAGATGAATTGGTAGCATTAACCCAAAAATATGGATGGTATGAAAGACCAATGGTGAGATGACTGGTGAATGAAATAACCCAACCCAACTCAATAATGGAGACGAAGTGGAAGTTTCATGTTCAAGAGCGACCTGCTACCATAAATTCTTCAAGTTTTTTCCCTTTTTTCCTAGTCATTGCTGGCCAATACCTCTTTATTTTTGTCAAGCTTGAGGAGGATAACATATGCTTGTTCTATAATTCGCCCTTCAGGCAAACCTGTCGCTATTTGATGTTTAACGAGTCTAGCGGCAGTGAAACTCGGTCTCGTCTAGAATGGGCAAGTTTGTCACTATTGTTTTAACGAGTTTAATGACAAGGATAACTCGGTCCTTTTCACGTTTAGAGAGTTTGAAAATGGATGAAAAGAAAACTCCATAAGTTCTTTTTCGTAAAGTAATTCCTTAGGTCCAAAAATGGATAAAATAATACAGGAGGGATGACGTTTCCAATCACTTTAACGAGCTAAAAATGACAAGCACTTGACAATCTTTTCATTTTTAACAAGTCTAAAAAGGGTTTAAAGAGGACTCTATTTATTTTTCGTAAAATAAGCCCTCAGGTCCGAAAAAGGATAAAATAATACAGAAGGGATGACTTTTCCAATCACTTTAACGAGCTGAAAAAGACAAGCGCTCGACAATCTTTTCATATTTAACGAGTCTGAAAAGGGCTTAAAGGAGACTCAATATTGAGGAACGAGTGGTGTCTCGGGTAGCAACTCGTTCCAGTGACGTTGGAACTTCTCAAAACATGTTGAATTCTATGAAGAGGCTGGCTAATAAAACCACTCATTGCAATTGTTCCTCAAAAAGGGTAAAACAACCAAGTGAGAGCATATGATCGGCTAAAGGGGTGGTGGTGATGGGATGTACAGAACCAAGGCTCAAAAGGCTGATAGAATGGCAATCACAAAGGTTAATGGGTTCATTTTTAGACAATCTTGAACCATGGGTTAACTATTCTTGGATTCGGTTTCATGTTTTCATAAGCTCGAAACAAGAACAAACTATGCTTGGAGTCAGTTTCATTTTTACACAAGCTCGAAACGACAAAACTATGCTTTAAGTCAGTTTCATTTCTTCAGAAGCTTGAAATGACAACACTATGCTTGAAGTCAGTTTCATTTTTACACAAGCTTGAAACAACAAAACTATGCTTGAAGTCAGTTTCATTTTTACACAAGCTCGAAACGACAAAACTATGCTTGAAGTCAGTTTCATTTTTACACAAGCTTGAAATGACAAAATTATGCTTGAATTTAGTTTCATTTTTACACAAGCTCGAAACGACAAAACTGTGCTTGATGTCACATTGCATGCCCCCAAAGATGATGAAAAAGAGAATCTCTTGTAATTAGATGGGAAATCACTGCGGTGAAGCAGGACAGTTATCCAACACCTTCTTGGTTTCATCCAAGATAGACAAAGGTGAATGGTGTGATAGACCTACAGGGAAACTTATCTTTACCATTAGGTGCATGCCCCCCAAGCTTCATTACATTCACCCGACTACTCATGGCTATCAGGTGGATGGAATGAAGGTTCAAGTGATACCGTTGATGTAAATGGACTATTTAAGGAAGATGATTGATTTGGGGCTATGGTTGGACCGGGAAATGATAGCTAGTCAATGGTGACAATCTTGCCTTCATGTCGGAAATGCATCACTTAGTAAAGTGTTGAAACAATAGCTTCCATTTTATAAACATAGTCATGCCCAAGAAGTAGATTGTAATCTAAAGGTCCCAAGACTACCATCACGTTCAGATAAACGGTCTTTCCTCCCAAAGTAATAGGTAACTTAGGATGGTTCCCTAATGGTCGACTGGTTCCTTTGTTAAAGCCTAATAGATTCTGTATAACAAGCATAAGTGGTGGCGAACCAAGTGCTTTCCAAGCAGTTGAGGAAAGGATACTCATTGATGCTCCTTCATCTATAATAGTGCCAGACATGATCATTTTACAAACTTGTACTATGATCTGGAAAGGTATACAGGAAGGAAAGCAGGATCTTGCTAGTTGATTCCAATCAAAGGAAGTGACTAGACTACTTGGAGGGGGTACTAAAGAAATGAGAGAGTTAACTCCTTGAGTTACGAGAACAGGAGGATTTTCCTCCTGTCTTGAAGGTAGATGTGGATTGCCCCCAAGCTCATTAGAATCCGAAGTAACAAAAAGAACTTGAACAGTATCATTTTCACTCCCTTCGGGAAAGGTACGATTAGCTGAAGGTGAAATTGGGTCAACTGTTACCTCAACCTGTTAACTTTGGTCGAGTATAGACTTATAAGATTCACTTTCACAAAGAGTGGTTTCAACTGACGGTTGGTTTAAGTCAGTGGGTTTTTCAACTAGTGAAGGACTTAGGGAGAGTTTCTTGTAACCAAATGGAAGTCGCTGCAGTGAAGCAGGACGGTTATCCAACATTCTTTTGGCTTCATCCAAAAAAAGACAAAGGTGAAGGGAATGATTTCCTTCACATAACCTACATGGAATCCTGACCTTTCCCTTTTGTCCATGAACTTTACAATCACTAGTTGATGGTGTGCTACCAACATAATCTCCAGAGGTTGATGACATAGGACGGTGTGAACGGGAAGACCATTCTTTCAAGATCTAGGGAAAGTAAGGAAAATCTCGATGAAAATGGTCTCCCACACAAACTATGCCCAGATATCTAGCTTTGGGAAGTTTAATGGGTGGATTTTCATTAGATGATGCATTCAAAGCAATGGTTGCTTGGTTTCCCCCTTGCTGAATTGGCTTCTTCTTCTTCTCCTTCCCTTTTTTCTTCTTCTCAGGTAGCTGGTTACTAGTATCGCTACTTTCACCAAGCAAAGAGGAAGAAGGGGAGGGAGAAACAAACGAGGAAGAAGGCAAAGGGCTAACTTCAGGTTCATCTAGAGGCATACTCAATTGTGGAGAAATCACAACGTTTTGAACCACAAAGGTTGAGAACAGCCATACTAGCAAGCCAATGGTAAGTCCCAGAAGGGACAAAGTAGCCATATAAGGAGCACCAATATTTCCCCAAGAAGGAAAAGGACTAGGATTCCCCTCAAAAGGGATTCCGTGATCAGTGGACTCTAGATTCGTTGCCATATGTCTCAACCTAAGATCAATTAAGGAATAGGGATGTTATTTCGAATTCAATTAATTTTAATGATGCTTGGACGCAACTTTTCTTTTTCAGTTTTTAAGAGTTGAGAAAAAGCTAAAGATGACTCTAGTCTCCTTCGATTTTTAATGAGCCTGAAAGGACAAGTGCTCAGATGGACCTTTTCTTTTAAAGAGTTGAAAAGGAATGAAAGTGACTACTCTGGAATATCTAGACAGAGGGATTACCAAACCAATCACAAAACTGCAATATACACGTTGGCGGTAAATTAAAAAGAAATTACCAAGGACTTATGTACGACAGTCAATCTTCCCGAATGTTGTCTTCAGTGCATTGTGATCAATAAGGCGGTAGACTTAGTTTCCTATGGATAAAGGATTTAAGCCTATTGTGGTCTCCCAATATATACACAATAGTACAGGGAGCACAAGTTTGTGCTAGCACTTGTTGTATCAAGGAGGAGGAATCACCCAACCTTCAATGAAAATGATAGTCACTAGTTTTAACGACGTCGGAACACGTCACTAGCCTAGACCTTTATATATGTTGTGTTAAGTTACAAAGCGTTGTTCGGTTCATTGAAGTTCATTTTAAAGTTGATCTTGTTTAGAGTTTTCCTTTCAATGGTTCACTGCGTGATGATGATCTGAAATTCCTAAGATGCAATCTACAATGGTAAACAATCTTTGTTTATTTGAATAATGAAAATCCTAGCTACTAGGGAAAGAAGATAACAATGCTTTTAAACAAAGAGCAAAGAGCACACACTAGTGCATTTCCCTAAATCTTTTTTTTGCACACAAATAAAAAAATATGCTAAATGCAAATGCATGTATTTTTTTTCGTTCTTCTTAATGTGAAAAAATTCCAAAAAGGAAAACTAAATGTTGCAAAGATCTAAAATATTTCACTCAAAATGACATTTTCGACAATTTCTTCTTCAAAAGAGAAAGGAATACTCCACAACACTTTTCAATTTTGAATAAAAATGATTTCGACAATTTGAATATAAAAAAATCAAATCAAATGCATGAAAAAAAGTTCAATCGATTATCAAGGGAAGGAATAATTCATGACACTTCTCTTTTTGACACAAAATGACAATTACGACACTTTTTGTACCAAAGCGACAAATCGATTCAAACAACTTTTCGACAAAGGATTGTAAATGAAAAACAAATACACAAAAAAATCATTCACTAATCCTAATGTAATTGAGGTTGATCTAAGTGATACAAGTAAGCTTCAGTAAAGAAGCATTGTTCATATGCAGCAAAACAACCAAACAACATTGAAAACAAGGTCAAAACCCTCAATTTCTAGAATGGAAAAAGATTTTAGTCAATCATTGCACCTAGGCTTCACAGAATATGAGATGCATTTCACTTACTGCACTCGGGAGGTGCTATGCATACTGAGTCATAGTGGGAGACAGTGTGATGGTCCAGGAAGCGCAACTGAAATGGGTTTTGGCTCAAATGTGTACCTGTTTTCAACGAGTTAAGGTGGGTTTTGATGAAAAATGAAGAGGAAAGTATGATGTGGTGTCCTGAGAGGTTACTGAGCTACAAAAAGGGCATCTAGATGTGCCTGTAAGTCAAATGTTCAATTCATAAACTAAACCCGATATTGACTGAAGCAGCATTCATCTACTATGCAATTGCAAAGCAATAGAAATTCGAAGGCTACCTGGATGACTTCAGGCTCTGTCTATAATTTATCAAATTGAACATCAAACAATAACAACAAACAAACATCTATTCGTTCCCTAGCGGAGTCGCCAATTTGTTTCTGGGAAAACTGTTATTCCTAAAGAATGCTAGCCCTCTAGGTTTGGTAGCTACCCTAGAAACAGTAGTTTAAAGAAATTCAATGATTTCTTCTATGTGTAACAAATAACAGAAAGATAATGGAACCAACCTAGAACTTTCGCTTGATCCCTTGCTTGATCTCTCTCTCCTTTGACAGAACCCGCAACTCCTCCCCGTACTTAACACACTTGGAGAGTACCTGCACAAGTACAACAACAAAGAACTGTCAAAGCATCGTGATCTATTACAACATAAACATTACAGAATCAAATATATAATGAAAAAATGATAGCATTCACAAATGATAACATTCACAATTGCATGATCATATGGAAGAAAACTTGAAGAACTTTATTGATAGGAGGGAGAATTACAACCCAATTGTCTGATTCAGCATCATCCTCCCAGCTTCAATCCTTCTTCACCTCATGAAATAGCAAGATCACTCCAACAATACAATGCTCTTTCCTCAATTAAAAACTATCAGCACTTACTTGCAATTCACAATATTCCAGCATCTGGATCTCTTGGATGAGGGATCCATTCATAGATGCAAGGGTGTGATTCATCCATGGGGTTTTATTAGTGTCATTCCACTTGTTTCAATTGGTTCCACAAGAGAAGGGATAACTGAAGGTTTAAGATCCCTTATCCTTGGGCAAATTCAGAGAGGCGAGTGGTACAGGAGAAGTTTCTAGAAGATTCCATGAGCATCCACTTAGCAAACTGTCTCGGACATTTGTCCATCCTCACCCATCGCACCCTATAGAAGGCCCAAACAGTATGCATCATACCGTGGTAGTGGAGTAGTCAGTATGCATCGCACTTTTTCAATAAAGCAATCAGTATGGTTTAGTTTAGGCAATTTCTGGATAGTTTCTCAGATGGAACTTTTGGGGAATGATGTATTCAAATGATTATGTTCCTTTAGGGTATGAAACAACTCTTTTAGGGGTTGAATGAGCCCTAATACATCGACATATAAGTTGGGGTTGATGTGCCCAAATATTTCTATAACACATACCACTCACAGATTGCAACCCCTTGATGTTAGTGTGTTTGGTCCTTTCAAGAACTATTTCAAGTCAGAGCATGATGCATGGATGGCAAATAATACAGGGGTTGAGGTGAAAAGGTTCGAGTTAGAAGAGCTTGCAAGCAAATATTTTAAAATGGCTCTAACACCATCAAATATCAAGGTTGGCTTTAGGAGGATAGGAATCTGGCCGCTAAATTATGATGCTCTTGTGCATGATATTGGTTGTAGACAGACATTTCATGTGGATGGTCAGGAAGAAGGACATGTCCAAACAGGTGTTGAAGTGCAAGAAGTATATGAACGAGATGATGTGGTTGTAGCTAGTAATATGATTTCCCTCTCTCAAGGACACTTATATGATGAAGATGATGAAACTATATGTGAAACATAGTAAATCATGAACAAATTCATAGTAACATGGATATCGTTCTACCAACTCAATAACATGAAACTTTTGTTGTTGATATTGTTAATGACGTTGTTGAACATGCAGTTGACAATGACCAATTGACATTGCCAAGCCAAGTAACCCCACCATCATCACTAGAAAAATCCATGATTAATATGAATGAACATAGTGTCTTAACAACCAATGAACAAAGCATGAGCATGCCCTCACAACCAGCAAAATTGAACAGTGAAATTGTTCATTTTCTTGTGGAAAATAGATCAATGGAAGAAGATACTGAAAGGGAAGTACCAAGTAATGACATGTAGGTGGGAGGGGTGGAGAAGATGCTTGGTCGGTTCCTAAAGCTACCAATAGAGAGAGTATCAATGAAAAAAAATCAAGGTACACTAGGTAGTCTTCGTTTGGGCGGAAGTTCATAGTTACTAACCTCAGAAGACTATATAAACCTCTTAGTTGAGTCTGAAAAAATAAATAAATAAATTGAAATGCAGGAATTAAAATAGAAAAAGAAGGATCTAACCAAGGAGTAGAAGGTAGCAAGGATTGTTGCAACACAACGTTGAGCAAATGAAAGGCTTGAATTAGATAAAGCAAAGCAAGATAAGGACCAACAAAAAAAAATGGCAAGACAGGAAAAGGAATCAAAAAAGGCACAACAAATGCTTGAAAAGGAACAAGGGATGATCAATATGGTTAATACTAATGCAAATAGCTGATGAAACTAGGATTATTTCAAACACATTGGACAATATTGTAGATAATACACCATTATTCCAAGACCTCATAAACATTCAAGTGCCTCACTATCAAATTGAGGGTTTACCCAGCTGCCTTATTCCTACCAGAGGAGGTATCAATTATATGTATGATCATCACACACCTCCACTTAATGCAGGGGTTAGTAGTGCAAATGTGAGGTATGGGTACTCAATTCCTCCATAGGTTGGAAGGTGAAAATTGGACTCAATCATATGGCAGCAATCAACCATTTTCTAATCAAACCTTTTTAGGTAAGCCAACCTACCTAGCTCAAGCAGGTAACTCAGGGAGTTTTGGAACTCAATATTCTCAATGCCATAAATAATAGGGGTGTCATATGTTTTTGATTGTAGCCACATTATGATGTGGATTTTGGATGGATTGTATCTTTTTATTGTCATAGAAAGATTTTGGCTTACAACCTAGATTGTTTTATTTCATATTGTTTGCAGCAATGTAACCAAAATCCATTTTAGAAGGAACATCTATAGTCTATTATAATGTAGAAATCTTACCTAAAAATGCAAATGGGATTTTCTATTATGCCTCTACACACCAAATGATTTACAACACATTTATAAATGAGTTGTAAATATGATGAAATATGAGTGAATAATGAAATCTTGAACAAGTCACTTATTTTAATATGAAATTCCATAAAATAGTGAACAACAAAAGTGCATAGATATTAGTTTCATATTCACAAAGAACCTAGCATTCCATAGATCAACAAATATGTTAAAGAACCTAACATTCCATACATCAACAAATATGGAGACAGGGCAATAAAGAAGCTCCTCAAGATGGCAAGTTACAAAAGGACAATTTACTTCCAATTAAAACATAATACAAATGGGTAATACACTCTTGGCATTGAATTTCCCTTATAGCCCAATTTACTTCGAATCCAAACACAATGCAAATTTTCTCTTACAAATAAATTTACCTCCAATTCTGCCAAATATGGACATTGAATGACTCTTATAAATGAATATACAATGCAAATGGGCAATGCACTCTAGGCATTGAATTTCCCTTATAAACCAATTTACTTGAATCCAAACACAATGCAAAGTTTCTCTTATAAATCAATTTACCTCCAATTGAAACACAATCAATTGGGTTGTCAACTATGGAAATTGAATTACTCCTATAAATAAATATACTACACATCAAATGCAATGCAAACACTTGACTTGATGGCAAAAAATTCCCATATTCATAACTTTACTTTTACGCAAATGTAGAGCATAAAGATTTGTCGAAGTTGACAATGATTTTTCCATATTCATTGCCTTAACATAATGCAATAATACATAAATTGTACTCCTTCTACTGGCCACTGCATATGTTACCAAATGTTGGGACAAATTAAAATCCCTTATAGTTAATGACTACAATGATCATGGAGGAAGAAAAATGACAAAGATGAATCTACTCCAACAAGCTCAAAAAACTTGTAATGTAATTAAAAGAAGCATTGAACATTTTAGGAATAAGTTCTATAATTTGAGAGAAATGGTTATACCAACTTGTGGATTTTTCTCTTTTTATAAACTGTAGCATTTGAGATTCATTAATATATAAAAGTTTCATATTCACAAAGAACCTAGCATTACATACATCAACAAATATGTCAAAGAACTTAACGTTCCATACATCAACAAATATGGAGATAGAGCAATAAAGAAACTCCTTAAGATGGCAAGTTACAAATAAACAACTTAGATCCATATGATATAAACTCAATAAGACAATTGGCTAAATATGACCTGAACCAAAACCATTTCCAAAATGACATAAAATCCAGATTTCTCCACAAACCAGATGCCACAAAGGAATGAAACAACAATACACAAGTACATTTGTTCCAACCCAAATATTAAGTGCAATTACATCTTTTAACTATAAATGTTATAGAATAATGAATCGAAAAATGAATTTCACATATTAATGTAGTCACTGCATTTAAAGTATCTGTTTAAGAAGTTCTAATGTGAAATCTATGTATATTATCACAAACTCTATTACAAACAATACATAAATGAATTAAAACACAATGCAAATGGACTAGTATGCCCACTATCAGCATCAAAATACCTTTATAAGTCAATGTATTTCCAATTAAAACATAATACAAATGAGTAATGCACTCTCAGCATTGAATTTCCCTTATAATCCAATTTACTTCAAATCCAAACACAATGCAAAATTGCCCTTACAAATCAATTTACCTCCAATTCTACCAACTATGGACATTGAATGACTCTTATAAATGAATACACAATGTAAATGGGTTGGTAGACCAGACCATTATGAGAATCATATTACCTTTATAAATCAATGCACTTCCAATTAAAACACAATATGAATGGGCAATGCACTCTAGGCATTGAATTTCCCTTATAAACCAATTTACTTGAATCCAAACACAATGAAAAGTTGCTCTTATAAATGAATTTACTTCTAAGTGAAACACAATCAATTGGGTTGTCAACTATGGACATTGAATTATTCCTATAAATGAATATACTACACATCAAATGCAAACACTTGACTTGATGGCAAAATAATTCCCATATTCATAACTTTACTTTTATGCAAATGTAGAGCAGAAAGATTTGTCCAAGTTGACAATGATTTTTCCATATTCATTGCTTTAACATAATGCAATAATACATAAATTGCAGTCCTTCTACTGGCCACTGTGTATGTTACCAAATTTTGGGACAAATTAAAATCCTTTAGAGTTAATGACTACAATGATCATGGAGAAAGAAAAAAAATTAACAAAGAGGAATCTGCTCCAACAAGCTCAAAAAACTTGTAATGTAATTAAAAAAAACATTGAACATTTTAGGAATAAGTTCAATAATATGAGAGAAATGGTTATACCAACTTGTGGATTTTTCTCTTTTTATAAACTGTAGCACTTGAAATTCATTAATATATAAAAGTTTCATATTCACAAATAACCTACCATTCCATACATCAACAAATATGTCAATGAGGCTAACATTCCATACGTCAACAAATATGGGGACAGAGCAATAAAGAAACTCCTCGAGACGGCAAATTACAAAAGGACAACTTAGATCCATTTAATATAATCTCAATAAGACAATAGAACAAATTACCAGAACCAAAACCATTTCCAAAATGACATAAAATCCAAATTTCTCCACAAACCAGATGCCACAAAGGAATGAAACAACAATACACAAGTACATTCATTCCAATCCAAACATCTTTCAACTGTACATTCATTCCAATCCAAACATTAAGTGAAATTACATCTTTTAACTGTAAGTGTTATAGAAGAATGAATCGAAAAATCAATTTCACATAATAATGGAGTCACTATTCCAAACTCTATTCCAAACAATACATAAATGAATTCAAACACAGTGAAAATGGGCTGGACCACCCACAATGAGCATCAAAATACCTTTATAAATCAATGTACTTTCAATTAAAACATAATGCAAATGGGTAATGCAGTCTCGACATTGAATTTCCCTTATAACCCAAGATACTTTGGATCCAAACACAATGCAAAGTTTCTCTTACAAATCAATTTACCTCCAAAAAAACATTTGGCAATAAAAATAGTCTTCCATCTCACACTGATAAGTTTGGGTAATTAGTTGTGTGAATATTTTAGGATCTCCATTAGATATCATAGAAAGTAAACTCCACCATATACAAATCAAATAACCCTTATAACAATTCAATCCAAATATCCAAAAAAACACCATAGAGATTAACTATGCGTCAAAATTCATTACAGAGCTAATCAGACCACAGAAAAACAATTTCCCGCATAGATTTGAAAGCAAAGAAAGTCTAAACAGCACAAATCAAATGAACCACAGAGCATTTCAATCTGAGAACAGACCATAGGGTCGAGGCTACCCCTTGGATACCATAGAAAGTAAACTCAACCATATACAAATCAGACAATCCTTATAACAGTTCAATCGAAATATCCAAAAAACACCACAGAGATGATTTCCATCTCAAAATTCATTTAGAGCTAATGAGAGCATAGAAAAACAATTGTGTGCATCAGATTTGAAGGAAAAGGTGGTCTAAATAGCAAAAATCAGATGAACCACATAGCATTTCAATCCCAAAATAGACCATAGAGTCAAGGCTACCCTTTCACACCATACTTAGATCGCATCACCCTTGAGTGGAGCTTCTAGCTATAGGTTCTTGCCCCAGACAAGGGTTTATAGCCCCAACTTATCAAATTTTAGCCTACTGGAGGAGCTTCCTAAGCGTATCAAGCACTTTAGACTCAAAAAATCCCCTGAGATTTAGTGGGTACATGGGCTAAACCTAGGGTCAAATTAAATCAAACACTGCACCCAAAAAATTAAGAAAACAAATCAGGTACAGGGGAGGGTAAGGAAAGGGTAATAGAGCAAGCAGAATCAACAAAAATCATAATAGAAGAAAATGTAGAAAACATGCAATAAAAGCTAATGTCCCATCAAATTCAAGTATTCAAAAACATAATAATGCAGCAAGATAAAAAAAAACAAAAATCCCTATAGCAAGTTCAGGTGTTCAAAAACACAGTGGCTGGTAGGATTTAGAATCCTATCGGATAGATGCAAAAGCCACCACCGTGTTCAAACGTCCCCTAGACCTTGCCATACCTTTTCTGCAACAACGACACAAATTAGCTACAATCAAAACTTCTAAAACATGAAAAATTAGCAGTTGGAAAAAACAACAAACAAATTACAGGGAATTAAAAAAAAAACCCATGTATTTAGAAATTTGCCATCATGGGCCTCAAACTGGTTAGAGTTTCGCACTGTCTCCTTCCCAAACAAGAGGTCGCCTGAAACAACAACCAAGGTATTTGTAAACCCTCGACGGTGCAAAACAAACAACAAAAACGACAATTGTAAACCCCCGACAAAGCGTTTAACAACAACAACAGAGTTAAACCCCCCTCAAAACAAGTAAAGCAACAATACCCTAAACCCTGAATGAAAAACGAGCAATTAAACAACCACACCATAAACCCTAAACTGCAACAGAGTTAAACCCCCTCAAAACAGGTAAAGCAACAATACCCTAAACCCTGAATGAAAAACCAACATCTGCATATAGTAATGTCAAGAGCAATTAAACAACCACACCATAAACCCTAAACTGCTAACTAACCACTGCAAGGTGCGCAGCTCAAGAATGGCGGACAAAACGAACCAGTATTGGAGTCGTCCCAAGCCATCATCGGAAGAGTGCATCACCCACACACGGGACCTGAAAAAAACAGTGAGGTAGGTTCAAACTTAAATGCCCCTACCCACCACAACACGTGGCAGGAGCTCAGGGTCTTACAAAGTTGGCAGGTGTCTCCAAATGGGCAGCTGAGATGGAAGAGGGCAAATGTAAAGGCTTCCCTCCCCTAAATAATATCGAAATGGACATGGAGGTTCTCATCGACTTGTATATCGTTAATGTAATAGCTAAAGATGAGTTTTAAAACCATAAAAATAGTCAATACAACTATCATTAATTTAATTGTATGCATGACATTGGCCCAGTTTTTGTTGAGATGAAATGCACCACTGCACGTAATAAATTAAACAAGCTCCATCAAAATATATATATGTAGAAGAACGGAAAAAGACCATGGACAGATATGTGTCGGCTCTGTTTGTTTAGCCTCGTTTCATTATAGTATAAAAGCGAGGCCACGTTCTTTGTTTTGTTTGGCTCAGTTTTCATGTGTAATAAAAATTTTGAGATTAGAAACAAGTAAATAAAGAGAAGAGTGTTGTGGGTGGTAGCCGTTGATATTTGAATTCTGGAAATGGAAGGAGAAAGGCGACCAGGACAAGAAGAAGCAGGCGGTGGAGAAAGTATGCGCAGGAGAAACTCAAATACCTCGTCTCCCAACAGGAGTGATAATCAAACCGCTAAGGATAATGATGAGAGCAACGTCACATCAAGATCAACAAATGACCCAACTAGTCCTGATAATGATGAGAGCAACGTCACATCAAGATCAAGAAATGACCCATCTAGTTCTGATAATGATGAGAGCAACGTCACATCCAGATCAAGAAGAGGCACAATGAGTCCTGCTGCCACGTCTGGTCCTTCAACTATTACTCTCGCGAATGACTTGATAAGCAACCTATCAGCCATTGCCAATGTGATAAGTGATGGATCAAACAACGCTAGAAGAAACACAAGATATTCTTCTTCGTGTGAGGGAAGTAGCTAATCTTATAACAATAACACAGGATGATCAACATGTCCGACCCGCAGATAGAGCCAGTGTCCACCAGCTGCCTCACCTAATCATCGCAGAAGAACACATAAATAATGATCATTCATCGTGTCCAATTTGCCGAGAGCAATTCCAGTTAGGCGAAGAGGCAAATATAATGCAATGTGGTCACATGTACCACAAGACTTGCATCTTCAAATGGCTGGAAACTCGACATACCTGTCCACTCTGTAGATTCGAAATGCCTTGCACAGAAGAACTGGTTACTTTTCAATAATGTAGTCTGTGTATTCAGCTTAATGGTCAATAGGTCGGTGTAATGAAGCTTTTAAGAAAATATATCAAAATATACGTAATGGAAAAATAAGACGATAAATATATTCTATCGGACACTTAGAGGTTAACTTGATTGCAAATCTTGATTCTAGATTTCCTGAATATTTGAAATCTGCAATGCAATAGACATAAGAGCAGTCTCATGGAACATGTCTCAACATTTTTGCGCTTATTAGAAAAATTTGCCCTTAATTTTTTAAGTAAATGTGGGAATCACTGCTCAAACGCTTATCGGGATATCTTGTTAGTTTCAATTGGCAATGAATCTTTGTTCTTAATTTTTGTATTTGAATGTGAAAATTTGAGTTATATGTGTTAGCTTCAATTGGCAATGAATCTTTGCTCTTAATTTTTGTATGTAAATGTGAAAGTTTGAGTTATATGTTGTTAGTTTCAATTGGCAATGTATCTTTGTCCTTAATTTTTTTATTTTTTTTATATAAATGTGGAAGTTATTACTCAAATGCTCATTGGAATATCTAGTTAATCTGAATTGGTAATGATTCTTTGTGACTAATTTAATTAGTGTTAGTTAATTTATCTATTTGATGTTTTTGTAAATATTAAGAATAGTATCTTCATTCATAATTGGTTAAAAATCTATGGTGGTATCTTAGAAATAAGAAGTAACAACATCAAAATCTATGGTGGTATATTAGAAATAAGAAGTAACAACTTCATCCTTAGACTTTCTTAACTCATAAAGATTAAGCTGATTAAATTTTCTAAAATAATGCATTTTTTGGCACCTTGATATAAGGCCCATATTGAATAGGTTTGAGTTTATGATGTTGCACATAATTATCTTGGGGAACCTAATATGGAAAAAAACTTACCTAGAAATTCAGGTTTGAGTTCTACCCTCTTTGCATTAGTTGTAAAACACACATAAAAGAGTGAAACTCGTGATGTAGTTACAAAATGGCTTGAATGACTATTATATAGTCCTCCTCTTATAGGCTCATAAAACTTCACTCTTAGGTTAGCTATTACTCCTCTTAGAGGAGTGATATATAACTTAGCCCACATATCATCTAGGTCTAGGGTTTTAACTTTTTCAACCCTCTACCATGATAACATTTTAGAACTTTTAGAATATTCTCAAAAGTCCATGTGAGGCTAGTTCTAAATTTGTGGGTAAAAGGGGATTGACATGGTATCCACACATACCATGGTGGTCAATAGGTAGATCAACTTATGGATATGTAAATTTTATGCAATAACTTAGATTGAGGATATTTTCACATTGGTAGTCTAAAGATCTAAATATTTTAGTGTGTAAATCAATGTTGAGTGTGTGGGTAGAAGTTATAAACTATAACTACAATCATTAATCTCCCACATGGATACTTATTACAGCAATTCCATAGTTATTACACTCATTGGACTATGTTTCAACTTTGGATCTATGAAATTGCTCATATTCAGAGTCATTCTTAAAGACCAACTTAAACTAAGCATGAACTTAATTCCTCCTTGGTTATTTCCTTTGTTAACATGTCAATAGGATTTTAGTTAATCTACATCATTTCTAACATAAATTTTTGTTATAGCTCAAAATGTCACCCATAGGGCCTTCTTAGCTTAAATGGCATACCCTTGGGTCTATTAGGGAAGCACCTCAAAATCAAGGGTAAAATATAAGATAAACTCCCATGGAAACCACTCAAATGCTAGTAGAACACTAGTTGGGAGGGTTGTAACTCTTTAGTTGGTTTGTGAGGGACAATTCGAATGATTTTACTTAGCAAAGGAGACTTGGAGCAACTAGGACTAGAAAAGTAAAATGGATAAAGTTGGGAAAGGTAAAAAATGATTATATTTCAAAGATATGGATGAAAGGACCATACCAAACATGGTAAACAAAAAGTTTAAATAAATTTGATCACTCCTCAACCTCTTATATACAAGCAATGTTTTCCATAAGCAAAGAGAGAAAAGTTGAGGATAAATAAATATTATTAAATTAATAAACCACTCTCCTTTATGATAATATGTAGAATACAATGTGCTTGATTGTGAGTTATAGTGAGAGGGGTAGTGAAGGGAGGTCCACAAAGAAAACAATGTTGTAAGTGTTGTTGGTATAATAAAAAAATTATGCTTTTCCTCTAGCAACATGTTATTTTTAATGTATGTTTGTGGGTTACGATGATGTTAATATTAAATTGATTTGTAACGATATAGTGGTTGTTTATTGTTTGTGTGCATGTTACAAGTGAAAGGAGCATAAGGGTCAATATCTTGAAGAGCTTCATTGTCGAAAGTAGTAAGTGTCCACCATCTATAATAAGGTCTACTCCCTTCTCTCTCTTTACTTTTATTATGCACGCATGTGTCATTTATTTTTTTGGGTTAGGCAGATATTTCACATGTTATTTATCATAGCCCTTGGTAGAACTATGGGTCAAAATTAATTTGTCACTGCATAGGAATTTCCATATAAATAGAATTGGTGCCTCCATTGGGGAATCCTAGTGGGTCTCTTTGTGATAGTTGTTTACTTATTTTTATTTTATTTTTACTTTTCTTGGTTTCATCATCATTAGGGGTCTTACACCAAATCTCACTATTAAAAATCTTCATAGGCACCAACCTACCAAAGGCACCAATCCACACTACTAGAAATATATGTAGGCACCAACTTACTTCACTAAGCCTTTTTACTACTTCTACCTTCACCAAGTATGCTAGATGCTTTTTCCTTTACTATGTATTCTTGTTGCTTCCTCCCTTACTAGGTTTGATTGTTTCTTCTACCTTCACTAGGTTGGTTAGTTACATATTCCTTCACTAAGTTTTCTTAAAAAAATAAATAAATAAAAATAGAAATAAATTTAAAAAAAAATAATCATACCAATAAAAAACGTGTACAACATGCCACCTAACCAATTTTTCAAGTATGATTTTGAAACTATTGCCTTAGGTACTTATGTATGCTTCCTTAGATCTCTAAAATTTTCACATTTTGAAAAGTCCTAAAAAATAATTTATAACAAAAATACTAAATTAACTTGTTTGAAGTTGACTTTAGGACTATTTGAAAACCATAACTTTGATTGTGCATATCTTAAAAACTAGCCTATATCCATCTAACTCCGAATCTATCATGCGTTGAGAGGGATCAAATCCCTCGAGGTGCAAACCTTTCCTCAAATTCCACACTCCAAAAAGAAGGTTTGCACCTCGAGGGATTTGATCCCTCTAAGCACATGATATATCGAGAGTTATATGGATCTAGGTTGGTTCCATTTGAGGGAAACAATGACACATTTTTAGATTAACATTATTATGTATATGTTTGAGATAAACTTCATACTTTGAGATAAATTTACATTATGTTTTCTTTCTTTGACATGACTATCATTCTCTTCTTTAATTTTGTTTTTGTTGCTTGCCTTGAATGGTTTGTACATCTGTGCTTGGATGCTTTGAGTGGTTTGTGTGTTTATTTTTTTGGATTTGGAAGGGAATGTTTGTGAATGTTACAATTGTTGTATTATATTTCTATATGTGTATGTAATTGTATGTTAGTAATTAGTTGTTGATGAAGAAGGGAGACAATCTTGCCAATATTTTCCAAGAGGATTGATACTACACATATATTTCATTAATTTTAGGTATTACAACTTTTGACAATTAATAATTCTTAATAGTGTCCCTCAAGGTATTAGTAAATATATTTTGAGGAGTAGTTTTAATAATTTACTACATCAAGATTACTCTTGAAATCATTTGTTTCATTGCTAATGTTTGAAATAATTTATTTCCTTCAAAATACTTTGATGATTTTTTTTATCTATAGTTTGTTTTTCAAAAGTCAAGAAATAATGTGATTTTGTTTCTTTAATGAGTGGTCAGATTTGCGAAATCTTTACACTATTTGTTAGCTTTTCCAACTTTTCATATCGATTATATGAAAAGGATAGTTGATATTGCAAACTATTCAATTCCTTAACTCGAACTATTGTATTAAACAACATACCTTGTCTCTCTTGCTCTCCAATATTGATAGGTTGAATTACTATAACACAAAAATCAATGCAAACTGTCAATCATTTTTTTGTGCTTACACTAAAATTAATGCAAATTGTCAATCTAATCACTTTAAGTTAATGTACCATAATACATTGAGTTACATCAAATCAAAAATCATCATCTACATTGAAATCAATGCATCTAATGTAAGCAATCAAATAACATTGTAAATAAACATTTACACTAAAATAAATGCATCTAGTGCATGCAATCAAAATTAGAAATCAACATCCATATTTACTGTAAGTAATGAAATACGATTAGAAATCAACATCTACACTGAAATCAATGTATCTAGTGCAAGTAATGCAAGTAATCAAATAGGATTAGAAATCACCATATACAATGAAATCAATGCATCTAGTTTAAGCAATCAAATAGGATTAGAAATCACAATCTACATAGAAATCAATGCATCTAGTGAAAGCAATCAAATAGAATTAGAAATCACCATCTACATTGAAATCAATGTAGATAGTGTAAGAAATCAAATAGAATTAGAAATCAACTTCTACATTGAAATTATTGTATTAGTGCAAGCTATCAAATATAATTATAAACCATCTACACTAAAATCAATGCATCTAGTGAAAGCAATAAAATAGGTTTAGAAATCAACATCTACACTGAAATCAATGCATCTAGTGTAAGCAATTAAATATTATTAGAAATCAACATCTAGACTGAAATTAATGCATCTAGTGCAAGCAATCAAATAGAATTAGGAATCACCATCTACCATCAATTCAATGCATTTAGTGCAATAAATCTTCCTCCCTATCTCACCCCCAAACATACACATTGTCTCTCCATCTCTTCCTTTTCACTCCCCCCTCTCTCTCGCTCCACTTTTCTCTTTGTATGTCTTTTTTATCCCCACCCTCTCTCCCCTTCCAAATCCATCTCTTTGTCCTCCCTCTCTCCTCCTCTCTCTCAAGTTGTATCTCCCTCTCTCTTTCTCTCTCTCTCTCTCTGCCCCCAACTCTATCACTGTCTCCCTCCCTCTCTCCTTATCTCTCCCCCCTCCATATTTGTGTCTCCCTCTTCTCTCTTACCCTTCTCTCCTTTTCTCACTAATCCAGGTGGCTCCAGACACAGGAAGAAGTCCCAGAGGACTTAGAAAAGGGTCAAAAATCAAAGTTTTTGGATTGTGCTCTAACTAGGGTCATGTTGAAGATATTTTCATCATGATTGCGGTGGTGTGAATGGTTCGTCAAACCGAGTCCGTATGTGAAAGTTAGGAGCAGTCAAAGTTTAGGGTTGACTTGGGTGACTAGGCAGGCCTAAGGAGGTAGTAATTTGGACAAAAGTCGGCCACCGGATTTCGGCCAACCTGGGCCAGTTTCCAGGAGAATTTGTGGGTCCGTTAATTTGTCTTCTACCACCTAAGATTCTGGAAAATTCCTAAGGGGGTCGATGGTTATGAATTTTTTTAAATAAAAATAAATAAATATTAAATGGGGCTGGTGACCATGACCATGCTGCTCTTGGAACCACCATAACCCAAAAATATTATTTATCTAGGGTGGGTGTCCATGACCTCACCACCCTGGAGTCCCAATGAAAACCTTATAATAATGGTGGGGGGCGCAAGCTATCAACCCCGCTACCCTCTCCACCTCCAATATAATATAATAAACAGGTGGTGGGTTGTGGGTTGTCAACCTTGCTACCCCTCCACATCACCCTCGTACAAACTATAATAGCGACAGAGGTTAGGAAATCAGGCCACCAAACTGGCAGACCCTCCTCCCATTTACTAATATATAACCGTTATGTGTAAAAAAAAGGGAGGAGTGGGATTTGATCCCCTGACCCCTCCTCAATGAATTTCCAAATTTACCAATGCACCAACAATACTTCTTGTGTACTCCACCCACCAAAACATATTTGAACCGTTTTTCACAGTGCGTCGAGGAGGAGGCTAACAACGAGCACACATTTCTATGCAGGTGGAACCATGATCTGAGCAATTTCTCGAGGAGGCAGATTTTCACTTTGTTAGATTTCAACAAATTTTATATGGTTTCAACATTTGTCGATGCCATGAACTCAATGGTGTTGTCCATTTCCCCATCAGAGATCTATGATTTTTGGGCTTCTTCAATTGTGGAGGTATAAGGTCGTCATTTTGACTTTTGATGTATTTTAATTATTTTTCCTTCTAATGAAAATAGAGCCTCCCCACTCATTCGAGCAGATTAGGGAGACGTAGTACCTCCTGGACGAACTCCAATATCAATCTTGTGTTTTCTATGCGTGACTTGATATTCTTCTCTTCCTCTTCTTTATGCACTTGTAATTTTCATGGTTAAAATGCAAGCTTAATATGTAATTCTTTAATGCATCATAAGGAAAATATTTTTTGGGATCAAGTGGTATCAGAGCAGTCTTTGTGCACGTGAATTGCATGTTTTTATGCTAACAACAAACAGGCTCTGAAGAGGCGAAAGGAAACTAAAGTCTTTCGAAAGAGAAACATGGGTGAGGAGAATGATGCTCGATATGAAGAGGAGGTAAAATTCCGCAAGACTTTCTACACGATGGCAGATCATGTTGAGAAGATGTTCTCAAGACTTGAAAAACTTGAGAGTGCAGGGGAAAGAGTTCCAGAAGGACAAGGTTTAGCACATGGAGATGATGGAGGAGATCCACCTCCTTCCCCTTCCACGAGTGAAAGTTCTTCTTCCTCTCATCACCATCATCATAGAAATTCAAGGGGTACATCTAAGAAACCTTTCTCTAAATTAGATGTCAAATTTGATCTTCCCATGTATAACGGTGAAAGTAATCCAGAAAAGCTTAATAACTGGATTAGGCGGATTGAGATCTACTGCAGGATTCAACAGATCACAGAGGATGAGGCAAAGATTCAGTTGGCCTCTCTTCGACTGAGTGGCACCGCTCTCATCTGGTGGGAGAGAAAATTGTGAAGCAATAAGAGTGTGGGTAATCTTCTTTCCTCATGACCTAGTTTCATTTTTGCATTAAAAGAACAATTTTACCAAGGTGTTTAAAAAACAAGCACTTAGTTTGGGCATTGCACTTGACTCACTTGAAGTAGTTACTAAGTATATTGGATCATTACATAGTTACATTAGACATTTATTATTATTGTTTGAACCTACCACCATTGACTCGGCCAGTGTAAAGGCCATTCATCTGGAAAACAGGGGAACACATGAATGAGATGACCACCCAAAGAGAACCACAATAGCTAAGAGAAGGGGAGAAAATCACATTGTGAGAACGAGGGGCATGATGAAGAAAATTGTTGGAAGTTACACCTTGAGCTAAGACTTGAGAAGGTTACAGTAGCGGGATTTGCACGAGATAGGCCCATTGACTTGGGGTCTAATTCCATCGATGAAACAAATTTTTTAGCCTTTGGGATCATGGTAGGAGGACCCATAGATTTGAGGTTTGATTCCAGCTATGAATCAAGGATTTCAATAAACATAACGAAAAAGGTGATCCCATATTAGGACTCCAAGAACTTGAGGAGATCAACCACCGCATCCAAGTAGAGAATGCTGAGCTAAGGGGGCTTCTATAGGAGGCAAGGGAAGAAAAAAAATATTACTATGCCAGTTGCAAGCCAAGGATGAGGCCTTGGAAGAGTTACAACATCGCTATCTGGAGGTAAAAAATGATTCTCTAATTTCATATGATTTTCATGATGATGAATTCGCTGTTTTGAAAAAAATACTACAGGGATTGGATCGAAACTATTAAATAAAATAGGGTATCATGGGAAGGGCCTCAGCATCAAAGGCCAAGGCATCGTAAACCCCATCAAATTCAAGGAAATGTTGTGTCGTGCAGGACTCGAATACGCTAGAAAGGAAATGGGAGAAAGCTCTAATATAGCTAGTAACCAGCCAACGACAGATGATGAAACTCCTTCCTCACATTCCAGCGATAGTGAGGGATCCATGAACACTTATCGGAGGAACACCAAGGGAAAGCACCCCAAAGAAGCCTTGAAAGTTTGGAGGAAAAAGAATCATTGTAGTCCTTGCAACAAAGAGGGACATCAACAAACCATGTGTCTGATGCTCCATGCTCTGGAAACATCGTCAGAAGAGCTGAAAGGTGAACATGTTCAACAAATGAATCCACCCCACTCACATTGGTCTACTTTATTAAGTTGGTTTTTTTAGAGGTAGTAGCTTGTTATGGCCACCATTGTAAATCATACGCTGCAAGTCAATGTAAAAGTGATGGTGTGTTTCCCATCACTTCAAAATGCAACGATGATATTTTTGCCTTCCTTATTAGTAGTTGAGGTATTGATTACTTTTGATGTAATCCTTAGCCAATGAGTGTCTACTATAAACTCTTGGCAAGGAAGGGTTGTTGAGTCATGTGTGATGTGCATGATTTCAAAATATGTACTAGTTTCGTGTGCAGGTGATTGAAAGTGTGAATTGAAAAGGACACAAACCGAGTGCTAAGTGTAAATTCTTTAGAGGAACAAAAGCTCCTCAGTGGGGAGGATTGATCCAGTTGGCTCCAGACACAAGCAAAAGTCCCAGAGGACTCACAAAAGGGTCAAAAATCAAAGTGTTTAGATTATGCTCAAACTAGGGTCATGTTGAAGATCTCGTCGTCATGATCGCGGTGGTGCAAATGGTTCATCAAACTGAGTCTGTATGCAAAAGTTAGGAGCAGTCAAAGTTTAGTGTTGACTTAGGTGACTAGGTAGGCCTAAGGAGGTAGCAATTTGGACAAAAGTTGGCCACCAGATCCTGGCCAACCTGGGCCAGTTTCCGGGCAAATTTGTGGGACCGTTAATTTGCCTTCTACTGCTTAAGTTTCTTGAAAATTCCTAACGGAATCGGTGGTTATGAATGTTTTTAAATAAAAAAAGTAAATATTAAATGGGGCAGGCGGCCATGACCCCACCTCCCCCAAAACCACCATAACCCAAAAATATTATTAAGTTGGGGTGGGCAGCCATGACCCCGCCACCCCGGAGTCTCAACGAAAACCTTATAATAATGGTAGGGGGCGTGGGCTGTCAACCCCGCCACCCTCTCCACCTCCCATATAATACAATAAACATGTGGTGGGGCACAGGCTATCAACCCCACCGCCCCTCCACCTCACCTTGTACAAACAATAATAATGGCGAAGGTTAGGGTATCGGGCCACTAAACTGGCATACCTGCCTCCCATTTAATAATATATAACCGTTATTTGTAAGGAGGGGCAGGATTTGATCCCCCGACCCCTCCTCAATGAATTTCCAAATTTAACAATGTGCCAATAGTGCTTCTTGTGTACTCCCCCACCAAAACGTATTTGAACCTTTTTTCACAGTGTGTTAGGGAGGAGGCAAATAGCGAGCATACATTTATATGTAGGTGGAACCATGAACAGTGCAAAGAGGGGTTTGTAACCATGATCTGAGAAATTTCTCTGGGGGGCTAGATTTTCACTTTGTCAAATTCCGATAAATTTTATATGGTTTCAGCATTTATCAATGCCACAAACTCAATGCTATTGTCCATTTCCCCATTAGAGATCTGCAATTTTTGGGCTTCTTCAATCATGGAGGTATAAGGTCATCATTTTGACTTTTTATGTATTTTCATTATTTTTCCATCTAATGAAAACAGGGCCTCCCCACTAATTCGAGCAGGGCCTGGAGACATAGTCCCTCCTGGATGAACCCTGATATCAATCATGTGTCTTATATGCGTGACTTGCTATTCTTCTCTTCCTCTTCTTTATGCACTTGTAATTTTCATGGTTAAAATGCAAGCTTAATATGTAATTCTTTAATGCATCAAAAGGAAAATATTTTTTGGGATCACTCACTCCTCTCCTTATGTCTCTCCTGATTCTCCTCTCCCGTGTCCTTAAGTTTATCTTCTTCAATACAAGCAATCAAAGAGGATTAGAACTCACCATCTACACTGAAGTCAATGCATCTAGTGCAAGAATTATTATTCCCTTTCTCCCCCCTCCATCTATATCTATATCTCCCTCCATCTCTCCTTCCTTGGCTCTCTATCTCACCCCCTCCTACAATTCACATGCTTTCCAAGGATAATTTTAGGGGCGAATGTTCGCCCTTTGGCAAAATTAAGGGGTTTTAAATTTTTAGTGGGAGAATATTTTGTATCATAGTACATTTTTACAAATCACCTCAAATAGCCCACCTTATTTTAAGGGAAGGGTAAAAAAGGTAAATTTAGCCCTTGAAATTAGGACTTACAACCTTCCATTCGCCCATTTTCAAGAATAGGTTTTATTTAAGTGAATCCATTCACCCATTTTCAAGAATAGGTTTTATTTAAGTGAATCCTATGGGCCAAATACCATATTTATAAAAGAGGTATGGTAAATTAATAAAAATATAAATAAATGAGAGGTATGGTAAATAAATAAAACATTTTTTATATTTACTCCATAAGTCACCTTATATACATGTAAGGGTGTAAACAAATAAAAATATAAGTAAAGTGGAGGTATGGTAAATAAATAAAATGTCTTTTTATACTTACTCTAAAGGTATGGTAAATAAATAAAAATATAAATAAACTAGACGTATCGTAAATAAATAAGACCTCTTTTTATATTTAGTCCATAACCCTCGTTCTATTTATGAAGGCTCAAGAAAGAGGTTTTATTTAAGTGAATCCTAAGGGCCAAATACCATATTTGTAAAAGAGGTATGGTAAATTAATAAAAATATAAATAAACGAGAGGTAGGGTAAACAAATAAAACATATTTTTATATTTACTCCATAAGTCACCTTATATTTACCAACACTCAAAAAAATGGGTTATATTTAGGTGAAACCTATGGCCAAAATACTATGGGACAAATACCATGGACTAGATTGTTATTAATACCATGCAAAAAACCATTATTAACCCTAATATTAGAATTAATAAAAATAAAAATGGCACATGGTATTGACCCATGGTATTCACCAAAATGGCACATGGTATTGACCCATGGTATTCACCTGGACTGTAACCTATTTAAATGGGGGAATTAAACCAGCATGTAGCCTATGTTAAGATTCACTAGGACTTTACAAAGTTTTATTATTTAGTGAAAGACTCGCCAAGATCTTACAAGATTTTATAATTGAGTAAAATATTCGCCATGCCTGGTGAGAGATTCACCAAAAAATTATATATACATATTATATTATTGATAAAATCGCCTTCCATTTTTCCTATATACCATGGAGATTCGCCCATTTATTATATTTATAAATTTAGGGGGGGTTCTTAAAATTTTCCCTGATGCTTTCTTCCTCCATACCTAATGATCTCTCCCTCTCTCTCTTATTCCCTTTCTTCACCTTCCATCTATATATCTATCTCTCTTTGTCTCTCTTTTGTCTCTCTATATAAACCCCAAAACATACATAGTCTTTCTCCATATGTATATATCTATCCCTCCCTCTTCCTCTCCCTCTCTCTCTTTCTTCCCCTTCTCTCCCTTTTTTCCCCTTTTATCTTGTTGGCATTTTGGCACAAGTGTGGCCCTATGGTACAGGTGTTGTCCTTGATGGCAACTCACTTTGGTGTCAAACCTCAGTTCAGGTGCTCAGAATGAAGGAAATCTTGTATACGTAGGTTCACCTTGCTGAAGGCACATATACACGCGGGTTATACGTTCAGAAGTCGCGTATGTGTATACACGCACTTTTATGCACAAAAAAGCGCGTACATGGTGGGAAACTTATTTTTGGTCCATGGTTGTTAGTCCTTAGAATTTGAACCTATGATTTTGGATCATGGTATCTCGTCAGAAGTGTTGACCCCAGGTTTTGGGCCCTTGGCATTGGTTTATTATGGTTTTGGACCGTGGTATTGTGGAAGGCCTAAAACTATAAAAGAGAAAGGAGATCATGTGATAAGGAATCATCTGAATTATTATTGAATATCTGAGTATGAGATCTGAAATATTGGTGATTAGCATTGTGGAGCAGATCTGGATCTGAATGAAGGAGGAACCTTAGCGAAAAGAAGGATAAGTTCTATTGATGGGTCATAATCTCTTGGGTTGAATGATAATATCTTTTCATGATTTTGATCTATTATATCTGGCGCATGCGTGATCTATAAATCTGATAATCTAGGTTAATCAGTTCCTGAATACTTGAAAGAGTGAATTATGTTTGTAGATCTGTACGCAGGTTCAGTTCAGCTAAGGCACGCATATACGCAGGTTCAGTGAAGGAAAACAACGTATACACAGGTTGTTCCATACGCAGAAGCGTATGCACGCAGGTTTCAGGCCATTAAAGTAGCGTATACATTTTGAGTTTTGTTTTTGCTACTTTTGTTTATTGCTGCAATGTTTTGGGTTTGGTTTTGGTGTGTGGTACTGTTACTGTGATCTGGGTACAGTCGTCAGAGAGGTGTTTATGTTGATTCAGTTTTGATTGGTGAAAAGGTGATTGGTTGATGCAGAAATTCTTGATGGTTGATTGATATTATTTGTGGATCCAGTCTGAAAATTTATGAGACGTGGTCCCTGAAAGAAAGAGAAGGTTGTAGCCTTCTGTAGGCCAGCACCTACGTACTAGTATCTTGGCTAGTGCAAGCGTTAAGGGGGTTGTAGCTCCCTTCCAGTAGAAGCTGGAAAACGAGAGAGAGTTGTAGCTCTCTGCAGGTTGCAGCCTGCATACTGGTAAAGGACTCCACCAGTACATTTGTAAAAAGAAGTTTCTAATTAAAGAAAAGATAGAGACGAATTGCAGCAGGTTCTTTTCACCCACATTGGGTTTCCACCTTATATCCTGTGTTCTTGTGTGCGATTGTCTTTCTACTCTGCTTTATTGTTTCTGGTTACTAGTTATTTTCTTCTGAATCACAGATTAACAATCAACATCAGAAAGATAAAGTAAATTAAAAGTTTTCATTATATATGTGGGTTTTCTTCTACATAGTTGTGTATATACGTGGGTTTAATTAACTGAAGTAGTGTATAGCAGTTGATTTTGAAAAAGGAATATTTGACTTAATAATACTGATTCACCCCCCCCTCAGTATTATTCCCAACATATCTCTCTTCCCTCTATCTCTCCTCTCTCCCTCTCTCCATCCCTTATAAATCCCTCTCTCTCACTCCACCTTTCTCTCTATGTGTCTTTCTTTTTAAATCCATCTTTCTCTCCCTTACTCTCTCCTTCTCTCTCTCATATCCAAGCTCTCTTCCTTCCTATCTCTCCCTTTCTCACCGACCTCCCTTTGCCTCTCCCCCTTATCTCTTTGTCTTTGTCTCCCTCTCTCTCTTCGCCCTCTAAATCTCTCACTATCTCTCCTTCTCTCCCCAGCTTATCTCTATCTCCCCTTCTTTACCTCTTTATCTCACCCCCAGACATATACACTCACTCTATCTCTCCCTTGTCACTCCCTCTCTCTCTCTCTCCACTTTTCTCTCTCTATGTTATTCTTCTTCCCTCTCTCTCTTTCCTTCCAACTCCATTTCTCCATCCCTCCCTCTCTCCTCCTCTCTCTCAAGTCCTATATCTCTCCACCTCTATCACTATGTATTTGTTCTTCCCTCCCATATATATATAGAGTTAATATATATCATGATATATTATAATATATTATAATATAACATATTTAATATTATATTACAGTGAACATCATATTAATCCTAAGTTATTAAATTTATAATATCAATATTATAATATATTAATATTAATATTAGATTAATGATATTTTTTACATGACATGATAACAAAATTTTCAAATATTACAACTTTGACGTGGAAATATTTATGTCTTTGTAGATTTTAATATATCCATAGGATATGGTTCCACTTTTAAAGATTCATTATACAAATATTTAATTAAAATAAATATTAAAAGATATTGGAGCAATATTTTCGTTTCTTTGGTTGAAATAACCTTTTTACTTTATTTTACAAAACGGTATTGACTTTAGTAAAGAGTAAAGATGTTAAAAAATTACCTCATTTAGAATTTTAATGTGGTAAAACAATTTGTTGAAGGTAAATTTATGATCCATTCAAATTCAACATATATGATAAAATAAATATTAAACACATAACTATATAAAACATTTAAATAATCATTTTTATTTTTAGATTTTTAAGATTTTTTATTTTGGCCGACATGAGAAAAATTTCAACTTTGATGACAAACATACACACTTACACATCATACTGGGTTGTAGAATGCACCTCCCAATGCAATTATAGTGAACTAAAGTCTAAAATATTTTCTATAGGTACCTATAGATCTTACCTCTCACTTCTAAGTATTTCATAGTTAGAAACATCTCATAAAACAATTTATAGAAAAACTGTTAAACTGGCATGTTTAGTGATAATTTTAGGAATATTAAAATTCATAACCTCCACAATGCATATCTTTGAAATTATGGAAAATAAAAGTTTAAACTATTTACCATAGGTACCTAGAGAACTCCCCTCTATATCCAAGATATTTCATAGTTTGCATGTTATATATCTAGATCAAAATAATGTAGAAACATAAGAATATACAAATCAATGAATTGATAATAAGACATTTTGAGGGGTCATCCTCCTTTTACATCACATAAATGAATAATTCTTGGATGATTCAAATGAAAATACCTACTTTGTATATATAGAAGTCTAAAGGGTCAAAATATAATTAGGGCCTACATAATAATAATAATGTAAGGGCACAATAATAAAAATAGTGGGCTTCTATGGGGTATAAAAATAACAATATAGGGTTTACATTAGTATTATAGGGACTTAACATGCCCCTCTCCTTCAAAAAAGTGTTGTCCTCAACATTGAGTAGTTATGGATGCTTCTATATAAAATAATCATCCTCCTATGTGGAATCTTTAGCTGATAAGTTCTTCCACTTAATGAGATACTCTAAAATTGATCAATTCTATATTTATCAAATTCTTGTTTCTATGATTACTTCAAGCTCCAATATGATTCTACTTTCCTCGTTAAGTTCTAGAAATATAGTTTGAATCAGAAACTTATCACCTATAACCTCCTTTAAGCATGAAACATGGAAAACTAGTTGTACTCACGAGTATGCAAGAAAATCCAATTTGTATGTCATAGTACCAATATTTTGCAATGCCTTGTAAGGGTTATAATACTTGGGTGATATTTTATTATCCTTATTAGCTTCCTTGAGGGGAATTTGTTTGTAAGGTTGTAACCATAAAAATAACCAATCACCCACATTAGGAGAATTTTGAGGTCTAAAATGGGTCTCCTAAGGAAATTATAAAATAATAGTAGAAATAATAAAATAAGATTAGATTACATCATCAAATTTAGAGGGAAAAAATATTAACTTATTTTGTCAACTCGTATTTTAAACTTATCTCCGTATGGGTTTACTCAAATTTCAAGCGAAAACACTCTTTGGATGCATAATTTGATTCTTCATCCAAGGAGTATCCATGTTGCATACTTTAGATGGATCCTGCTACACGAAAAATGAGAAATACATGAAAAAATGTGATTGCAATCACGTTTTTCATGTGTTTCTCATTTTTCGTGTAGCAGGGTCCATCGAAGTATGCAACATGTGTACTCCTTGGATGAAGAATTAATTTTTTCATCCAACAATTACTCTCACTCGAAATTTTAGTAAAACCTTAACGAGATAATTTGAAAATGCAAGTTGAAAAAATAGTTTTATTATTTTATTATTTTTTAATCATTTTACTTTTTTACTCCAAAAGTGGTGAATCATCCCCCATGGTTGAGATCATCATCTTGAATCTTATTGGTTCTTATAAAGTTTTTCTAGTTGTACATTTTTCTTAGGAGACCCGTTTTAGACCTCAATTCCCCTAATGCATTGAAATTTTTTTCATTGTGATGTTGATATGCTTGTTCTTTCATTTGATTTGTGCTAGAGTGAAGTTATCGTTTAAGAGGTGGAGAACTTGTTGATGCTTGATGTGATCTTCAACTACTTGAACCTTATAATTATCTCTTAGAGGTTATGTGCTAAATGGTGTATGGTATCCATAAAACACCATAAATGGGGTCATTTTTGTTGTGATATGAAAGGAAGTGTTATAGCACCATTTTTCCAGAGGTAACCATTGAATCCAATGTGTTTATTTACCATATGAAAATCAACGAAGATATCCTTCCAAAATTTTGTTCATTAACTCAGTTTTCCAATCATATTTGGGATGATAAGATGAGGTATGAGTCAATTGAGTACCAAGACTAGAAAATAATTTTGTCCAAAATTTTCAAATGAAAATTGGATCTCTGTCACATTAAATAATATTTAGGTTTCCATGTATTTTTTAAACTATTTCTACAAATGCAATAGTGATTGTACTAGCTTTGAAAGGATGAAGTAATGCCTAAAAATGTGTATACTTGGTAATTCTATCGATTACCACCATTATTACACACTTTCCTTCATACTTTGGTAGACTTATGATAAAATCAATTGAGATGTCCTCCCAACATTGACTTGGAATGGTTAATGGTTGTCAAATACTTGGGGTCTTAATTGCCTTGACTTTATTTTGTTGGAAATCCAAACATTTTGCCACAACTTGCAAACATGAGCTTTAAGTCCATCCAAAAAAAAATCATGCTTGACCATGTAGCAAGTTTTAAAATTCATAAGTTCCCTCTTATAGGATAGAGGTGAAATTATAAAAGAACATTTTGTTTGATTGGGAGTTGTTACATAGATATAAGCAATCTTTGTACCACAATGAATCATGTTTCTAGATAAATGTATCATCTGCACTAGGATCTTGTTGCAACTCTTGAATGAATCTCCAAACTGCTTCGTCATTCTTCCATTCATCCCTTGCTTCATTTATCCAATTAGGTTGGATAATAGAAATGACACAAAGCAATGCCTCTACATCCTCGTCCCTTCTTAATAATGCATCTGAAATAACATTTTTCTTCCCTTTTGGTATATGATTTCAAATTCATAACCCAACATCTTTGTGAAATACTTTTGTTTCTCTTATAAAGAAGTGTTTAATACTATCATGATTTTTTTTACCTTGAAGTGTATTCCTTCTCACAATAGGTTTGTGTAAATTATTTACCTTGATTGGATTACTTTCAAAATAAATTGGTCTTCCTTGTATTAAAATAGCACCAATGTCATTTCTTGTGGCATCACTTTTGAAAATAATTTTCTTTGGGAATTCTAGTGTAGCTAAGATCAAAGCTTGACACATTTCATCTTTAAGATGTTCAAAGCCCTTAGTTTCTTCTGGAGTCCAAGAAATGCATCTTTCTTTAGTAATCTTTTTATAGGTGTTGCTATTTTACCTTAATTCTTATCAAACTTGTGATACTACCCTTTCCAATCAAGAAATCCTTGAAGATGACTTAAGGTTGTGGGGATTTTCTACTCCTTGATGGCTTTAATTTTGTTAGGGTATACCTTAACACCCTTATGAGATACAATATGACCCAAATATTCCACCCCTTCTACCCCAATGAAAAATTTGGAGGGTTTGAGCACCTTATCAACATGTTGGACATGATATTTCCAAAAAATAATTTTAGTAGATTATTATAATATCAAAAAATACTAACACAAATTTTCTAAAGGTAGGATTTGAAAGTGGAATTTATCAAACCTTGAAATGTGGAAAGTGCATTAGTAAGGCTAAAATTTATGACAAAAAATTCATAATGACCTTCATGAGTTATGAATGTTGTTTTTAGAATGTCTTATGTCTTCTTTCTAGTTTGAAGATATTCTAAACAAATATCTTGCTTGGTGAAGTAAATTACTCCATGTAATTCATCCAACAATTCATCAACGACACAAATGGGAAATTTATCTTTAATATGAGCTTGTTGAGCTCTCTATAATCTATACACATACGCTATGATTCATCCTTCATTTGCACCAATACTACTAGAGAAGAGAAAGAACTTTGGCTAGACTGAATTATAATTGCCTCTAACATTCCTGAAACCATACATTCAATTTCACTCTTTTGTTCATAGGGATATCGATAAGGTTTTATTTTTGGAGGAATACTTCCTGCAATCAAGTGAATAGAATGATCATGATCGTGAATAGGTGGGAGACTTTTGGGAGACTCAAATTGATCTAGGTGGCTCCAGAGACACACATAGGACAATGAGGGCTTATGAATGCTTGAAAATGAAAGTGGTCAAAATGATTTCAGACCAAGACTAGAGCATAGATCTTGTCGTCATGATCATGGCACTGTGAATGGTTCGTCAATCTGAGCTCGTGTGAGGGAGAACGAGCCAGTCAAATTTATGGTCAAAGTTGGGCTATGGGCCAGGTTTAAGTGTCCTTCAATTTGACCAACCCTGAGGCATGAAACCTAGCTCCTGAAATTAGTCGAAATTGTGGCCTCATTAATTTGCCCAATATCCCTTATTTTCTAAAGATTGGAAAATCCCCTCTATGTTAACAAAATAAAATAAAAATATATTGTGGTGGCGGGCCACCACCCTCACCACTGCCAACAACCACATTAATATAAATTTGGCTGATGGGCCATGAACCCCGTCGGCCCCCAAACCTTACAAAAAAATATATATTTAAATTAATTTTTGGCTCAGCGGCCATCACCCCGCCAAGCCCTCCACCCACGCCACATAAATATTAATCAAATATTAAGGGGGTGGGTAGGCCACGTCCAGTGGACCTGGCCCACACCCCAACAAAACCTCACCATGCAATGAGTAAGGGTGTTGATGGGGGTTGAACACGCCTGACCCACGTGGTCAGTCCCCAAACAGGCGACCCCATGTAATACGACAACCATCCAACATACCTCCCAAATAAATGAATGCGCCTCCCAAAAAAATAAACGCGTCAACCATCCAACAGCAATGAGTTACATAGGGTATGGGGGTAGGTTGCCTAATGTGGACCCGACCTCCCAAAACAAAATGCGGTTTGTAAAAAAAAACTAATTGCATATTAATATGGAGGGTCGGGTTTTGACAACCTGACCTCCTCCTTGTAATGCACCTTCCTTACCAATCCACCTAAACGACTTATTTGATAAGTCCGCCCATGAAAATTTATATAAACATTCATTTTCACCAATGCGGGGGAGATGGGGGAGGAACTAGGAAAGGGCATGGATTTCGAGACAACATAGGCAGAATCTTCTTTGATGCCCAAAGATTCTCCGAGGAGGTAAAAATTATTTTGTCGAAACATAGTCAAGTTTACAATCATTTCTCACGGTTTAATGCAAGGATCACAACGGTGAGGTGAGAGTCTCCTTTTGAGTTGCATATTTCCAGTCCACCCATGGAGCAGAATCTTTGAGGAATCTAAAAGATTCCTTGAGACTCAGATTCTCAATTTCTTAGAATTCATAAATTTGATAGTGGATTTTGCACTATTTGATGTCACAAATCTGATGGTGCATTCATATTTTCCATTTGATCATTCTATTTTTCAGCCACTTTTCTAAGTGGAGTGCAGGTGTCAGCATTCATGTGCGAGCAGTCCTTTCCATGTGATTTGATGTAGTGAGATCGATGGCATGAACAGCTTCAGCAGTTTGACATCCGCTTCTTCAGATGGCCCTGGTTGTGAGGTATATGCAGTGTGTTCATGTACTTCTTTTGCTATGCATTGTGCTGCATAGATCCCTATTTGATGTTGATGAGGGATCTTGTTTATTACTTGTTTTCGTGATTCCTTCTTGATGTGATGCAGAATCGTCTATGTGATGTACTTGTTGTCATGATTCGTTATGTTTTATTTGAGATCCCTTCGCTGTTATGTTGATGGGATACTTATGTTGTCATCATGTATGTTTTCATTGAGATCCCTTTTATGCCATGTTGGCGGGATGCTCATCATGCATGAGTTTGTGTCATATTGATAGGAGTCCTTTTGACTGAGAGTTCCTGTAGTGGAACATCTCTTGGAGCCACTCCTGCGTGAGGGAATTTTCCTTGTATGATAGCAACATCACCTCTATGTACATCATCACTATTGACAACACTTAATGTAGTGGTCTACACCATCTTGACACCAGGGCCCGAAGACGTAGTCCCTCCTGGACAAACTCTATTATCAACAGCTTATGTTTCATGTGTTGATGATTGACATCTTCCTCTTCTTTACAACATGTACAGGTATTCATTTATGTTCTCTTAAAATTGAAATTTAACACCTCACAAAAGTAAAAGGTCTTGGAAGGGTCCTTTGTCACACCCAGACCTAGATCAAGTGGTATCAGAGCGATCTTTGCGTTGATGTGAAATGCAAGCGTGAACAATGGAACGTGCAACGATAGAGGATGAAAAAGCAATGTACGGGACCATGCTCATAATTTCCAAAAGGATGGAAATCATGTATGAAACTCTATAGAAAGAGACAGAGGAAAAGGAGTGATTGCATCTTCAGTTGTAAGCCACGGAAGAAGCCCTACAAGAACTGAAGCACAACAAACATAATCTTCAAACATAGAACGTTGAATTGAAGATCTGTCTACATGAAGAGAAAGAGGAGAAACATAGTTTGCTACGATAGTTGCAAGCAAAGGACGAGGCCTTGGAAAAGCTACAGCGTGACCCATGTGAGGTAAAAATTAGTTCTCCATCTTCATGTATGTTTCCTGATGATGATTTCATTGTTTTTGAAAATCATACCACAGGAATTGGCTCCAAATTGTTGAAGAAAATGGGGTATGAAGGAAAAGGCTTGGATATTAATGGCCAAGGCATTGTCAACCCCATAAAAGTAGAAGAATTACCTCATCAGATATGACTTGGGTATGTCAGAAAGGAAGTTGGGGAATGCACCACGAAAGTTAGTGAACCACCAACAACCGATGATGAGTAGCCCTCATCAGTTCTTTCCAAGTCGAAAGAGGAGGTAAAAGATGTTGATTTCCTTTCAGTTTTGTCTTCACATAGTATTATTTATGTTGGAGATTTGGAGATCCCAATTATAGGGACAAACATGAGGCTTCTTACAAGGACGAGGCATGAGGAGGAAGAAAAACTTGGTGTTAATAACCAAGACATAACTCAACCATTTGAGGTTATGCAGAGGCCTCAATTTGCAGGATTGTGATACACCGAGGGAGAATGCTCTAAGTTGTCAGATTCTTCCGAGACATCATCGAAATCATCGAAGAAAGAGAATGATGGGAACACATCCCCATCATCCCATGGGAATGTCCATCGTAGGGAAAGAGCTGAGGCAAGCTCTCCTCGCCATACTTACACCAAAGACAGAAAGGAAAGGTATAACCAGTTCCGATATTCGAATGTTCATTTCGATTATAATCGTGTCGTTAACGATGAATGTAAAACATGACATTGAAAAACATGTACCTATTGTGGATTACATAACCATACATTTTCTAAGTGCTGGAAAAGAATGGCAGCACACAAAAGGATGAGGTGTGAAAGACCCTCTCAACAGTAGGTAAATAAACATGTTAAGAAAATTTGGAGGAAGAATACCTATTGCAATCATTGTGACAGAAGTGGCCATCAAACAGCCACTTGTTGGAGGCTCCATCCAGAGTAGCAACTTAAAGATAAAGTGTCGATACATGAACCAAATGAAGTAGTTGTTCGACAAGCGAAATTGCCACAAGGAGGCAACCCATTCACATTGATAAGTGAAAAATGGTTTCTAGATATGTCAGCATTTCATTGTTGTGCTTTTGTAAATCATTTGTTGCATTTTAAAATGTAAAAGTGATGATGTGTTTTCCATCACTTGTTCAGCAACAATGATGTTTGGTCTTATTTGAGTTGCATGTTAAACTGTGAAAGTGATGTCATGTTTCCATCACTTGTCAAAGAAAAATTAGTGTTTGGCCTTATTGTTGTAAATCATGTATTGCAATGATGATGTGTTATTCCATCACTTGTTGAAGCAACAATGATATGTTGGCCTTGTTTTCGTAGATGGAGTTTTGCGCCCATCTTAATGTAAATTTGACCACCGAGTATGTGTTATAAACTCGTGGCAAGTGTGGGATGCTTGGCTCATTAGTTGGTCATGCAAGTCAAGCATGTAAATTGCGAAACAATTTACTACAAGTTGTAGAGGTGGCAAGTGTCGACTCATTGCTTAAGGCTCCGAAGAACAAAGGTGAAGGATATGGAAGTGAGGCCTTTAAGGACGCTTGTGATGCAGACAAGGTACAAAAAAGTTGCAAATTATTTTTCATGCTTTTGGAGGACCAAAAGCTCCTCAGTGGGGAGGATTGATCTAGGTGGCTCCAGGGACACACACAGGACAAAGAGGGCTTATGAATGCTTGAAAATCAAAGTGGTTAGGATGATTTCAAATCAGGACCAGAGTGTAGATCTCGTCGTCCTGATCACGACAGTGTGAACGGTTCGTCAATCCAAGCTCGTATGAGGGAGAACGAGCCCGTAAAATTTCTGGTAAATGTTGGGCTGTGGGCCAGGTTTAAGTGTCCTACAATTTGACCAACCGCGAGGCATGAAACCTAACTCCCGAAATCGGTCAAAAATGTGGCCTCGTTAATTTGCCCAATATCCCTTATTTTCGAAAGGTTAGAAAATCCCCTCTATGTTAACAAAATCAAAAAAATAATATTGTGGTGGCAAGCCACCACCCCCACCACCCCCAAAAACCACATTAATATAAATTTGGCTGATGGGCCATGACCCCCGTCAGCCCCCAAAACTTACAAAAGAAAATGTTTAAATTAAATTTTGGCTCAGCGGCCATCACCCCACCAAGCCCTCCACCCACGCCACATAAATATCAAGGGGGTGGACAAGCCACCTATAGTGGACTCGACCCACACCCAAACAAAACCTCACCATGTGATGAGTAAGGGTGCTGGTGGGGGTTGAACTCGCCCAGCCCATGTGGTCGGCCCCCAAACGGGCGGCCCCATGTAATACGACAACCATCCAACGTGCCTCCCAAAACAACAAACACACCAACCATCCAATAATAATGAGTTACGAAGGGTATGGGGGTGGGCCACCCAATGCACACTCGACCTCTAAAAATGAAATGTGGTTTGTAAAAAAAACTAATTGCATATTAATATCGAGGGTCGGGGTTTGACCGCCCGACCTCCTCCTTGTAATGCGCCTTCCTTACCAATCTACCTAAATGACTTATTTGATAAGTCTGCCCATGAAAATTTATATAAAAATTCATTTTCACCAGTGCAGCGGAGATGGAGGAGGAACCAGGAGTGGGCACAAATTTCGAGACAACGGAGGCAAAATATTCTTTGATGCCCAAAGATTCTCCAGGGAGGTAAAAATTATTATCGGAACATAGTCAAGTTTACAGTCATTTTTCATTTTTCCACAAGGATTGCAATGGTGAGGTTAGAGTTTCCTTTTGAGTTGGAGAATTCCAGTCCACCCATGGAGTAGAATCTTTGAGGAATCTAGGGGGAATCTAAAAGATTCCTTGAGCGCCAGATTCTCAATTTCTCATAATTTAAAATTTTGACAGTTGATTTTGCACCATCCGATGCCACAAATCTGATGGTGCGTTCATATTTTCCATTTTCTCATTCTATTTTATAGCCACTTTTCTAAGTGGAGTGCAGGTGTTAGCATTCATGTGTGACCAGTCCTTTCCATGCAGTTTGATGTCTTGAGATTGATGGCACGAACAACTTCAACAGTTTGACATCTACTTCTTCAGATGGCCTTGGTTGTGAGGTATATGTAGTGTGTTCATGTAATTCTTTTTCTATGCATTATGTTGCATAGTTTCCTATTTGATGTTGATGAGGGATCTTGTTTATTACTTGTTTTCATGATTCCTGCTTTATGTGATGCGGAATCGTCTATGTGATGTACTTTTTTTCATGATTAGTTATGTTTTATTTGAGATCCATTTATCGTTATGTTGATGGGATATTCATGTTGTCATCATGCATGTTTGCATTGCGATCCCTCTTATGCCATGTTGGTGGGATGCTTACCATGCATGAGTTTGTGTCATACTGATAGGAGTCCTTTTGACTGAGAGTTCCTATAGCGGAACATCTCTTGGAGCCACTCTTACATGAGTACATTTTCCTTGTATGATAGTGACATCACCTCTATGTACATCATCACTATTGATAGCACTTAATGCAATTGCCTACACCATCTTGACACCAAGGACCGGAGACGTAGTCCCTCCTCGACGAACTCCATTATCAATGGCTTACGTTTTCATGTCTTGATGATTGACATGTTCTTCTTCTTTACAGCATGTACATGTGTTCATTTATGTTCTCTTAAAAATGCAATTTAACACATCATGAAAGTAAAAGGCCTTGGAAGGGTCCTTTGTCACACCCGGACCTGGATCACAAATGTATTGGAATGATTATCAAGGACTCTTTAGATATTTGGAGAAATGGATGGCTTATATGTTTGAACATCTAGTGAGCTTAATTTTGAATTACCCTCATTTTTCCTTATTCAAAATATTTGTCATTCAATTAGATATTATTATCCTCCCAAGTTTCTATGTGATACCCCTTAACTCAATTTCCTTTCCTTCCCATAAAATTTTGAAGAAAAGTTATTGAAAATTAAAATCTATCATCCCCAAATATTGTAACCATTGGACTCCTAATACAACATCAACACCACCTATTGGAATGTCAATCATTGGACTATTCAATACATATTCCCCCATGGTTAGATTAATATTATGGAACTTTCCTGAGAACTTTATTTTTCCTCCATATGTAATCATCACTTGACACTATGGTGTTTGATACAAGAAGCAATTCAAATCCATGACTATCTTACAATAAATAAAATTATGAGTACTACCGAGATTAATCAACATTATTACATTTTTCTTCTTTATATATCCTTCTATCTTGAGAGCTTAAGGAGTGGTAATTTCTTTCAATTAATTACAAGATATGGTTGGATTTATTTCTTCTTTTTCAACCCTTAAGGTTGTTCCTGGTGTAAATATTCTTCTTTTGATGTTTCTTGTTCCTTTTCTTCCTCCTTTTCACAATCTATGTAAAATAATTTATTCTTAGCACACTTATTACCCTTAGTGTATTTTCGATCACAATTGTAACAAATCCATTTTGCTCTTTTTTCCTCTAACTATTGTGGTGACAACCTTGTAGGTTGTGGGAGACTAGGAGCAACAATAATTCCATATTTATAGTTGTGAGTGATAGACTTGCTTATTTCCATAATTTTTCTTTCAACATTTCTTTCCACCCTAAACACATTCTCCAATGACTTAAGTTCCCAAAGGTGAACCTCATGTTAGATGTTATCCATTTTTTTTTAATATTTATCAACTGTCTAAAGAAGGTGTTTCTCTTTAAATCCTCATAATGTGTTATCAATTCCTCCATAATGTTGGAAACTTGACTAAACTAAGAGGGGGCTGAACTAGTTAAGTACATTCATGGACATATGTTACTCTTTTTTTCAATTGTTAACTCAAATATTAAATGAGCATCATAGCACCTTATGAATAGTAGATTTAATATGCGAAAAACATAGTATCAAATTAACACATAAAATAAACATATATGGATACCATGTATAAGTGCAAACCCATAAAGGGAGAAAAACATGAATTTGTTATTGTTGTGATACAAAGGCAAGCTCCTACTTCCTCTATTACATAAACTCTTGGAGGCCCAAACCTCTTTGATATTCTATAAGCTACAACTTTCTAAGAGGCTCCTACTCACACATAAAAAATTTGCAGACAACAACCTACAAAAGTATCCTACCTCAATGGGCTCCAACCTATTATTTTTCAAGCTACAAATCAAATGGAGACTACAATCCCCCAATCAAATAACAAATTAGATTTTTTGGTTACTTAGTATCTAGCTTTGTTCTAAAATTAGTTTTTGCCTTCTTTTGTTTTTCTTATCCTCTTTGCTTCTCTTCTTCAAGTCTACCCCACTTCTAATTCCCTTTCTCTTTCTCTTTTCTCCTTACAAGGTTGTTCAAGAACTCTCTCATACAAATGTTCATTCACAAAACTTAATTCTGATTCAACAATACATCTTTCATAGGCATGGCTCTGTAATTGTTTGCATTCTAAGTAATAATTTTAAATGAGGAGAATCTCTTAGTATTCCAAGACTATTTTCATCTCACTTCTTCATTTTTAGTTGAGTGTCAAATTTGCGCATCTGAAGAATCATTGTCATGCATTAATTATTGTGTAAGACGAGGCTCAGATGGACAATTATTGTGTAACATAGGCTAATTGAAGTTAGGGTGTATTATTGTCTATAGTAACACAATTTACATAGTAGATGACCTGCATTATAACTCTATTCCTAAGAGAAACATGCATGTTACAATTATGAAAAGGCCAAAAATATAAATGATTTTGTATAGCCGATTTTGTTTAATAGAAGTAATATGTTCTTCAAACTTTGTTCTCTAGTTCTTTGGTTTTTATATGCCATATCTTCATTTAGTTTGAAGGATAAACATCCAAGAAATCATCAATGGACAAGCATCAAATCATTTTCACATAACATCACTTAATTATCCTTTTGACTTCACATCACCTTAATCAACCTTTGCACTTTACATCACTTTAATCATCCCTTGCACATCAAGCAATCAACAACATAAATAAACTTTCAAACATCAAATGACATTAACATTAACATAATTCATCCACGTGGCCATTTGAAATCAATGCCAACATTAATGATTGCATTAATTAGCCTTTTCCTTTTCCTTTTCCTTGCTCATGCCTTTGCATTTGCCTTGCATCACAATAGTGAGAAATCTTTGCTCCTATTGGGCCTCCAAAATGTCATCCACTTTTACCCACATTTCCATAATTTTACCCTCATGCTATAACTCTATAACCCCATAACCTTACATTAAGTAACCATTTTCATGATTGTATGGGTTTATCATAATTATTTTCCAAGTCATTGATTTTAAGTATTATAAGTGAATTTATGATTAAATATTAGGAAATTAACATATTTTCATATATATAAAAAAGTATTATGATTTTTTTGATATTGTAGGCCTACTTGGAGATTCTATAAGGGTCCTATTTGACCACCCAACCACAAATTCCAACTCATAAAGATTTGTGGAATAATTGAAGAAGATGTGGATCATTAACTATGTACATTCAAAGGAGAAGAATCATGGATGAGAATTTTGAGAGGATTTGTATCTTAGATTTTTAGGAGATTGGTTGTAACCACAAGAGATAAATGTGGATTTAGGGGAGATCTAAAGATCTATATTTATTGAATAGTTATCCTTAATTTTTGTGTGAATAGGAGATACCCTTCATATAAAGGGTAGCCAGTGGTTAAGTGTTAGTGTTAGTGGCTAGTTGATAGTTGGAGGTTCCAAGTTCCATCCAAGATGCAATTTTTAAAGTGAGGATAGAGAATTCTTATAATATCTTGTAACTCATTTTATAAAATACATATTTTTACTTTGATCTCCAGGATGTGATAGTTGTTCAGTGTGCTTGTTGAGGAATGGAGGGCCCCCATCAACTAATTTTTTCACACCTTTGATTTCATTTATGCAAGTGTGGTGTGATTTCAATTCTGCAAGTGTGATTTCAATTCTGCAAGTGTGGTGTGATTTCAATTATGCAAGTGTCGTGTGATTTTCATTTATGCAACTGTGGTGTGATTTCAATTATGCAAGTGTGATTTCAATTTCAAGAAAGTGTGATTTTCTTTATGCAAGTGTGATTTCAATTTCTTTATGTTTGGTTTGGTTTGGACTAAATTGATTTAATTTGTTTTGTAATTAGGTTTAATTGCATTAGATTAATCTATTCTGATAAATAACCATCTAGTACATATAGTACAGGTATACCTCGTCACTTCTATGAAGCTCTGGTTGACAACTAATGACAGGGATTTAACTCAAAATTAAATCACCCAACATTATGGCATCGTTGCCAAGGAGTTATACATAGGTGTTTATTTTGAAAGTTTAGACAACTTATTATAGTTGCATTGATTCTTAGATGCATGGTTAAAAGAATATTAGAATTATTTAGGATGCATATTAGATTTCAAAAAAAAAATCAAAAAATTGTACTAATCTGTGTGCATGAAGGTAATTATCAACTTGTTGGAGTAATTCACAAACAATTAAGAAATTGAAGAATGCTTTTCCAAGAATTTTCTCAAATCTTACCAACAGCTGGGATATATGCCTCTAAGGAAGAGTATATTTTAACTGCATGCAGAAACTTGTCTATCTCTCCACCTCCATAACAAGATCTTCAAGTTTCTTTTGATTCCTCTTGTCAATTAGTTGAAGAGACTAAAGAATCACGCAATACTTTTGATGGGGAGAACCCAGTAGAATCTAATATTGAGGAATGTATAACAAAGGAGGATATTCAATGTGATCTAAACCAAGCAAGGAATCAGGAATGTCATAACCTTATTGAAAAGTGGTTCCAATCAAGGATCAAGTCACATCACTCTTCTATTCTTCCTTACTTCTTGATTGTATTATCAAAACAATGGGTTTTTCATGCTTTGATGTATTTTAATGCATATTTTTCAAACCTAACTGCATGAATATCTTTTTATTCTTGTTATGAACATGGTTTCACTGGAAATATGCATACACTTGATCAATTTTTTCTATTTCCGGTAGAGTAGAGTATGATAGAATTAATGAATAAAACCAAGTTTGGTGATTTGTTTAAAAAAAAATCATTTTATTTAAAATTTTATTTATTGGTGGTGCATTAAGAGCCACCTAGCTCACTAATCATTTGCAGGAATATGTAGAAAGAGAAGGAATATTTGAGAAGAAGGAGACAAATAGAATTTTGAGAGCCACAATTTGAAGTTAGAGATCAAAGCCTTTCACTTTGTCCTTTTTAATTTTAGGTTCCAAATGAATAAAGAGTTTAAATATTGCTAAGTATTCTCTCTTATTGCACTCTCTGTGATCTGGAAGATCAGAAAAGAAAATTGAACAAAATTAGTTTTAAAATTTTGCAAAAAAAATTGGATAAGAGATCTAAATTCATACTAAAAAGTATAATTACAAAACCAGAGATTCTGGGTTCGGTCCCCAGTGGAGTCGCCAATTCTGTTAAGGGAAATGTTCCCCTAGGGCTTTTGGGTTGAAACCCTAGCAGACTGAAAGTTGTCTATACAGAGAAACACACATTCACACAGCCATTATGCTATTATAAGAAAATTCTATGATAAGGGGCATACCTTAGGTCCTACGTTTGAGAAGGTCCTTAAGGGTCCAAACCCTTCTTCGAGTTCCTTTTGCTCCTTTGTCCTGAAAAACAACCAATTCTGGAGAGCACAGCAGTATATGGAAAAAACCTTAAAAAGAAACCATCTTCATGTTATAAAGAAAGGTGGTTAGTTATGAAATTTAAACAACCATTCACATTTGAATTCCAACATGAATATCATAAACACGAAGAAGATTATATCAGGAACCAAGACATGTGTTTCTTTTATTATAGACAAATAAAGTACAGAAAAGGAATAATTTCACCTGAGTCACCCTTTCGCAGGCTCCAAGAAAATCCTTCTTCCGTATTCGTCCAGCCTCAATCCTTTAACAAACTCCTTCCATGACTTACTCCATAATGTCACAAGTAGTGGATGAACGTTAACACACAAGGAAACACGGGTTTCCTATATAAATGGGGGAAGTGCAGGAGGCACAAGGATCTTCAGACCTGGTCAGGGAAAAATCTCAGCATAATAACCTTTCTCTCTCTTCTCTCCTCCCTAAGGCCTTCCCATTGAGGTCTTTTTATACCTCTCCAAAAGTAGTTTTTTAGTTGGGAGTTGGTTGGGAACAGTTGGGCCACGGGCACTAACAGGTGATCAGCAGGTAAAACCTGCGATCTCCGCCCGAAATTAAGGAGTTTTATATTTTTTAAAGTGTTTTAATACATATACACGAGTTGGGTATATGCCTACCCACGTATACACGCATTTAACTCAGGGCAATGTCGCGTATAAGGGATAAAACACTGTTTTTTAAATTTTGGACCAGGTTTGGAAGGAGGGGTTGTCTTAGGCCATAGTGCAGCATTGCAAACCATAAGAGTGAGATTTGGAGCTATAACATTTTTGCACCTCATTTAGCCAAAAATTGAGTAAAATATCAGTGTTTCAAGTTTTTTCCAAATTCTGTTGTTAATAATCCTACAATTCGAACTAAACCTGACCTGTGTGCCCCAAATGCAGAAACTACACACAAACCTGGCCTATATTCCCGATCCACAGTTGAATTTGTAGGACAGTTACAATTGTCATTAAGCCCCAATTTTTTCGCCGATGTGGTCATATGGAGGGCCATACGACCCTGGGCTAGCCGAAATTCCTCTGTTGCACCCCTTTTTCCATTTTGCATTGGTCATATTATGGTTCATGGGACTGTGGCTAGGGCTTAGGCCTAGCCCTTTGCCCCCGCTATGGTTATATCGTGATAGAGGGCCAGGGGCTAGGGCTTAGCCCAACTCCTTTCTCCAAATGTGTGGCTCATCCACATTAAATAAAATTTGGAGAACTTTAATTAACAAGAAACATGGTAGGCAGACTGGTATAGAGTTGTGTTGATACAAATGAGGCCTTAGTTTCAATTCTAGTGGAGATCGTTCAACTTCACACAAATTTTGTCCACCATGAGGAGGCCACATTGAAACCAATGGTTGGTCCATGCGGCACTCTCTCGTTGGCCCATCATAATACAACTGGTTAACCAATAAAAAACAAACATTTTTCAACCAATAAACTCGTGACGAGTGCCAGTCACTCATTGACCAATGAAGGTCATGGTCAAACTTGCTAAGGAATAATCCAGTCATCGTACAGACTACTGACTGGGCATTCTTACAACTCAAAATTCATTTTTTTAGTTATTTCCTAAAACAAACAGAACGCAATTCCGGGAGCATCTGAAGTCAGATTTTAGTGAAACAAATTGCACTGGATTCAGGGAGATGAGATCTATGCTTTGGCATTTGTTTCAATCTGATCCAAGCATTTTTAATTTTGAGCATTTTCTTGATCCATAGGATCATCCGCTAGAGAAAAAGAAAAAACATAGTTATGGACTTATAATTTCATAAAAACCTGCAAATATTTAAAAACCAACTGCGATAATTGACAAACCATGATCTGAGTCTAATTGCAAGTTGTAAAGTGGCAAGGCAATGCAACAATCCACGTTTTTGGTAGTTGCAAAATCGACACAATTCAGTAGCTTATGCAAATTTGATTTATGATCTATTAATGAAGCATTAATTGTGTGGATAAGAGGTCTCAAGATCAAAATTTGTTAGAAACACAATGAAGAAGTCACCAACAAAACAATAATAGGTGATCCATGGTACTACTTTCCAATTAGGTAAAAGGGAATTTAATTTTTCGTCCTTGAATTTGTTTTATTAGTATTATTTCTAAGTTTTTTGTGTATATATCAAATGAAGAGAGATTAATCATCTCTCTCTCGATAGTCTTACATTGTATTGCAAAAATTGCTAAGTTTTTGTAGGTTCAAGGACGGCGAAAGAAGATCACTGTATGCACAAGTACCTTTTTAAAGGCCAAGTTTCTTTTAGAAGAGCATGATCATTCAATGTCAAATCAGATCCATAAAACCATTACTACTAAACAGATACCAATTTTACCATTGTTATTCATTCTAAGCCTCCATTCGATCCATAACTTTCCATCTCCCTACTACCAAAAACTCATTTCCCTTTGCAATATTCATATTTTCCTACCTCATTTTCACTCACCCTTAACCCAGAAATAAAGTCATTCAACTCCCTTACAAAGATGAGTCACTCCATTTTCCTTTTTCCTTCTTGTCAAACAAACCTTTCTTCAATTCAAATTATCCATCTATAGTCCTTCAAATTATTATTTCATACTCGCGTTAGATGATGGAGGATTCATTAAGGCCTCCCTTCTAACAAGTCTTGACCCATCGACTCTAACACATCATTTGGGATCAAGACTAGAGATATTTCAAGTACCTTGAGGCTTGCATTCCTTAATGGCAAGTTCTCTCACCAGTAAACTGTGGGAATACATCAATGTCTCCTATTTTTTGAATCTTCTAGGTGACTCGGCTACGGCACATCTATTTGTACCTAGTAAGATGTACTTAGGCATCTTGACTCTCATTGACATCAATGGTGAGTAGTTTCGTGTTGATTAATTGCATTCATTAATGGTCAGTAATCCAACAATTTCTTTTCTATGTTTGACATTGACACATATATTCACATAGATAAGAATTATTCCACTTAGTGGGAATGAATGAAGACTACATGATTTAACAGTTTGTAGCATGACTCAATTCAAAATTCAGCAACCATATCAATAAATATTCCAAACTCATAATAAATTCATACAACCAAGAGAGACAATAAGAAAGATCAAATTATTTTACTTCATACTCCATGATCTAGCAACAGTAGTCACACTCTTCGATATACATAGCTTGTCCACTTTTCAGGTAAGTCAAGGTATGTTGTTTTCTAATCTTTAATCATGTAATTCCTTAAATGCTAAAATTGTGATTTTGGAAAATCCATCACCACATTCATTTATATTCCCTTTCTCATTTGCCAAAAACTGAAAACACCTTTAGTTGTGGGGAAGGATATCAATTCATATTCACATTTCATGCCACATGTCACATTTAATTTCATCCTAACCAACATATTTTTCCCAATCAACTATTATTGCATTTTGATTTAAAAATATGTTTTGCAATGATTAATTGATGAACACATTAAATGAAGAGAGTCACTATGGGACTTAAAAATGAATTCTCAATGTTTTCAAGTATTTTGATGAAAAAAATAATAAAAGTATTGTTATACAAGAACCAATACTCATAAAATTTTGGTTGTCACACAAGAACCAACCATAAAAAAATATATGTTGCAATCAAATTATTTCAAAGTACACTTTGCAAAAAAATAAAGTTATCAAATGATATGATTATGAAAAATTAAAAGAGAATTAATACAAAGGAAAAACTCATATAGAAGCAAAACATTTCAAGAAGCTCAACTTATGATTAAGGGAATCAATGCAATAGTTGCATGAGTACATGCAACATCTTCAGTTGGGGGGTATGTTGGGCCTCTAAAATTTCATCCACTTTTACCCACATTTCCATCATTTTACCCTCATTTTGTAACTATATAACCCCATAACCTTACATTAAGTAACCATTTTCATGATTGTATGGTTTTATCATTATTATTTTCCAAGTCATTGATTTTAAGTACTATAAGTGAATTTATGATTAAATGATAGGAAATTAACATATTTTCATATATATCTAAAAGTGCTTTCATTTTTTTGATATTGTATGCCTACTTGGAGATTCTAGAAGGGTCCTATTTGGACACCCAACCACAAATTCCAACTAATAAAGATTTATGGAATAATTGAAGAATATGTTGATCATTAACTATGCACATTCAAAGCAGAAGAATCATGGATGAGAAATTTGAGAGGATTTGTATCTTATATTTTTAGGAGATCGTTTGCAACCACAAGAGATAAATGTGGATTTAGGAGAGATCTAAGGATCTATATTTATTGAATAGCTATCCTTAATTTTTGTATATATAGGAGAGAACCCTTCATACAAAGGGTAGCTGGTGGTTAAGTGTTATTTTTAGTGGCTAGTTGATAGTTGGAGGTTCCAAGTTCCATCCAAGATGTGATTTGTAAAGCAAGGATAGAGAATTCTTGTAATATCTTGTAACTCATTTTATGAAATACATATTTCTACTTTGATCTCCAAGATGTGATAGTTGTTCAGTGTGCTGTGATAGTTGTTCAGTGTGCTTGTTGAGGAATGGAGGGCCCCCATCAACCAATTTTTTCACACCTTTGTACATATTGGTAACATAGTATAGTTATGTTATTTCATTTATTTTCAGCATGTTTGTTTTCATTTTATGCTAGTGTGCTTTTCCTTTCAGCAAGTGTGATTTCATTCCAGCGGGTGTGGTGTGATTTCAATTCTGCAAGTGTGATTTCATTTATGCAAGTGTGGTGTGATTGCAATTCTACAAGTGTGATTTCAATTATGCAAGTGTGGTGTGGTTTCAATTATGAAAGTGTGGTTTGATTTTCATTTATGCAAGTGTGGTCTGATTTCAATTCTGCAAGTTTGATTTCAATTCTGCAAGTGTGATTTCAATTTCAAGCAAGTGTGATTTCCTTTATGCAAGTGTGATTTCAATTCCTTTATGTTTGGTTTGGTTCGGACTATATTGATTTAACTTATTTTGTAATTAGTTATAATTGCATTAGATTAATTTATTCTGATAAATAACCATCTAGTACATATAGTAAATGTATACCTCGTCAGTTCTACAAACATTGGCTTGAAAATTAATGACAAGGATTTAACTCACAATTAAATCACCCAACAACTCCTTTTCTCATTTTCTAGCAGTCTCTACAATATCTTGTCATCAACTCAAAAACATACTCACCCAAATCATCATCATGAGTTATCATAACATCACTAGTATATGTGACAAACAAGTATAACATCAGTAACAGTAACTCCCTTTGAAACATAAGCATCAACACAAGCATACCTTGCACCCAAGAATACCTTGTTGTTATTCCTTTTCCATCAATGAAAACAACGCCAACAATTCACCCTTTGGCATTGATGGAAATATAGTGATCCTTCCCCCTTTGACCTGAGAAACATTTCTTCTCACTTCTAATTACCCCCCCCTTTGACATCAATGGCAAGGGGTTCCGGGTTACAATGAAGGGGTCACTCAAACTGTTGATAGTAAACTTGAATTATTGCCATTTAACTATCATTACTATCAACTTTCTTATCCATATATAGATAAAGCATAATAAAGAGGCCTAAATAATTATGGAAATATGCACATAGTTTGAGAAGTATTTTATCACTTCCATATACACCACTGCAAATTGTTGAAAATCATTTGAAACTTGGTAGATAGTGATTAAAACATTATATTTAAATTTTTGTTGGGTAAATATTGTCAAGACATTTTTCTCCTTCACTTCAGGGTTTGATATGGGTGCTTTCAGACTTGACTTAAAGAGAATTCTCTGCTTAATTATAGCCACTCTTGGTATCAATAATGTTTAAATGAGATTCTAAACCAATCTAATCAACGCCCTTTTTCCTTAGAATTGGTAATGGTTTCTAGTTTATAGTGCCTTGAAGCTTTAGAATGGCCCTTTCCATGAATTTAGCAACATTACTACTCTAATATGTATACATTTGTTTTTGTCTTTAAACCTAATATTCTACATACTGAGTCACCAAAGATTTTTTTGCCTTGTTTTCCACCTTGTAGTCACTTTCTAGAATAGTGCCATATAATACTATATGTTGTCCCTTTTCCACTAACAATAGCACACCAATTTTGTGGCCTTGTACTATTCAAGAAATTTTATACTAAATTGATGGGTCAAGAAAAATATCTAATTACATAATTGGATTCCAAAATCTGGTCCTAGAGCTATTTGAATATTATTCATGACCCACATTTGAATGTCTTCTCTTTCTATTTGTGTTGTTAAATATTGAAGCATTATCTAGTTCTTCACAATCATTATCTACTCAATTTTCTCCCATAATATAGATTTCCCAAATAGTATTTAAGTTGTATTATGTTCCCTTCTGGGAACTTTCCATCTTGTTGAGAATTGTATACCATTAGTCATAGTAGAAATGTGACCAAACATATGAAACAAAAAGGATTTAAGCCACCATCTTCCAGAGGTAGTTGACAGGATCAATGAATTCCAATGGTAAATATTGATTTCATATTTAGTGTTAATGGCATAATTCCTTAGCACAATTGCATTAGAAGTAGTTGAATGAATGGTACCCAACATGTCCTCATTCTCACAAGAGATTTTGAGTCTCACAAAGCATGCTGGTGCGTTGGATCTGCATTTCTTAGCCACGTTATAGGATAAACATGTCTTTCATGTTTACTAAGATATGTGTAGGTCCTAATAAAGGATCATGACTCGTAAGAACTATTTTTTTTTTTTGAATTAAGATGTTTCCTAACAGTCTTAATAATATTCCATCTTCTCACTTCTCCTTGATAAATTGGGAATTTAAACTCTATCAAATCATTCACATATATCTTAGTTCCACTTATATAGGGCCACACATTGATACTTTATGTTTCCCCTTCGGTAACAACGTACTATAGAATTGATTCTCAATACATTTTCAATGCACCATTCTCAATGCACTATTCTCAATGCATTACCCTAGCGTTTTTTTGTATACACTAACATCCTCGACACTTGAAATCTATTATGACCTTAACACATACAACCTAGCATTCACAGTAATCTAGTTTTAGCACACTTCATGTCTGAAATATGATACATAGTCACACTAGAAAGTTATTTTATCTCAAATCATTTCAACTTTAACATGCATTAGAATGTATTAATAACAATAGATAATGTGTAATGTTTCATGCATACATGTCTCCCTTATTTCTATCCATAAAACAACTTATTACCTTTCATTGTAATAATGTTCCTTGTAATGTACTAGACCATGATTTATTTGGCCTTTGCAAAACCCTTTGTTATAGTTGTAACTATTTCACCATCTATGTATCACATCACTAGTCTAACTTATAACTTGACAAATCAGACCAATTCCTTCAACATAGATATTTCAAAATTCTCATTTGAATTTTCAGTCTTATCCATAGTAGACCCGTTGTTCATATTTTTGACCTCCTTGAAAACATGAATATGCTCGACATTGTCATTTAAAATTTCTAACCTATTTATAGCAATTTCATTTTCAGCTTTAGCTTTGATCCTTCCATTTATTGTCTTTGGTCCCTTCACTATTCTTTGTGACCACAATTGTTTTATTCATTCTACAATGTTAAAAGATTCTTAGTTATCAAAATTTCACATCTTAAGTCTCCATTCTTCATTTTCTAGTCAGGGATCATCGCTCCTATATATCGATTCAATGTTAATCATCCCACGGATCACTAGTTTCAATACACTTATTTTACAGTTCATTTGGGTAGTATGATATCTTAGTTTGTAGTCTCCCTTAATTCCCATTGAGAGTTCACATTGATCCTCCAATATTCCAAGGGCTTGACAGATTTAAATTTTTCAATTAGGTTGTGCCTCAAAAATTTTGGGTCTATATGAGTAGTCTAACATTTTTATCATCATCAGGTCTGAATCTTTCAAGTTAGGGCACAAATGAATTGACATGATTTACAATTTCCACACATATTGAAGGCTCAACACTATATTTTGATTCTTCACCACGTATTTCACAATCCTTTCAATACCTCTGTCTGTTAACACCATAATCATTTTTCAAATGCAACTTTCACATTGAATCAAAACAAATGTGAGATTCCACGAGAATCACCTACAAGTATCAAATTTCATTGGAAAATTGTTCTTGAGATTCCACTAAGAATCAACTATATTACCAAGGATATCATTCATGTTGCATCTTGTAATTTTGCATTTTAATTTTGGAGGAGACCTTGGAAAATTTGTGATTTTGAGTTTTATTACCATTTTTTTGTGTATGGAGACCATAGGTATCAATGTTTCAAAGAATAAAAGCATCTCAACCATGTTTCATCATGATACAGGATTGATAATTTGTTTGGTGTTTGGAATAGTGATTTTTATTTATTTGACTTACAAGGTTTAAATATGATGTTTACGTGTGAATATATGCCAATGAACCCAATCCAAACATTGTCTTTATCGGACTTCATATTCCCCTATCATATTATAAGTATCAAACTAATTTTATCTTGTTTACTTTTGTAAATATGATATTAGTTTTTTAGAATTTTTTTTATGCTTTATATTATAGAATCTACAACAACTTGTGCAACAGTCACACGCTAACTTTCATATTGAATATTTTATTCAAGTGATGCATGCTTGCCATTTTGAGTTTTTTCTTTCTTCAACATATTTCCATCTTCATTTTCATAGCCTTATTATTCAATAAATATATAGGAAAGCTTATGGACTTTTAATGTTTCTTAATAGGGTCCTTCAAACACCTCTCATCTTATTACAAAGACTCCACCTTATTGCAAAATATTTTTGAGATATTTTTGGGGATGATATCCCCCTGAGATGTTTCTTCTTTAACACTGATATTAACAATATTCTTCTAGTCTTTCATGAGTAGCTCCCCTTGAGGCTAAGATGACTTCAATTTTTCAATAAAGTCACAGACTACCCCTTTTTCTTCCTATTCCACACTTTAGAGGGATTTCTTTTGTTGTTTTCATTTCCTTTTGGTTCAATGTTTGGTCTACTTCGAGTGTTTTTTCCTTATGTCTAGAGTCCTTTAGGGTAGAGGGAATCTTGCAATATTTGGATTTGTGACCAAGATTGCTACATAAATAACACCTTATATGTCATTTCTACTCTTCTTTGCATACATTTTTCATTCAATAGCTTTATGTCCAAATCCAATGCACAAATAACAATGACCATAAAACTAATTTATGTAATTGGCGGATGGTTGTCTTATCTATTTGATTGCTTGAGGGAACTTCATTATCTATTGCACCTTTTGTTAATTAATCTTGATTTTATTTCTCTTACATTTTGATGCTACATGTTCATGTTCATGGTAGGGACACTTTAAATATTCCAAAGGAACAAATAATCTCTTTCAGGACCTATTGACCATGTTGGAAGTCCACCAAAAAGCGGGGTCTCACTAGTATGAAGTCCTAACTAAACCTCACACCGTTTGGAGTAGGAGCCTCATCTAGATAATATGTTTGGTCACCATTGTTCTTAGGAATTTTCCTTCTCTACAATTATCAACATAATATTTTATAAAAACACTATTTGAAACAAGCAAGTAAGTTGACGTTGTGAGGCATACAGTTGCAATGCATATAAGGTACTTTCACAAAAGGGAAAATAAAGAGTGCACCTCTAGAAGAACTAATATTACTACTCTAAAGGAGACAAAAGAGCATAAAAGAATCATTGATTAACCTAAAAACTAGTTCACAAGATAACAACAATCATAAAAGCGAGTAACAAGGCTCATTCAACAATATGCATACCAAAGCCAACGAAATATTTCATTTTTATTAGTATGTGCTAACATAAACATACATTGTAAATAATGAAATAATAGTCTCACAATCATTCATGTGATATGCATGAAAGTGATTTGGATCTAAGAGCTCCATATATTAAGTGAAAGTCACAAGATACACAGTTACAATGTTGCCACACTAGCCCCGGTAGTGGAACATTAAGTTAGTACTTGCTCCTCCAAATAAGGATCTTCTCTCCTATGCCAAGCTAGAGAAACCAAGGTGAAAATCCCACACCCCCACCCAAGTCCTCTCTCTTGAGCTATGAGGGTGTATATATAATAAATTAGGTGACTCTCCACCTCCCATGTGACTCCTGACTTTCCTCATGACTCTAGAGTTCCTACTATGACTTTTCAAATTCCTATCTGACCTTTGAGGTTCCACAAGAATTTTGAACATACTAATGACTCTTCACATTCCATGTGGGACCCTTGGGATTCCACACATTTTACATTTTCTCATTTTTAGAATTTACATAATTGCATTCCACAAGTGATGTGGAAAAATAAATTGACAGATATGACTTTGTAAAGAAGTTTTGAGAAGTCATGTCTTAGTGATGGTGACATAAGACTTCATTTCATCAATGTCAATATTTTATCCTTGTTATGAATTTGACTTATTCATCATGTATATTTTCTTGTTCTTCATATTTACCCTCCAAAGGGTCTAGATGAGTGTTGAAACCATCCAAGTTAGCATGAGCTACCACCTCTTTGTCTTGGTCCAAAACTCCTTCATGCCATCATGTTGGTTCCTCCTTGTACTTATTCTTCACAAGTTCCTTCTTATAAACTCTCATTAATAACCTCCCTAGAGCATCACCTTTCTATGTTGAGATGATAATACATGCAAATGAACTCCCCTGATGACAAGCCAACATTAGTCCAAAAATCACCTATTCTACCTTTGCTTACTAAAGGAAGATGTTGATTGTGATAAGGAAATCGACAAGGGTTTTGAGAGAAAGAGAGACTAGGAATCGCATAGTTGAGCTTAGAAATGACTAAGGGATGACCATTTTGTCCATTGGAACTGTGTAATGCACAATAAGGAGAGGCTCTTCAAGGTTTTGCACAGCAACATTAGAGAAATTTTGAGATAAAAAATGGGCCTCAAAAAAAATGTACAACAAAAATCAACTTTATAAGAACTAATAGGATTCAATATCATGATGTCAATAATTAGGGATGATTCACCATTTTTGGAGTAAAAGGGTATGAAGATTAAAAAAAAAAACTACTTTTTCAACTCGAACTTTCAACTTATCTCCCTATGATTTTACTAAAATTCTGATTGGGAGCACTTGTTCGAAGTGGAATTTAATTTTTCATCCAAGGAGTACCCATGTTGCATACTTTAGATGGACCCTACTACATGAAAAATGTGAAATACATAAAAAACTTGATTGCAGTCATGTTTTTTAATGTATTTCACATTTTTTGAGTAGTAGGGTCCATCAAAAGAATGTAAAATGGGTACTCCTTGGATGCAAAATTAAATTCTTCATCCAACGAGTGCTCTCGCTCGAAATTTGAGTAAAAGCATAGGGAGATAAGTTGAAAAAGTAGTTTTTTATTTTTTCCCTCCAAAATTCAATGAGGTAATCTAATATTACTTTTTTGTTTGCACTATTATTTTATAATATTCCTTAGGAGGCCCATTTTATACCTCAAAATTTATCTAATGACAAGTCTAGGACATAAGGGTGATGATCTTACTAACTGAGGATGTGCATTGTGCGGTGCTCAGGAAGAGGAGGTATGGATTATGCAATTAAGCTTGACAGGGACTGAGGAATGACCCAACTATCCAATAAAATTGTGCAATGCATAGTAGGATGGAAGACAAGGAAAGTAATTGCATAGTGAGGGGTTTCAGTCAGCATGAGAGATAAGATTAGCCATTGTAACTGCACACCACATAGTGATTGAGTAGTAGACTCCAGGTTTGGATAGTTGATGGATTCATTGCCTAAACATGGACCTAATTTCCACTAGAATTTTTCTATGTGCAATGGAGGAAAGGAGGGATCAAGCTTGGGTGCAGGTTTTAGAAGCAGGAAAAGACTAAGAGATTGTGCTCCAGGATTGCACAATATGCTTGTGAAGGAGATTGTCCTTAGGATGGTGCAATGCACATTTGTAGGAGGTAAGTATGTCATCACTTATAGCTAAGAATGTGTTATGCACTCATCCACTATCTAGGAGCTTAGGTATGCAAGGTGTGAAGACAAGGGAAACCCCCAAAATGGCTAAGTGTTGTATCAATTGGAACAAAAGAGAACACATGATATAAATAAGCTCCAAAATAGATTCACACAGACATGTATAAAAACACAATCCAAGAGAATGCAGGGTACTAAATTAAGAGCTATGAATCGGATAAAATTTGATGGGGAAATTGCTCAAGCAAATCCTTTACTATCAAGGAGGTCTATACTCTCCAAAAAATAATGCAAGGGGTGGATCTTGACTCGCTATGGAAATGCATATGGTGCAACAGTCTGGAAGTATCCCACTTATGATAAAGAGATGTATTCCATTGTGCAAGACTGTCGACAATGGAAGCATTACATTTTGGGGAATGAAATGGTCATTGTGGTGAAGTAAAATTATAAGTGCAGACACAAACAAAATTCCTCTAACCGAATAATAGTTCTAGCCACAACTGATACATTCTATGGAAGATTTCCTTAGGTTAAAGGGCCTACCTCTTAGTATGCTTATCCCGTTTGATGATGTCCTTGCTTGCTCACTCTAGCTATCTCTCACTTCCTTGTTCAAGAACCTGAAACAAGTAAACGACAGCAAACAACAACCGTGATAATAGACAAATTGTAATTCAACCTACTTAACAAGTCAAGAAACATTAAGCCATGAATATGTAAGATGAAAAATCATGTAGGAAATAAATCGATACTTGCATATATATTGAATCAAGAAGAGAATACAACCATTGTCTTGAGTTGACAAGACCAGGTTCCCATGCACTTCTACTAGCATTCCATGATGGCCTCAATCAACAATAGTTTTAAGGCTCTTCCCTTTAGGCTTCACTCCAAACCAAATCACACTTCTCCCTCACACAACTAGAGAGCTGCAACTATGAATAGCTTGTTGTTTACTCCAAACCAAAATAGCACTAGCACACCAACATTAACACTTCAACACTCACACTAGCTTGTGCTTGGGAATAAGGGAGGTTTATATAAGATGAATGGATGGGAGATGGATCATGTTCTCATGGGAGAAAGTCTTATCCCTTGAGGTAGTTCCATCATTATAGGGTAAAGGAGCCCAAATTGACATCCTCGACCCCATCCACCCAAACCATTTACCATACTTCTATTACGAAGCTTCTAGACCGAAAAGCTTCAGCTCTTAATATAAAAAACTTTCCATAACAAGACCGGTGCGACTAGAACACAGCTCAGTCACTTGGGTCAGCGCACGAGGAAGACAAGGGCCATTAGGGCAAGTCTTGTAAACTGGGAAAAACAGAAGTTTCATGGGAAATGGTACAAAAGGGAATTAATTTTCTCATGAAGAGGGACACAATGGGGGTTTCTTCATGAAGGGAAAGCATGTAGAATTCACTGTAGAGGTCCTCCAGGATCAAGGAACAGGGAGTACAAGGACAGTGCCAAAATGTTTTGTAACAGATTCCCCCTAAAGCGTGAAGGTCAAACTAGAGTGAGGGATGAAATGCTTTATGAATCAATGTAGGGAACCATAGTCTGTCATTGGAAAACCTACAAGAAAGTAAAGATACATATACATAACTGAGAACTCTATCAAATGATACATGAATCGAGGCATGGATGCAGTCACCCAGAGAATGATCATGTTATTGTATCTAGGTATGGGTGTAACCATCTATTAAATAGGATCATAATGAAACCTAGGTATGGTTGCAGCCATCCATTAATGAGAAGGATCACATATGATAACGCATGGTATGGTCGCAGCCATCCATCTGAAAGATACATGTATATCAACGTAACCATTTAACATCACTTTGCAACCTGGACTTTTGTGATCTGACCCCAGGGTCTTGCACTCCAACGTGACCCAGTGAAAGTACACATTCTAACATGTGAATAGATGTGTTGACGTCAAATATGATATAAAGTCACTTGATTACCAGTCAATGATGTAAACTATTAACAAGTGCAATAGAAACCACCAATAATGAAAATGGCCCTCAAGGTACTATAAGCATAATCCACAAAATTTGAATAGAGGAACTGAAGTCAAACACCCATGAAATCACTCGATCAAAATCCAATGATGTGAACTTGTTCTCGAGTGTGAAGAACTTGCCATTAGGGCATACAAGATCTAAGGTATTGGAAGGGATTCTCTCGGTCAGCTTCCTAGATAATGAACTGAAGTCGATGGGAAACGACCGTGTCAAATGAGGGGCATAATGTCTCCCACATCATTGACACAAGATGAAAGGATGCAAAATGATTTTGGGCGATATATAGGATCAGAGGTAAATGTAACTGCAGAAGGACAACTCTTGAACATATCAGCGACACAACTAGAAGTTTGGCAGCTTTTGGATACATAAAATTGGTGGTCATGATGACGTGGCAGAGATAAAATGGAATGAAAAAATGAACGGTCCAACCCAGGAAGGTCAACGATATAAAGGATGATATGCCAACCCAACACGAAGCAGAAAGTGTCATGTTCAAGAGTGAGTTGTCAACACAACTGATAGATTTCCAAATTTCCCCCCACCATTTCTGGTAGGTACCCCAATTATTTTTTAATCTCAAGCTTGAAAGGGATAGCATATGCTTGCACTGTAAGTTCATCCTTCAGATGAATCTGACCTAGTAAGTTTAACGAGCCCTAGGAAGGAGAATCTCATGTTCGTCAAGGTAACGAATCCAATGTCGTTTGATATTTTAACGAGTCCGACAAAGGTGTAACTTGGTATCTTTTTCATGTTTAGAGAGTTTAAAAAATACACGTAAAAGAAAGCTCCACATGGTCCCTTTTCATAAATTTGTGTCTCTCGAGCCCAAAAAGGTAGAAAATGATACTAAAGAGAACCTCTTGACCATTTCAGTCAAGGAGTACCTTTTTCGTAAATAGTGCCTCCCAGACCGAAAAAGGGGTAAACTTATACTAAGCGCATGATGTTTCACATCCATTAAAGAGTTCGAAATGACAAGGTATCAACCATATTTTCACTTTTAAAGGGTAGGAAAAGAGCTTGAAAGAAGACCCCCCATTTTATTCTCTTTTATGAGTCAAAATGGAAAAATACTCGGCAATCTTTTCATATGAGCTTAGCGAGTCGAGAAAATAGCTGAAACATGACTCATCATCATCGTCTAACATCCATCACCTATCACTACACAAAAAAGGTAAAGTGTATTATCTAGTTCTTGAGGCAAAATAGGTTAAAGTATTTACAAAAACCTGATATTTTCATGAAAATTTGAATAAAAAGGAGAAAAGTAAATATATTTTTACCATTTACCATTTTACCTTGTTGTGAAAGCTTTTTTACTCACTCTTTCCCTAATTATTCCTGAATACAGGAGATCTAGGAGGTCATTCACCGCGCTGCCAGTTACAGGTAAGAGCCAAAGCCCTGAGCTCCATTTCCATGTCCTTTATTCCTTTTGTTAACCATTTTTTTGGTTTTTTGAGGGGGTTTTGCAAAACAAAATCGCCCTCAATCGACGCAACTTCTGAGCATGGGATCACATTGGTTGAGGATGATTAAAAAATTCAGTCGTACCATTGGCACAACTGTTTTTAAAACAGGCACACCAGTACCGTGAATAAGGAAAAACCCTATTTCCTCCATCGTTAAAACTCAAAATTTATGGGCCAAGAATGGTTTTCGACTCAAATTAATGGCGTTTTCAGGAAATAATCGTCGCAAACAATGAACTAGAAAGAACGGGAACACCAGGATGTGGACACCTAGGCAATGAATGATCCAAATTGCTTGGAAGCTTTAAGGGCTTGCGGGCTCCTCAAATTCTTTCTCACGCCATGGATGCGGGCCCAACCCAAGTTTCTTCGGTACTTAATTAGTCTTTGGGACATTAATCCAGAAATATTTCTCATTATTGACCAGGAGTTAGACTTGGAAACTTTAGATATATACTTCATCACTAGACTATCCCGAAGAGGGGAGCCAATTAACTTGTACGGGTCAAGACTAACTGGGGCAAGCATATCTTCATTACTTTCTGAACACTACCCTGAGGCCCTAAAATCCAAGAGTGAGAATATTGAGATTTCCAATTTTTGGGATCTAACATTGAGAGTGCTTCTGTTGAATATCAATGGAGTGGTAGGGTCCCAGACAAAACATGAGACTAACAAGTTGAAGTTCCTATATGTTATTGATTGTATAGCACCTACAATCTTCAACTAGGCAAAGGCCATGAAAAAAATTCTCCCCTATATCGCGTAGATCTCCCTTAGTGACGGTGATCGAGTCGATAGAATTCTTAGACTCTTTCGACTTCTTTCGCAGCCCCACCTTCTCTCTCGGGTGCTGGCACTTTAACTGTGTCAACATTGTTTGTAGGTCCACACCGTCTTCCTCTGTCTTTGTCTCCATCTCTTGTTCCTGATTAGGCGAAGGCAACTTCTAGCCCTCGTGCTCCTTCTCTACAACCTTCTATGCTTCTGCTATAGCTTGTTGTTTTTCTGCTATTGTCTTCGCAGTGTTCCGAACCTCCTGCACCTTTGCTGCTACTGCCTCTTTTCTTCTCTTCTCTGCCAACTACGCTACCCGCAGTTTTTCCTCCTCCTTTTTCTGTGCAGTAGACTTGTCTCCTTCCACTATCAAGCTAGCTGGAGCGCACCACTCCAGTGGTCATGCCTCAAGTACATCGAAGATAACATCATCTGTGGCTAGGTATGGTAGTTCATTCCACTTCTTCATGGGGTCCTTGCGCACCCTGATGTATATGTGATGGAAGTCTGCCTTAAACTCCACGAAGTTTTGTAGGTTGTTATAGACAGTGGGCGATAACTATGGCTTGTTGTTAATCCCCATTCTGATCTTCATCTCCATGAACACCCAGAATATTTTATTGTCTCGGATCCTGTGTGTGTCTTTAGCGGCCCACAACGAAGCGTACTTCACGGCCTCCGAGAGATCCCTCACAATTGGGGGGAATTGGCTATCCTTAGGAAATTCCGCAACCACCAGCACTATGGATAGCAGAAGCCATGCATAGTGGAAGGTTTTCCCCTATTCCTATGCCTTGCGAAAATTCTCCAGGAACTCCTTGCACAAGTATTCGGACCAGTTAAACTGGACCCCCTTTGTGCACTGCTCAACAAGTGCAACCGTCGATGTGGGCACCTCATCCGCACATCACTTCCGCATTACCTTACCCACCAGTATCTAAGTCACAACTCTAATTGCCTTGTTGTTGATACTGGAGATCACGTAGCCCCTATTTTTCTTCTCCGGCTTATATTTCTTTTCCATGGCCTCCGCAATGGAAAAATCACTGCTTTTACTCTCTAAAATGTCTGCTAGGTCTTCCCCTTTACAAGGGAGTTGGGTAATTCTATGGATCAAGTTGTCCGTGATGGGGATGGGCTCCTCCAGCCATAAGCACCCATCATGCACTATGCAGAGCAGCTGCCGGATGACGAAGATAATTACTAGGGCACGATGGTAATGCTGCACCCAGACCAGGTTCAACAAACCTGCCTTTTCGACTCCGCACAACCACTTGTGTGGCTCCAGCTCTATGATTCCCGCTGCAGTGTTTTTCTTCACCTTCATGAGTTGCGCATTCGCCAAGTGAGGGAATTTCTAGTGGTTGGTGAGATCCCAATCTTTGAACTTCAAACTCAGCACCCATCCTAGGTGCGCTCCTTAGAAAATGATATCATCGGGTAGCAACAGAGTCTGTAGAGAGCTTTTACTATCATCGATATACTTGGGCACCTTTTCCTTCCCCTTCCGCAGAGGAACATATGCGAGTAGCCTAGTTAGAGGGTCTGCCCCCTCAGTTTCTTCCTCCATGTCTTCATCCTCATCCTCTTCTATCAGGATGTCCTCAAGGTCTTCCTCCTCCTCATCAATTTCCAAAATAATTGCTTTCCCTTTTTCTTCCATGGTCAATTTATTTTGCAGTGGGTTTCAAGGGGACATGTGCACCGGAATCATGGGCTTCTTATATTTCTTAGGTCGTGGCATGAACGATGATTTAGGAATTTCTGCATCTATCCTGGCACTCGCAGGGGCATCTTCTACTATAATGGCCTGTGCGGCCTCTTTGGCGGTCATTTCTCCAATTTCCCTGACTTCTTCAAACGCTGCCATTTTTTTTGTCCAAAAATCTCTTAACTACTCAACTAGGTGCTCAAACAATGCTCTCAATAAGTTAAACAGGTCTCGGTTCAGAATACTATGGGCGCACAATAGCTCAATTCTCAAATGACCAAGTGTTTTTTACTAGGTAGCCCTTTGTAATTTATAGTGCCTTTTGAATTCAAGTTCAAACGTTCCCCCCAAATCCAGTCCATTAATTCTCCCTTGGCGGTAGATTTTCCCAAATCTTGCCCATAAAGCTCACCTTAAATGCCAGCCACCTGCAGCATTTGGTCTCAAACCAAGCATCACATCGTGAATAGTGACTATAACAGTCACTTTCTAGCCAACCCGTGTGGCAGCGCAGCTACCCTTGCGTTGTCGCGGACGCTGTGACACTTCACTCCTACACGCAACCCTGACATCGTGCAGCTCTCAGGCATAGTATCTTATAGTCCCACACCTCCTTTCAACTTCCTGGAGAGCTAAGACTGTGATTCTCATGGCTAGTTAGGTGGTCGCACCACCTGTATATGGTTTTGACCGACTATCATTTACATTTCCTGGGAAAAGTTCGCCTTTTAACTTCAACACCTGCATCGCGCACTTTACCAACTACATCGTGCCACTATCTGTGATCCCCTTAGTAATACGTCGTCCAATCCAAGGCATCAAACTGATCAACTCTCGGCGGTAGTCTCCCAATTTATCATCATAATTATGTGCATCTTGTTGTATCACCATAGTCTTCTTATCAAGAAAATCCATTTATATTCCTTCCTCCAGCTTCTTGACTTCTTCCGTCATGGCACTTTCCTCCCTCAAGCGAACTTTTTCCTTCATGATTTCTTGGAGCCTAATATCACTCTACTGGATCTCTTAGTCAGGTCCAAAGCATTCTTCTTCTTCCAACTATGCAATCCCTTCTTTCAAGGCTCTATGATCCATCATATCCGCGGGCGCTACTATGCACGGACTAGGCATGATATATTTCATCAGTATTTCATTGTTTGCTTCATAAACTAGCCTAGAAGGCATTTTTCCTATCAGTTTCTTCCACATCGCCCTATAATCCCATAGGACTACTGATATGCATAGGTCCCAATCACTTCGTTTCGCATTACATACCTTATTGAGTGCTTCGCACACTTTATTAAAGGCTTTCACATGAATAACCTTCTACATGCTCGTTCTTTCCACACTTTGTCGTTCCAATTTGATGACTTGTTTGTGTATTTTCCCCCCCAACACATGTTTATTGGTCATATTTCCCATCGCGAAGTTCATGTGCATCCACGCAAGTTGTTTATCATATGCTTGTACCCACCTAGACAGATGCACACGCAGACTATCTTGACCATTGTATCTATCCATCGACTTCCCTATAGGTTTCCCAAATCGTGTGCACATCATCCTCCTTCATGTGTGCTAGTCATCAAAGTTTCCTTTGTGTGTACCCCACCACCTTGTGGATGTAGCATGCAGTACCCAATTCAAGGCTTTGAAACATTGTTTTTCTAGCACCTCCCTCTCAAATTGGTCCAGGAAATCATGTGCCTCACCTAATCGATCATAAGTAGGTAAATCTCTCATTTCCATTTTATGCATCATAGTGATCTTGCAATCATGTTACAGTTTAATGTGGTTACCTCGTGTAACTGGTTCTGCCACTGCTCTATCTCCTCATCTGAATCCAAAGTACAGGATCTTTCGCACTCCCATGAAATTCGTCCATCCATGATAGGATTCACCTAGTCTTTCTCCTGCGCAGTTATCTTATAGATGCAGTCCAAATTGTTGTCACATTCATAGTCATGCACTGGCTTAGTGTAGCGTGATCCCTCAATAGGGTCCAAGGGTATAACTATGCGCAGAGACTTATTCTCAAAAATCAACTTGCGCTTCTTCAGATTAATCACCCTGTTCATGTCAGTGGCCCAATAAATTCCTAAGAGCACTAGGTAGGTATTGTTGTCATCAACAATCTCTATCACCTAAAATTCAGCTAGCACACTCGCTCCCTCAATATCCACTTTGATTCCCTCCAAAATTCCCAGGGGTATTATCTTCTGTTGGTTCACAATGTGCATCTTAATAGGAGACCACTATAGCGTAGGCCTCCCCATCCGCTTCCATATTTGCTTTGGCAGAACGTTTGCATCCAAAACTAAATCAAGAATTACTTGGTCCATCTCATATTCTCCAATCTGGATGGTTAACCTCATTTCTCTTCCAGTCCTTGTCTTATGCTTTCCAATCTTCCAGACTTAACGTGGTTCTCCTGGCACAGTCCCAGTGCATCTGTTAATGAGATCCTGTAATCCCTTTATAGCCTTACTGTCACGCAATAACTTCATACATGTTTCTAGGAACATCATGAGCATCGATGGGTCCATTTCTGACTCCGATCTATCTTTTCTTCCTAAAGTGGAGGCATCAGCGAAGCTCTTCTTAGCTTCCATCAAAGTTTCCTGAGTGCACTCAAAATAAAACTTTGCTTCCTTCGCCGGAGCTTTGCAAACCCAAGTACTTTCTTCGGGTTGTTCGCCTTTACCATCTCTCGTCGTAATTCCACTTCAGAGCACAATATTCACATTTGGCTCTTCCTCACGTAGCTCAGACCTCATCATTTGCAGGTTCTAAGTCAGGGCAGTTGGTATCACTCCCTTGTTGCATATCCTAGCTATTAGCCTAAGTAATCTTCCATCTCATGATCAAACAAGGTATAGTGCAAGCATGATGGATGTGGTGGATTCATACAATCATGGGTATAATGTCTTGGCCCTCTGCAATTGTAGCATATTAGCTATCTACGGCCCCTTCCAAGTCCTCCTCCACTTCAACCTCATCCATGCCCCTGGGATTTGGTTCGCATCATCCTTCCACCATGGTCTAGGGGTTGTGTTTTGGCCTGAACCATATAGGTGGGTGATCTGAATTAGATCCATAAAGAACTTTCAAAAGAAACATGACTGTATCAAGTCGGGACAAACTTCTACGAATTCAAAACCGCGATCAAAAACACCCTGAACCAGTGGCAATGGCAGCCAGTGTGTAATGACAAGGACCTCGATCAAAGCACGCTAACTGAGGCCCATGGCGCGCGAGAGGCCAAATTAGCCCCTGGGAGGCCCAGATCGGGAAACGGAGGTGGATTTTGATGCGCGATTAGTGTGGGTGAAAAGGCTCGAAATGTGGAAGCCCTGAGCACTTGGTCATGTGGGGAGCTAGAGAAGCATAGGGTGAAAGGCGAAAAGGGCTAAAGCTTAAAGGTGGGACCCGCGCTGCAAAAAACCGGCGGTATTGATCGGGGCACCCTCAAACGGTAAGTAGTTTTGGGTGAAAGCGGAGCGATCCCACTCAGTGATCGATGTGTGGCAAGCGAGAGAAAATTGTTGTTCATCGCGCACTAATGGTCAAGCAAGTCAACCGCGCGAAATGAGTGAACGGCATTGGATTTGGGGGACCCAGATCAGATGGCTAAGATTGTGCCTGATGGGGAAGTAGAATCGACAAGCGATTAAGCCACAGTTTGTAAAGATTTGAGGTTCGTTTGACTACCACAGTGGAGGAAGACTCATTACATGATGTAACCGAAGAACTAAACTGATGAAGCAGGCTGGCGCGTTACAAGAGGAGATGTGGCTACTCCCTGTGAGTCGATGATGACGTCAAGTCAGGGAACTCCAAGTGCAACCGCAGAAGGTGATTCAACGGAGGCGGAAGAGGAACCAAAAAGACATGGGAATGAATGGCTTCAAAGCCATGAACAGAGACAAAAGATACAGAGAACCCTAAGAGGAGGTCAGAACATAGAGAGGAAGACAAGATTTAGAGAAGCAAAGAAGACAGTGAAGCAAAGCAGAAGAAGACAAAGGGTCGAGCTGACCAAAGGTAGCGTCAAGCACCAGAGAGCTTGAGAGATTCAAGCCATCCCAGAGAGGATCTCTCTTGACTGAGCACCACACTAGGCTCTCTCCATTGTAGACCAAAAGGTCACAGATCTGGTAGGTAGAAGAGTCTGTGCACTCCAGTGGCTTGGGGAATCCAAGAACCACCTTGCCAAGAAAATCTATTTCAGGTGACTCATATTAATCTCCTGCATTGTAAGTCTTTGCTTAAAACACAATAAAATAAGGCCACCACTGAGAGCTAGACTGGACTTGTAGCCCTGGAGAATAGGGTGAACTCCTTATTAATTTCTTGTGTTCTTGTATTTGCTTACTATATTTCTCTGTTGTCTTTCCATTTAAGTGTTTGTGTATTTGCAATTGATCAATTCGTTGCTTAAATAACATAGAAAAACACACTAGCACAAGTCTGTAATACCTTTATTCAATCAATCTTTAACTGATGTCACTCATAGGATGATTATCAGATCAAGTGGTATCAAATCTTTAGGTTGTAAGGTTAGACAAGCTTGTGTTGGTTTAGATGTCAATGCTCACTAGATCAAAGCTCAAATTAGGAGAAGGAGAGTTGGTGGAAACTAATCCTGAAATTGGGAGAGTTTATTCTCAGAAGACAATGTCAGAGGAAGGTTTTGTGGGGCCAGAACCTCAATTCATAGAAATTTTCCTAGCTATAAAGTCTATGGTAGAAGAAATGTATAGGGACTTTAGAAAGCATAAGGTTGAAGATTCATCAGGTTTTGAACAAGATAAAGAAGAAGATGAGTCTCACTTCCATGACCACTCCAAAGGAAAATGGTAAGAGGAAAGCCTTCTCACACCTCATAATAGCCCTATGCATAATAAGAAAGCATATTTGATCAAGTTATATGTTAAGTTTGATTTTCCTATATATGATGGAGAGCTAAATGCTGAAAAGTTGAACAATTGGATTAGACAAATTGATGTGTATTGCAGGGTATAGAACATAGACTCAAACAAGAGTAAGATTTAGCTAGCAAGCCTACGCCTAGGAGGCACTGCCTTGGTTTGGTGGGAAGGTAGAACCCAATATGACATGAAAAGACATGGTAAGACTATCTCTATCTGGAGTGAATTTGTTGCTTCAATCAAAAAGTAGTTCTATCCATTGGCCTACTTGCACATGCAACAAGCCATGATGAGTTGGAAAACTCTTCGACAGTTGAAAGGGAAAAGTGTGTAAGGGTACACTCAAGAATTTAGAAAGAGAGCATTGATGTTGGGTATCTCATTAGACTCACCAGAGACTCTTTTGATGTACATTGGTGGTCTACACAGCTATATGAGGCATACCATCCTCATGTTTAATCCCACTAGTATAGATGAGGTATTTGTACAAGCTACTCATCTAGAAGCTAGAGGAAAGAATGTAAATCCAGAAGTTGGGGGACCATCCCAACCCACTGTAAGCAAGAGCAAGGAGAAAAGAAAGCACAAGTGGAAAGCAAGGAAGGCTAACACTGCACAAAAAAGCAAAGCTTCATGCACTCATTGTAAAAAGGATGGGCATGATGATGAGCATTGTTGGATTCTGCATCCAGAGCTGAGACCTAAGAAGTTTGAGGGAAAGAAGAAGAAGACTGCTACAGCTATTCAAAAAGATTTGGGGTCAGAATCAGGAGATGAAACAACTATTGCTGCCACAGGTATAAAAGGTAAGAATTCTGAAGCATCTACTAGTAATTCTATTCAATCTGTTATTGATGAAGAAAATGAGAGAAAAAGACATGAGCTTTTCCATATTCGAGTTGTTTCCAAAAATCAAAAGATTGATAATTTGTTTGATAGTGGCTCACAAGTAAATCTAATTTCTGAAGCAATTGTAAAGAAATTGGGATTAGCAACTACACCTCACAAGAAACTGTTGTTAGGAAAAGTATCCATTCATAACACCCCTATCCCACTCTAAGGTGTGACAGTTCCTTAGCAACAAACAAGGAAAACTATTTTCGTATTCTTCTTTATGAAATGTAAACGAAGAGGAAGGATGTAACTAACCTGTGTCTTTCGCTAGTTTGTTGATCCAATCTCTCTCTCCTTTGTTCACTTCCCGTTGCCTGCTCCCTTACTGGTCCAGCTTCACCAAGTTCCTGCAAGATCACAGAAGAGGAAAACTACACAAAAGACATAGATTTACATTCATAACTAGTTTAGGATCATATTTAAACTAAACATGCAAATATAACAAAACATCATTGATACACAGCATGTAGGAGAAACTCAAATAGTTTTATTGATATAATAAGAAAGTCTAAGAGGAGATACAACCAAGTGAATCTCGATCCAGCATCTACCTCCTAGCAAAGGAATCCCTTCCTCACCTCCAACAAATCATAAATCACCCAATGCACTAATCTCAATCTCAAACCAACAGCAATTCTCTGCAAAGTACAAAATTCCAGCCTCATGGATCTCTGGGATGAGGGATCCATATATAGATGTAAGCAGAGAGGATGAGTCAGCTTATGTTCTGACTTGTGGCTTCTCTCTGTCAGTTCTTGCTTCCACTTGGAGGCTGAGAGCCTCTTACTCATCACTGGTCGAATTCATTGAGGCAAGTGTCATTGGAGAAGATTCTGGAAGCTTCCATTGTCTTTCCACCTCGTTGAATGAGCTTGCCATTTGTCATTTCCCGCTCAACGCACCCTGGTAGTGCATTCACCTGCGTTGCAACGCACCTAGCCAGTGTATTTGGGTGCTATTCAACACAGGCAGCTAGTGGAGCCTCTGAATTGATCCTGATTTGACTAGTTTTGAGCAGTTTCTAGTGGAGAACTTTTGGGAAAAGCTATCATTTGTTGACCTTGTTTCTTTAGGAGCTAGAACAACATCATTAGGGACTTAGGATCCCTTGGTTTATGGACATTTCATAATAATAGTTGTAAGGCACAAAAATGTCTATAACAGTTGCCCCCTAAAGTATGAGGTCGTTTATCGGGTGAAATTCTTTATTAAGAGGATCCGAAGTTCTTTCAATGCTGGGAGGAGACCTGTAATAAGATACAATACAATACATTATTTTCATACTGTTTTCATGATCTAGCTGAGGCGGGCATTCCCATGCTCAGCTTTATAAATTCATTTTTATGTACATAAGACAGACAATCATCTGATGGTAGAATGATGATCTTGATGAAATCATCATCCTTTTGGTAGGATGATTATCTGTGCTGTAATGTTGTACATGTCAATGTCTTTATTTTTCCTGAATATATATCACAGCCCGGATGGATGAAACTAGATCCGGGGTCTTCAATCTCGTCCGATCTTCATTCTAAGTACAAGTTGATCCATGTGAGAAATGTTTTGAAGTCGAACATGGAAAGACATCACTTGATTACCAGTCAATGATGTAAACTGTTAACAAGCGCGAGAGGAATCACCGATAATGATAATGACCCTCAAGGTACTGCAGTACAATTCACGTGGTGTGAATAAAGGACAATCCATCAAAATCGTTTTCACCTCCATCAAAATCATTTGCTCCGTTCTGTGTCACTGATGTGGGATACATTAAGGCCCTCCTTTGACGGATCGCTTCTTGTCGACATCAGCTCATTATACAAGAAGTTGATCTAGGAACACCCCCTTCAGTACTTTGAAGATTGCATGCCTTAATGGCAAGTTTCTCACTTCCGGCGACAGGTATACATCAATGACCTTCGACCGAAAAATTTTGCGTGGTGTTCGACGCCAAGTCCTCTATTCACACCACGTGAATTGTACTGCAGTACCTTGATGGTCATTATCATTATCGGTGATTCCTCTCGCGCTTGTTAACTGTTTACATCATTGACTGGTAATCAAGCGATGTCTTTCCATGTTCGACTTCAGAACATTTCTCACATGGATCGACTTGTACTTAGAGTGAAGATCGGACGAGATTGAAGACCCTAGATCTAGTTTCATCCATCCGGGCTGTGATATATACTCAGGAAAAATAAAGACATTGACATGTACAGCATTACAGAACATATAATCATCCTACCAAAAGGATGATGATTTCATCAAGATCATTAGTCTACCATCAGATGATTGTCTGTATTATGTACATGAAAATGAATTTATAAAGCTGAGCATGGGAATGCCCACCTCAGCTAGATCATGAAAACAGTATGAAAATAATGTATTGTATTGTATCTTATTACAGGTCTCCTCCCAGCATTGAAAGAACTTCGGATCCTCCTAATAAAGCATTTCACCCGATAAACGGCCTCATACTTTAGGGGGCAACTGTTATAGACATTTTTGTGCCTTACAGCTATAAGCATGAAATGTCCATAAACCAAGGGATCCTAAGTCCCTCAAGATGTTGTTCCAGCTCCTAAAGAAACAAGGTCAACAAATGACAGCTTCTCCCAGAAGTTCTCCACCGGAAACTACTCAAAACTAGTCAAATCAGGATCAATTCAGAGGCTCCACTAGCTGCCTGCTTTGCAAAGCACCCAAATACGTTGGCTAGGTGCGTTGCAACGCAGGTGAATGCACTACCAAGGTGCGTTGAGCGGGAAATGTCAAATGGCAAGTTCATTCAACGAGGTGGAAAGACAATGGAAGCTTCCAGAATCTTCTCCAATGACACTTGCCTCAATGAATTCGACCAGTGATGAGTAAGAGGCTCTCAGCCTCCAAGTGGAAGCAAGAACTGACAGAGAGAAGCCACAAGTAAAAACATAAGCTGACTCATCCTCTCTGCTTACATCTATATATGGATCACTCACCTAGAGATCCAGGAGGCTGGAATTTTGTACTTTGCTCCCTTACTGGTCCAGCTTCACCAAGTTCCTACAAGATCACAGAAGAGGAAAACTACACAAAAGACATAGATTTACATTCATAACTAGTTTAGGATCAGATTTAAACTAAACATGCAAATATAACAAAACATCATTGATACACAGCATGTAGGAGAAACTCAAATAGTTTTATTGATATGATAAGAAAGTCCAAGAGGAGATACAACCAAGTGAGTCCCGATCCAGCATCTACCTCCCAGCAAAGGAATCCCTTCCTCTCCTCTAACAAAGCATAAATCACCCAATGCACTAATCTCAATCTCAAACCAACAACAATTCTCTGCAAAGTACAAAATTCCAGCCCCCTGGATGTCTGGGTGAGGGATCCATATATAGATGTAATCAGAGAGGATGAGTAAGCTTATGTTTTGACTTGTGGCTTCTCTCTGTCAGTTCTTGCTTCCACTTGGAGGCTGAGAGCCTCTTACTCATCACTGGTCGAATTCATTGAGGCAAGTGTCATTGGAGAAGATTCTGGAAGCTTCCATTGTCTTTACACCTCGTTGAATGAGCTTGCCATTTGTCATTTCCCGCTCAACGCACCCTAGTAGTGCATTCACCTGCGTTGCAACGCACCTAGCCAGTGTATTTGGGTGCTTTGCAATGCAGGCAGCTAGTGGAGCCTCTGAATTGATCCTGATTTGACTAGTTTTGAACAGTTTCTGGTGGAGAACTTCTGGGAGAAGCTGTCATTTGTTGACCTTGATTCTTTAGGGGCTGGAACAACATCTTTAGGGACTTAGAATCCCTTGGTTTATGGACATTTCATGCTTATAGTTGTAAGGCACAAAAATGTCTATAACAGTTGCCCCTTAAAGTATGAGGCCGTTTATCGGGTGAAATGCTTTATTAGGAGGATCCGAAGTTCTTTCAATGCTGGGAGGAGACCTGTAATAAGATACAATACAATACATTATTTTCATACTGTTTTCATGATCTAGCTGAGGCGGGTATTCCCATGCTCAGCTTTATAAATTCATTTTCATGTACATAAGACAGACAATCGTCTGATGGTAGACTGATGATCTTGATGAAATCATCATCCTTTTGGTACGATGATTATCTATGCTGCAATGTTGTACATGTCAATGTCTTTATTTTTCCTGAATATATATCGCAGCCCGGATGGACGAAACTAGATCCGGGGTATTCAATCTCGTCCGATCTTCACTCTAAGTACAAGTCGATCCATGTGAGAAATGTTTTGAAGTCGAACATGGAAAGACATCGCTTGATTACCAGTCAATGATGTAAACTATTAACAAGCGCGAGAGGAATCACCGATAATGATAATGACCCTCAAGGTACTGCAGTACAATTCACGTGGTGGGAATAAAGGACTTGGCGGTTAACACCACGCAAAATCTTTCAGTCGAAGGTCATTGATGTATACCTGTCGCCGGAAGTGAGAAACTTGCCATTGAGGCATACAAGCTTCAAAGTACTGGATGGGGTGTTCCTAGATCAACTTCTTGGATAATGAGCTGATGTCGACAAGAAGCGATCCATCAAAGGAGGTCCTTGATGTATCCCACATCAATGACACGGAACGGAGCAAATGATTTTGATGGAGGTGAAAACGATCTGATGATATATGGTTCAGGGTGGCGGTCATGAATGAATGAAGTATAATGTATGGTAGTGGATGGGACACGGTTGACTTCTCTGGATGACTTCTCTTGAACATATCGGCGACACTTATACGATGGATTGGTAGCATTTACCCCAAAGTTGGATGGTATGGCGAGACCATGGTGATGTGACCGGTGAATGAAACAACCCAACCCGACTCAGGCACGGAGTGGAAGTGTCATGTTCAAGAGTGACTTGCTACCAATAAAGGTTCTTCGAGTTTCTTCCCAATTTTTCCCCAGTCATTGCTGACTAGTACCTCTTTATTTTTGTCAAGCTTGAGGAGGATAACATATGCTTGTTCTATAATTTACCCTTCGGGCAAACCCATCACTATGTTTTAACAAGCCTAGCGATAGTGAAACTCGTTCTCGTCTAAAGACAAGTTTGTCGCTATTAATGTTTTTTAACGAGTTTAACGACAAAGATAACTCGGTCCTTTTCATTTTTAGAGAGTCTGAAAAGGTATGTAAAGATAACTTCAGAAGTCCTTTTTCGTCATCTAATCCCTCAAGTCTGAAAAAGTATAAAACAATACAGAAGGAATGAATTTTTGATAGTTTTAACGAGCCGAACAATACAAGCACTCGATCTTTTTGTGCAATAATCCCTCAGGTCCAAAAAGATTAAAATCTAGAGGAGGGATAGCACTTTCGGTCGCTTTAACGAGCTGGAAGGCCAAAACTTGGCAATCTTTTCATATTTTACGAGTTAGATGAAAAGATCTTAAAGAAGACTCATCTTTTGAGGAACGAGTGATAAAACGGGTAGCAGCTGATTCCAGGTAAGGGTTGGAATTTTCCAATCACGGCAGTGTCACAAGGATGGCTAGTGAAATCACTCTTCGCAGCTGTTTCTCAAAATGGGTGAACAATCAAATGGAGGTGAATGATTGGCCAACGGAAAAGTGGAGGTGACGGTGCAAACACGACCAAGGCTTTAATGGCTGATAAATTTACATTCACGGTGGTTATTTACCAGAGGATAGTTCATTTTTTAACGAGCTTAAACGCGGATTGAAACACTTGCTCGGTCTTATGTTTATTTTTTAACGAGCATGAACTATGTGCTAAAACTGCTCGATAACATGGTCTAGTTTTGATTTTTTACCATAAATAGCTTTTCCTTTTCAAAGATAGTACTGTACCCTCAATTGCTGCATCAAACTAGTTAGAAATGAATAACATTTGCTTGAAAACAAGATTAAAACGCTAATATTTCACTTTGAACTACGTAAAAAGCAATTAAAAAGTGTTTTTACCTCTCATTTTACCATTTCATTTGAACTTGGTTTGTTGGAGCTTTGGAGGTGCCTCTTCCCCCTTGATTTTCATCAGCTGATTTCGGGAGATTCTGTGGACGATTCACGGCGCCGTCTGGACCAGGTAGGAGCTAAACCTGAACTCTTTCATTTCATGGTTTCCTTTCTGCATTCTGTGCTTCATTTCCTGCTTTTCTGAGCCTCTGGGGTTTGATGGGCTTGTTTTGCCATCAGCGCACCTTGGGCACTCGAAACCTGCGTTGAATGTCAACTAGTATGAAGGAAGTTTGACCTTCAATGCAGGTGGAACACTGTGCAGGTGCGTTGGGCACAGAAGAGGATTTTGTTGCACAGTTTTTGATGAAAATTTTTGCCTGTTTCTCATCAAAACTAGGATCTAACTCCCCTCTTTTTTGTTTTTCAGAGATCTTGGAGCAAAATGACCCTCACATGGCGAGAACGAGAACATGAAGAAGAGGACATGATTGCCCTACATGATCCGGTTACGGTGAACACGCTGCGGAACTGTGGTTTGATGAAGTTCTTCCGCATATATAGCATGAGACAGTAGATCAACCTACTGCAGTATTTACTCGATGCTTGGGATCTTATCAATCAAGTTTTCCAGATTAGGGGCAAATCTATCCCCTTGACCGCAGTAGACATTTACTTCTTGACTGGCTTGTCGAGGCGGGGTGCCCCCATCTCTTTGTTAGGTTCGGCCTGAGGGAGTGACTCTGTGAGAGATTATGTCCGCCAGTATTGCAGGGAAGGATCTTAGCCAAGTGAAGACGGCAAGATCATCATCAGTGATGTTACTGACAGGTCCCTTAGGTCTATCCTGTATACTTTTGGTAGGATGGTCGGTAGTGCGTCTCTTCATGTAGCCAACAGATCCTATATGCAGCATTATCATTATCGGTGATTCCTCAAATGGAGGTGAATGACCGGCCAATGGAAAAGTGGAGGTGAATGATTGGCCAATGGAAAAGTGGAGGTGATGGTGCAAACACGACCAAGGCTTTAATGGCTGATAATGTTACATTCACGGTGGTTATTTACCGGAGGATAGTTCATTTTTTAACGAGCTTAAACGCGGATTGAAACACTTGCTCGATCTTATGTTTATTTTTTAACGAGCATGAACTATGTGCTAAAACTGCTCGATCTTATGTTTATTTTTTAATGAGCATGAACTATGCGCTAAAACTGCTCGATAAATCCAGTCATATGATAAGAATGTCTCATTTAAGATGCCATTTTTTATGGAGCTTGCACCTTACAAAGCTTTGCCCCGGATCCTTTCGTTATACAAGTTCGGAAACGACTAATCCTACGAGTTTAAAGGGTTAGACCTACAGGTTTAAAGGGAGGACCTAAAAATTTAAAAAATAAATAGCCGCCCCTTGCTTGCACTCCAAAAGGTTTGCATGCCCCCAGGTATAAAGTACGATTTCAAGGTTACCCCTACTTCACTTCCACCAAAACATTTTTTTTACCAAGAGAGGCCTACCTCTTTTAGGTTACCAAAGATTGTCTCATTCGCGCAGCAAACAAAACATTTCTCCGACAATGTCCACCGAGATGAAAAAAGGTGAATGACGATGCCCGCCGATTCACATAACTTTGACAAAAGAATCTTACTCTAGAACAACCCCTCTTCCAATCACGGACGGGGTACGGACTAGTCATATTCTCCCGCGGAAACCTACCCTATACCCAAAGTTTTCCTGCCGAAGCAGACCAGGACGCATGCCCCCTGGGTTCCAGTCATATCCTTCTGAATTACTCGCGCTCATCGGGAGGACAGACCGTGGGTTGAGACATTTCTTGCGTGAAGAGACCATTTAGGGATGGTATATGACTATTTGCGATGCGTGATCCGGGAAATGAAAGTTGGTCCACGAGCTTGACCACTCTTCCTTCGTGCGGAAAACACATTACTCTAAAGAGTGAGGAGACGATGACTCCCATGCAATATATATAGTCTCATCCAAGGAGTAGGCTATAATCCAAAGGTCCTTGAACGACCATCACGTTCATTTGAACGGTCTTCCCTTTCAATGTGATAGGCACATTGGGGAGGATCCCTAAAGGTCAACTGGTTCCTTTATCGAAGCCTGTCAGATTTCTCATTTCAGGCAAAAGCGATGGCAAACCAAGCGCTTTCCAAGAAATAGAGGAAAGGATACTCACAGATGCCCCCTCATCAATGATGGTGCCAGCCATGACCATTCTGTATATTTGAACGATAATTCAGAATGGTATGCTTGCTGGCAAACAGGGTCTGCCTAGTTGGTTCCAGTCGAAGGATACAACTAGGTTGCTTGGTGGTGGGACCGAGTAGACGGCTGGGTATGGCTCTGACGAACTTCCTTCCTGCGATAAAGGAATGGGTAGATTACCCCCGTGTTCATCGGAGTCTGTGTTGATGAAGAGAATTTGGATGGTGTCATCCTTATCCTCTTCAGTGACTGTATCATTCGAAGATAAAACCTCTGAAGGCAAGACCGGGTCAACTGCCGCCTCGACCTTTTGACTTTCGTATGGTATGGATTCAGTTGGTTTATCTTCAATGATAGATGCTTCAGCTGACCACTTGAGCGGGCCAGCTGGATTCTCAACTAACGAAGGACTCGGCAAGAGTTTTTTGTATCCAGGAGGAAGTCGTAACGGTGAAACCGGACGATCTTCCAAGACTCTTTTAGCCTCGTCTAAGAAGGGACAACGGTGGAGGGCATGGTTGCCTTCGCACAATCTACAGGGAGGTCTAGCTCTCCTTTTTTGTCCTGGAACTTCACTTTCGCTAGTTGACAGTGTACTTTCAACATGGCCATCAGAGGTTGACGACACCGGATTGTGCAAACGGGGAGACCATTCCCTTAGAATCCGAGGGATGCAAGGACAATCTCTGTGAAAGTGGTCTCCCTTGCAAATGACACATGGCGATTTAGGCCTAGTCAGTGTTGTGTGTGGATTTTCATTAGACGACACTTGTTTTCCCTTATTTGCCTTTGGCTCCTTCTTCTTTTTCTCTTTCTTCTACTTTTCCTTTTTCTCCTTAGGAACTTGGTTTTTAGCTTTACCAGTCCCGTCACGTGAAGAAGAAGAAAGAGAGGAAGAATTAGAGGAAGTAGAAGGTTGGTGGGAAATTCTGGACTCGTCTAACTGCTGATTTGACTGTTCAGGAATAGTGGTGTTCTGAACAACATTGGTTGAGAAGAGCCAGACCGGCAAGCCAATTGTCAGTCCTGGAAGCGACAATGTGGCCATATGGGGCGCACCAACATCTCCCTAAGAGGAGAAGAGACTAGGATTTCCACCAAGGGGAATTCCTTGGTTGGTAGGCTCCATTTTCTCAACCTAAAGATCAACACAGGAAAAAGGGTATGAATATTCCGTTTAAAATAAATTTTAACGACGCTTGGACACAACTCACTTTTTCAATTTTAAAGAGTCGAGAAAAAGCAAAAGATTACTCTAGTCTCCTTCGATTTTTAATGAGCCTGAAGTGACAAGTGCTCAGATGGACCTTTTCCGTTAAGGAGTCTGAAAAGGAACGAAAGGGACTGCTCTGGAGTTCTAGGTAGAGGGTGTGCCAAACCAATCACAAAACCGTAGAATACTTTTTAGGGTACGGGCAGTCAATCTTCCCGAATGCTGTGTTCAGTGCATTGCGATCAGTAGGGCGGTCAACACGGCTTCCTATGGATAAAGGTTTTATGCCTATAGGGGTCTCCCAATATATACTCGACGGTACGTGGGAGCACAATCCATACTGGCACTTATCGTCTCTCAGGAGGAATCACCCAACCATCAGCGAGGCAACAGTTACCAGGTTTTACGACGCCGGAACATGTCTCTAGCCTAGACCTCTATGTTGTGCGTTAAGTTACAAAGCATTGTTAAGTTCATTCAATTTATTTTAGGTTGATCTTTCTTAGAAGTTTGCCTTTTTGGATAACCACGAGATGTAGATACAATTCCTAAATGCATTCTAAAGATGATAAGCAAGATTTTATCTCTTTTCAACAATGAAAATCCTAGCTACAAGGGGAAAAGAAAGACACAATCTTTTCTCAAAGAGCATAGAGCACACTGTAGATGCACTTTTCCTAAATCAAGCCATACAAGCTGTCAAAATGCAAATGCACATATGCATGTATTTGTTTTCACTTTCTTAATATTGATGCCTAAAAAGAAAGTTGTTGTACAAATTTGAATTCGATTTCAAGTGAAAAACACAAACAAGCTTCTTTTTCGAAATCAACAAAGTAGAGACGATTACGACACTTTATGATTTTGAAATAAACACTTGTTTCGACACTAGAAATTCATAAATTCAAACCAAAAGACAAAAGTAAAAGCGTAATCAACTGTCAACAGCAAACAAACTCACTCCTAAGATCAAAACGACACTTACGATAGGTCTAGATCTAAGGGCGACAATATGACTAGTTTACTTTTGTAATGGGAAATTGCAAATGATGTAACAAATACACAAAAACAAATACAGTTTCTTTTATACAACTGAGGCAGAATTAAGGCAAAGAAAAGGGGTTTTCAGATAGGCACACACACTGATAACAGGCTGCAAAAATCAGAGACAAAACTGAACAAAATGAAGCAGAGAACCACAGCTGCACAGGGCAAAGGCTAATCAACGCACCTGTTTCACAGAGAAACTGAATTGCAGCGCATGTAATCATCTTACCAAAAGGATGATGATTTCATCAAGATCATCAGTCTACCATCAGACGGTTGTCTGTCTTATGTACATAAAAATGAATTTATAAAGCTGAGCATGGGAATGCCCGCCTCAGCTAGATCATGAAAACAGTATGAAAATAATGTATTGTATTGTATCTTATTACAGGTCTCCTCCCAGTATTGAAAGAACTTCGGATCCTCCTAATAAAGCATTTCACCCGATAAACATAGGTTAGTTACATCCTTCCTCTTCGTTTACATTTCATAAAGAAGAATACGAAAATAGTTTTATTGATATAATAAGAAAGTCTAAGAGGAGATACAACCAAGTGAGTCCCGATACAGCATCTACCTCCTAGCAAAGGAATCCCTTCCTCACCTCCAACAAAGCATAAATCACCCAATGCACTAATCTCAATCTCAAACCAACAGCAATTCTCTGCAAAGTACAAAATTCCAGCCTCCTGGATCTCTGGGATGAGGGATCCATATATAGATGTAAGCAGAGAGGATGAGTCAGCTTATGTTTTGACTTGTGGCTTCTCTCTATCAGTTCTTGCTTCCACTTGGAGGCTGAGAGCCTCTTACTCATCACTGGTCGAATTCATTGAGGCAAGTGTCATTGGAGAAGATTCTGGAAGCTTCCATTGTCTTTCCACCTCGTTGAATGAGCTTGCCATTTGTCATTTCCTGCTCAACGCACCCTGGTAGTGCATTCACCTACGTTTCAATGCACCTAGCCAGTGTATTTGGGTGCTTTTCAATGCAGGCAGCTAGTGGAGCCTCTGAATTGATCCTGATTTGACTAGTTTTGAGCAGTTTCTAGTGGAGAACTTCTGGGAGAAGTTGTCATTTGTTGACCTTGTTTCTTTAGGAGATGGAACAACATCATTAGGGACTTAGGATCCCTTGGTTTATGGACATTTCATGCTTATAGCTGTAAGGCACAAAAATGTCTATAACAGAAACCATACCCATTAGGATGGTTGAATGATAAAGCACAACTACAAGTGACTAGACAGTGCAAACTCAAGTTTTCTTTTGGGTCAGCATTTGTAGATGAGGTTGAGTTAGACATAATTCCTTTGGATATATGTGGAATTGTTTTAGGAAGTCCTTACTTGTATGATAGAAAGGCTATATTTTATAGAGTTGAGAACAAGTATCTACTTCTTAAATATGGAATCGAATACTTTGTAAGAGCTCATAAGCTCAAGAATAATTAGACTCTCATAAACTCAGGGCAGATGAAAAGAATGATAAATTCATGCAGAAAATTCTTACTGATGGTTGTAAAGGAAAAGAATCCTGATAAAACCAATGTATTTGAGAGCTGTAATGCTGAACAATAAGCTAATATAGAAAAGGTTGTTTCAGAGTATGATGTCTTATTTCAAGAACCTAAAGGTGCCACCCAAAAAGGGAATAGTACATGATATTATTTTGTAGCAAGATGTTCCATTGCCTAACATTGGGATGTACAGGTTGTCTACTTTAGAGAATGCTAAAATCAAGAAGCAGGTGCAGGAGTTGCTCGAGAAAGGGTTCATCAGGCCTATCACATCGACATGTGGGTCACCAATTGTTTCGGTGAAAGAAAAATGGCTCGTGGAGAATGTGCATTGATTACTGAGCACTAAATAAGATAACAATCAAAAATTGTTATCCCCTTCCTCGCATAGATGATCTTTTAGATCAATTGAAGGAAGTTGCTTATTTCACCAAGCTGGATTTGCACATTGAATACCATCAGGTCGGGGTTGTAGAGCAAGATTCATGGAAGACTGCTTTCAAAACAAAGTAGGGATTGTATGAGTGGCTGGTTAGGCCTTTTGTCTTAACTAATTCTCCTGCTACTTTCATGACATTAATAAATGATGTACTCAGACCTTTTCTTGATGATTTTGTTATTGTGTACCTGGATGACATTCTGATTTTTAGTAAAATGTGGGAAGAACATTTAAAGCATGTTAAGCAGACACTAGATGTTTTGAAAAGAGAAAAACTTTATGTTAAACTCTCAAAATGTGACTTTGGAAAAACATCTCTAAACTACTTGGGTCATATAGTAGGGGGAGGTGAATTGAAAATAGATCCCTCTAAAGTGGCAATCATTGTGAACTGGCCTAAACCCAAGTCTGCTACAAAAGTGAGAAGCTTCTTAGGAGCAGCACAATATTGGAGGAAGTTCATTCCTAACTTTTCCTCAATTGCAGCTCCCTTACATGCTTTAGCAAGATTGAATAAGGTGTTTCAGTGAGGAGGCAAACATCAGAAATCCTTCGACATCTTGAAAGAAAGCATTAGTACAACACCTGTACTAGCACTTCCAGATCTACAAATACCATTTGAGATCCAAACAGATGCCAGTGACTATGCCATGGGAGCAGTGTTGACACAGCATGGTAAACCCATATGCTATCATTCTGAGACTTTTAATCCTGCAGTAGTTAACTATCCTACACATGATAAAGAATTGTATGCATTAGTTCAGAGTGTGAAAAAGTGGAAACATTACTTAATGGGCAAAGAGACAGTAATACATACTGATCATCAACCACTTCAGTATCTACACTCCCAAACTAAGTTGTAGCAATCAAGACATTATAGATGGATGGGTTTTCTACAACAGTTTCATTTAGTCATCAGATATAAAAAGGGCATACATGACCACGTTGCAAACATGTTATCTAGACCCATTATAAATGAATCTACCATACTTAAGCATAATTTTGTACTACATGAAAGCTACATTGAACAATATTCTCAAGACATGGACTTTAAAGATGTATATGCAACTTTGAGTCAAGGAAAAAGAGTAGAAGAATTGGACTATCATGTGAAGGACCGACTCTTATACCATTGTGGTAAACTCTACATTCCACAAACTGAGAGAGTAAAGATAATTAGGGAAGCACACACTTCTCTGGTATCAGGTCACTTTGGGGTAAGTAAAACAGTTGCACAGCTACAAATATTTTGTTATTGGCCGAAAATGAATGAGAAAATTTCTAGATATGTAAGAGGGTGTTCTATGTGTGCTAAAAGCAAGCCCGGCAATAGAAAAATAGGCTTGTACACTCCATTGCTAGTTCCTCCTAACCCTTGGGAAATTGTTTCCATGGATTTTGTTGGAGGACTGCCTAAATCTAGGAAAGGTCATGATTATCTATATGTTGTTGTGGATAGGTTCAGCAAAATGTGTATTTTGATACCTTGTAATAAACAGATTACAGTTGAACAGACTGTAAAATTATTCTTTGAACATGTATGGGTTCATTTTGGATTACCCACTTCCATTGTATCTGATCGAGACACCCGATTTGTGGGGAAGTTTTGGTCGAGTCTATGTGAACTGATGGACACCAAACTAAAGAAAAGCATAGCTTTTCATCCACAAACAGATGGCCAGACAGAAGTAGTTAACAGGACAGTGATCTAGTTACTGAGAGGTTATTGCAGCAAGCATCTTAAGCTTTGGGATGAACACTTGTGTTATGTGCCACATGCTTACAACAGAGCAAAGCATTCTTCTACACATAGATCTCCTTTTGAGACCTGTTTTTGTTTCACACCAAGGTCTCCTTTGGATTTTGTCTTTGGTAAAGATACCATGGTTGATGGACACAGTGATGTGGACAAGGCAACTAGGTTCATTGAACAGATCCAAGAGATCCACCAAGCAGTACAGGAACAGTTGGAAAAGAGCCAAGCCAAGTACAAGGCTAGGCATGACAAGCATCAGATGGAGCATAGTTTTCAAGTTGGTTACCAGGTTTGGCTGTATATTAGCAAGAAGAAGATGCAAGGTGAAGGTAAAAAGCTAAAGCCTATTAGGTATGGACCCTTTAAGATACTTGAGAAGATTGGTGAAAATGCTTTTCACCTTGATCTACCAGCTTATATGCACATCAACTCAGTCGTAAATGTAGATTGCCTGAGATTGTTTGAACCTTCAATGGTTGAGGACCTTGAAGAGCAAAGTCAATTGCCTTCTATTGATGACCTGCTACCTAAATATCTTAATGAGTTGCAAGAAGACACAGTGTTGGACAGGAAGGTGAGGACAACGTGAGGGGAGATGTGGAGTACCTTAGGATTGGACTCAAAGGTTCAAAGCTAAGCAGTGCAAAGTGGATTGAGATTGTACAAGTGAGAAAGAAATGCACTCACTTCGTCGATGATTAAAAACCAACTTTTGGTGGTCCAAAAGCTTTTTCGGCGGGAAGGTCATGATCTGAATTGGATCCATAAAGAATCGTCAAAAGAACCTGTTGATGCCTCGAAAATCCCTACAGAAACAATGGGGGATAACCACCCGGTCCGGACCTTAAAGCAGCTCCTTTTCCGTTTGGTGTGGTGGCTCCAACTAGTTTAACTAGGTCCAGTTACCTTCTCCCTATAGCTATTGGTTTATGATATGTCTTTCACTACCAATAGTTAGGGATATCAGATCACTTCGTCTTGCTGATCAGGCAAGAGAATGACCCTTAAGCTGATTTGGGTTCAACCAAGCCACAACTAAAGTTTTGCCTCCTTGATGAGAGGACTTAAAAGAATGTAGAATTTACTCTGAATGCAAGCTTATTCTAGAATGCAAGCAAAAGAAACTAATCTAAATCCTATCTTAATTAGGCAGATATAGATCTAACCCAACTAAGAGCAAGATAATTAAAGTATTGGGATTTAAATATGTCTTTTTTATAATGAATATCAAGTTAATGAAGTAGTTCAATTAACTGATATTATGGTTACCAAAACACATCCTATTAAGACCTTATAACTTGAAATAATAAATCAACAACATTCGAGGAAGTAGTTCACAAAAATGATATTGATTATCAAATCAATAAATCCAATAATTGAATAATGATATGTGGAAACAGTTCACAACACATTACCATTCAACAAATCAGTTTTATAAGACACATTTCTGAGTAAATAGTCACTCAAAAATCAGATTTTAATTCATAAGAACAGAGATACCTAATAACAATATTGAGACAAATTACCCATGTTGACAATAGTGCACAAACATGAATAAAATGAGACATTCATGTTACCATAAAAATGAAACTGATATTTGAAACAGTAGTATTAAAAATACCAATTTATTGCATCCATTTCTCTGGTCTTGGTCTTCAACAGTCCTTTACATTGCTTGAACTTTTGTCTTCAAAACTAGAGCCACAATAGTGCAAACTCTGCCCCTCATACATAATTCAAGATACCAAGAAAAAATCCTCAATAATCCCCAGATCTGATATTTTCTCTCCTCTCTCCTACAACTCTAAATTCCTATTACAATAGTGCTTTTAGAAGTCTAGAATTGCAGAGGAGAGCAGCCCCTTTTTACATTCTGCAATCTATTATTTATACTATTTGCAAAGGAATTTTGGAGATGAGAATTTGTTGAAGAGAAATCTGCCAAATACGATTTTATTTATTTGAAATTCCAATCTTTAATTGCTGGAGCCTTCTCATTGATCGAAATCCTTTTCTTCATATTTCTCCCACTGTTTTCCTGCAAAAAGAAATCAAAATAAATTAAGATGCAATCAAAATATCATTTCTGGCAATTAAATCAAATCCAATCAAATTCTATTTAAATAAATAATTGAAAATAAAATGTAAGCTTTCAATTGATGCATGGGATGGTTTGATTGGCTAAAGATATTATTAATCAATGGATCTGCAATTAGAAGAGGCTTGGACAAATGAAAATGAAGAAAATAACTCAGAAAATTGATTTTGTTTCAAAATTCGGAGCTTGATCTTCTGCCTGATTTTTGACCCAATAAATGATTAAATCTGTTAGTGAAACCTCCTCAAAACTGTTCTCCTTGATTTTCTCTTTCCAACGAGCCGTCCTGGGCCTCATTTGGCCAAGTATAACTCAATCTATGAACCTCCAAAGTTGATGGATCAAATCTGGCATGAATCTGGAAATTCTGTTGCTAGGCTAAAAATATTGTAATTAAAAACTAATCCTAAATTAGTCTCTAATTAATTCTAATTATAAACTAACCTAATTGTTAATTAATATCAATCTATTTATTCATTAATATCTAACTAACTAAAATATTAACTATTTATAAACTAATTAATAATTAATCTAAATGATATTTAAATTTTAATTTAATCAAATTAATTAAATGTTATAAATTAATTAATCTGATTAATTTAAAATTTATTAATTAAATATTAAATATTTTAAACTAAACTAAAATATACCATCCTCCCACTTCATAACTACCCCACTTGACTTCTACTTCTTTACTCATACGTATGAGTGGAAGTTAAGAAAAACAAATGAATTACAAACTTTACAATATAAGTTAATGCCCCATTCTCTTTTTATGATCGGCGATCGCATCGGGAGATTGGGATGATTGTTAAACTCGCTTCGCATGAAAGCTCGCATCAGCTCCGATGCGATCAAAGTTTATAATAAGACTTGGTTAATGCCCCTTTGCCTTATGTAAAATCCCCGATCCGATATCGGCATCGGGGTATGGTGTGGTGTCGGAGCTTTTTAAATATGTCCCATAAAACTTCCGATGCGATCTCCCGATTGCGAAATAAGTTATATATATATATATATATATATATATATATATATATATATATATATATATATATATATATAATATTTTAATTTAATTAAATTAATTATATATTAATTTAATTTAATTAAATTAAGATTTAATATTATTTTTTATTTTGGTTTTATTTTAATGAATTTTAGTTAAGTTGTGAAATTATTAAAACTACAGCCACTTGAAAAAAAATAAATAAAAATAAACTACAGCCACTTGAATGTTATGGGTTTTTAAGACTAGTAATTGATTTGGAAATTGGAGTATATTTCTTAAACCCGATACTTAATGATTTGGCTGCATAACTAAAAATGGAAAAATGTTAGTAAAAACTCGCTATGGGTTAATATTTGAAATGAATGCATTATTGAACTAATTTATTTACAAAAAGCAATATTGTACATTTTAAGCATTTTTGACCCAGGCTACATAAATAATCGGATTTTCAAAGGAGTGCCATTTTCAAACCAGTTGACCAAATGAGGCGAAACAAGCGTCAATGGGAAGCCTATAAAAAATTGATTCTAACAAAGCAATCAAAACAAGAATCCAAAGAAAACAAAAAATTAACAAAAGCGTAGGACAATCAACTAAATAAAAATCCAAAAAGGTGTTTAGCCAAAATTTTTATAGAAAGGATCCCCATTATTTGAAGTGAACAAGTCAAAAATGGGGGGTTGTGTTTTTACCACAACAGAACCATGATTGTATCAGGTCGGGACAAACTTCTAAGAATTCAAAACAGCGATCAAAAACACCCTAAACTAGTGGCAATGGTAGCCAGCATGGAACGACGAGGACCTCGGTCAAAGTGCACTGATCGAGGCCCATGGAGACTGCACGAGAGGCCAGATTAGCCCCTGGGATGCTCGGATTGGGAAACGGAGGTAGATTTTGATGCACAATTAGTGCTTAGTGCTAATCGCGCATCGCTGGGCGAAAAGGCTCGAAATGGGGAAGCCCCAAGCACTTGGTCGTGTGGGGAGCCAGAGAACCATAAGATGAAAGATGGAAAGGGCTAAAGCTAAAAGGCGGGACCCGCGCTCCGAAAAACCGACGGTATTGATTCGGGCGCCCTCAAATGGTAAGTAGTTTTGGGTGAAAGCGGAGCGATCCCACTTAGAGATCAATGCGTGGTGAGCGGAGGAGAGAGAAAACTACCGTTCATCACTCGCTAACGATCGAGCAAGTAAACTGCACGAAATGAGCGAATGGCGTTGGATTTGGGGGACCCAGATCGGACAGCTGAGATCACGCCCGATGGGGAAGAACAATAAACAAGGGATTAAGCCGCAGTTTGTAAATATTTGAGGTTCGTTTGACCACCACAGTGGAGGAAGACTCATTCCATGACGTAACCGAAGAACTGAACTGACGAAGCATGCTAGTGCGTTACAGGAGGACATGTGGCCACTCCCTGCAAGCCGATGATGACGCCGAGTCAGGGAACTCCAAGCACAGCCGCAGAAGGTGATTTGACGAAGGTGGAAGAGGAACCAAATAGACATGGGAACGAATGGCTTCAAAGCCATGAACATAGACAGAAGACATAGAGAACCTCAAGAGGAGGTCAGAACACAGAGAGGAAGACAAGAGACAGAGAAGCAAAGAAGACAATGAAGCAAAGCAGAAGAAGACAGGTGGCTGAGCTGACCAAAGGCAGCGTCGAGCATGAGAGAGCTTGAGAGGTTCAAGCCATCCCAGAGAGGATCTATCTGAACTGAGCACCATACTGACCTCTCTTCATTGTAGACTAGAAGGTCACAGAGCTGGTAGGCAGAAGAGTCTATGCACTCCAGTGGCTTGGGGAATCCAAGAACCACCCAGCCAAGAAAATCTGTTTCAGGTGACTCATATTGAGCTCCTGCATTGTAATTCTCTGCTTAAAACACAATAAAATAAGGCCACCACTAAGAGATGGACCGGAGATGTAGCCATGGAGAATAGGGTGAACTCCTTATTAATTTATTGTGTTCTTGTATTTGCTTACTGTATTTCTCTACTGCCTTTCCATTTAAGTGTCTGTGTATTTTCAATCTGATCGATTCGTTGCTTAAATAGCATAGACACACACACCAGCACATGAGTCTGTAATATCTTTATTCAATCAATATTTAACTAATGTCACTCATAGGGTGATTATCATATCAGTGGGATTCTATCCATCATCAGCTCATAACTTCTTCATGTGCACTCATGGTGTCCTACCAAACTACAGAAATTATAGAACAATTGTTGTGAATTCTGCGTGTACTTCTACAACAAATGACAATTGTCTATAGCATGCTTTCCTCCTATTTGACAAATTGCGCACCACAGAGCAGGTGTTTAGCTTGGTCTTGCTTGCACTTGTGATCTTAACAGCATCATTCCTCCTCCCGCGAGGTAATTCATGAACATCGGGCAGTGGTCTTTGTCATGACCCTGACCCTTACATTTCACACACACCTCTTTGTTCGCTTCTAGTTGAACTGTCCTATCTTGTTTCAGACTCTACATCTCAAGGCATAAATTTTTCAACTTCACATGGATCTATTGAACTCCCAAGTTAGGATCCTGTATCGGGGTCTCAAGTAGCCTCATCGCAATTTCTAAAGCTTTTTCGTAAGTTGTTAACCTCTGTTGCGATAGAGCATTCCTCAAATGTGGCATTAGTGATGCTACAAACCATTCGCGGTGTTGTCCCTTCGTCAAAGTCATATTAGCTTTGTGAATCGTACACTTCAGCCTCTGATCTAGCTCCCATGGAGTCTCACCTAGTAGCATCATGATCTCCTTGAACCCAATGATTAACTGTGCCTCTAACTTTGGTATGTTGAATTATTTAGTTAGCGCAGCTTGGATAGCAACGATTCTCACATGTGGATTATCACTTGAGTTCTTAATGTACTAGGTCAACGCATGATCCTGCCGAGCACTAACCAACATTTCCTTCTTGATATTATCATTTGTAACTCCCTACGCTTCCCATACGGCCTTTACAATGAGCCAAAATTGGTCTGGATATTCATTTCCCAATCCTTTGAACACAAGAAACTTTATCATGCTAGCCATATTAAAACGCGGGGGGTGGAGGTGCGGGGGGCAAAGATGGAGGTGATGGTGGTGAAACTGGTGGTGGTGTGGGTGGAGGTGGTATGCAAAAAATCCTCTTCCATATCAAATGGATCGCACTTCACGGAGAGACCCTCGTGAGCTCTTCCTCGTCCCCTCACGGAGGTGAAATCAAGGGGCTAGTATCCAATCCCGCACTTCCTTCATTTCTGTAAATTTTCGCACTTCGCGTAGCCCCGAACATCAGTGTAACTACATAATCCGCTTTTCTCACAATAACATTTTAATCCAAGTGTTCAGAGACTTTACGTACTTACCTCATGATCCTTTGAGAAATCATCACTCTACCTTGCTATAGCTAACTGAAGTATCTACCGTGAACCCAGTAATGAATCCTCCTATAATCCGATCAAGCTAGTGATCAACAGCGTGCGTGATCTTATCCTTCGATGCTTCCAATCTGCGCACCAATTTAGGGTTCCACACAATAGGACCGTCAAGATTCCACCTTCCTTGGGTATTTTCTATCTTTGTGATCCACTTGTACAGCTCAATAGGAAAAGATGTGAAGAACATTTCATGGATATTTGTGTGCATGTAGCAGTCCAAACACCTTTGATAGTCACAGATTCATGTTCTCTTGCGTTGCGAATTCATGATTTTTCCTGTCCAACCACCCTTCAATCTCTTTCTTAGTTGGATTCCAATGGTGGACATCAGACATCTCTATGCAGATTCTAGTCCTGGCAATAGAACCATTTGTTGGCTTGATGGGGCCTGACCCAAGTTTGGAGTTAATTAGCCAAACAAATCCCTGTACTACTGGCCCTTTTGGCAACAACTCACGAAGCACGAACTGAGGTCTCACCTGACACAGTATGGGGGGATGCTAGAACCAAGTTTCCGCACCCTTGAGATGTCTGAGGAGTCAACTTAGTCCAACTAGGAATGTCTTCACACAGCTCACTTCGCGCACTGTCCTGACCTGTGAGACCTTCGCAATCTATTATAATCACCTTTGCGCAGCCTTAACCAAGGGCTGAGATGCTTTCACATTGCTAAGGCAGTGATCTACACTATTTTCCCAAGTACAGCATAGATCTTACTTATCTTCTTATAACTCTTAGTTAACTTTGCGTATATATACTTATCTTATATTCACTTGTTTAACACATTCATATGAGTTCACGTAGCAAATAAACAGCAAACTTGCAATTCATACCCAATATACTTCAATGCATAAAATAGGAAAAAGATACACATATTGAAAAGAAACTTCTCTTTATTATTTCTCTAACCGTTACAGACTTGACTTCACCCTGCACACTCAGCTGCAAGGATCTGCACACTCAACTGTGGACTACTAGGTCTCTACACACTCAACTATAGAGCCTTCTCCTACTCTACGACCCAAAGACAAGACTTTACACTTCCACTCAGACTCAATTCTTCTTCTTCATTCTCTTAGATTAGATTCGATGTCTCTTTACAACTTAGAGCCTCACTCTATTTATATAATCCCATGGTCTGCGGACCATGGGTAGAACTCTCAAGCCAACATTACATTACAAAATTAAGGGTTTACAACCCTATGACTCAATTACAACTTCGCGCTCCACACCCACAAATCATGGATTCTTTACATCAGACTTAGTTAAAACTTGGCCTTTAAGCCCCAAAACTTGCCTTGGGGGATTGCGCGGCCAACACCAAGTTGACAACCAACTCTCTAATGTCAATAGAAATGGCTTCTTACAAGAGTTTGATGACGCACTATATTCAGCAATGTTTTTAGTTGTGTGACCTAGATAGATACCTTGAAGGTCAATCAATTCAGCATTAGGATCATAAATAGCCCATGTCATGGATGATAGGTTCTGAGTACTACGAAAAGCACCATCAGGGAAATTGATGTGGGGAGTTGCAGATATCTGCAAAGCAAGAAAAGCATAGTAAACAAGAAATTTGTTTGAAAACTAACATACAAAACCACACTACAAAAAAATGAATGACACACTAATGTAGACAAGTAATCATGCAAGATGACCTAAGCATAGTACTTCTTGAGATGGGAGTCCATGTTGGGACTTGGGTATTCGATCAACACAGAAGGACACCTGAGTTTAACCCTTGCCATGATGAGTAAGCATCAACTCGGACATAATGGAGTAGAATTCATATAAGGCTTTGCCCCCATGCCCCCTGGGTGATGGAGGGTTACAAGTCAGATGGAAACTCCATGGTAATAATGGGCAATTGATGAAAACTCGGGGAGGGAGAAAAATCATAAATCCATGAAGGAATAAAGGTGCCCTAAGTTGAAATATCTTGATCATGTCAGGATAAACTAACACATCAATAGACAACAGAGAATAGCACTCTTCAAAAGCGGTAGACATGACCATTGGATGAGGTGGGAATGAGGAGCGATGATGAGTAGTGTTCCAAGGTGGCTCCTCGAGAGATATGACTTCCATGATACCTTCATTAGCAAGGAAGGTCTCGAATAAGGGATCAAGTGATTCCAAAGTGCCAAGCCATGTGGATTGAGAGTACGTATCAAGAGAGGTCTTTGAAATAGAAGAATCATAGGTTGCAGAACTTGAAGCCGAAATTTTTTTGACATAATTGACTTAAGTGGGACTAAGCGGCATAACCTCACCCCAGGTATCAACAAGATCTAGTGAAGGTATGACCCAAGGATCATATTTGACTGAGACCATGTTGATAGAGGCAATGTGAGGCAGTGGGAGCAGAAAAATTCCCATTAAGGAAGAATCTTTAAAAAGAACTGCCCCCACACTCTCAAAGGGAGCACTAATGTGCTTGAGGTATGGAACATTGTCATCTGAGGAGGAATAGGGAAAGAAATACAGTTGGTTGATGTGATAATATTCCCTTAATGGGGAAATGAAACACACAAAATAGAGAGGAGGCTATGACATGCATAGCATGGGTCTAGCTCCGGCCAAGTAGAATCTTGCAATTGAGATTGGCGTCAATAATTTCTACCTTGACTTGCACTGTCTTGCCTTCCAGAGTGATGGCAAGGTTAGGTAAGACACCGAAGGGTCGCGAATCATGCCCATTGAAAGCTTCCAAAATGTTTGGAGATTAGCTCAAAGCGGGAGAACCAATAGCCTTCCAACATGTGGTCGACATGATGCAGGTGGAAGCACCTTCATTGATGACAGTCTAGTGGTCGGTCTTCTCATTGAAGATTACTTGAATGAGAAAGGCAATATGATGATGGAGGCGTGGAACATGGTTCACTGACTGTAAAGATTGCGATGGGCAGCTTTGGAGCACCTCGAGATCCGACATAGTTGACGGCGCCTGAGCCAAATCCTCAACAATATTATAGTGTTGAGCGGCTCGGGCATTAGGATTGTACAAGTATTCTCGTAAAAAACCTCGAGAGGGTGGCCGTATAGTGAAATCAGGGTTAGTGTCACACGGAATAAGTCGATCTTACGGACAAGATAGACCTTCCTAGAATCTAAAGAAGACCTAATGACAAGCAAACCAACCAGACACTATATTTCTCTAACTATGCTTTTATAAACAAAGGCAAACAAGTGTTTTAGGGCCTACCTTAGGTCCAACGCAAGTTTGTGGATGCCCTCGCTCCTTCGATCCAAATGAGCTCCTTTGTCATGAATCTGCAAACACAAACAAGAAAACAAATTAAATAGCACCTGAAAATCCAATATCATAAAACATATTTAACATGAAAGTCAAGGAGTTCATGAAACAAATAACATGAGATACTTGTTGAGAAAAATGAGTTTGATTGTATTAATTCAAAAGAAGAAGAACTTTACAACCTATGCCTTGACGTTGTACAAGCTCCTCCCAGGGTCCAGTAAGAAGTCTCCTCTACTTTGACAAGTTTCACTCACTTCCCAATGAATCCAAAAAGGTATGTGATCCCTCCTCTTAAGCTCAACTAGGAAGTCTTAATTTCACCAGCATTTACCCTAAAAAATGTTCAGCTTCTAACCTCCTTAGCAACTAGCCCAATGCTTGAATTTATAGTGCAATAGAGGGAAGTTACTAGGTCCTCCTTCAAAGGGATAAAGCCCTCCTTCAAAGGGATAGCTCCTCGCATCAAGGGATTAGCTCCTTCTCTTTTGGGATGCATGAACCACCTAAGAGCGACAAATGCACGTCAAAATTCCTTCTAGAATCATCTAGAGTGGGCAGATCCGCAGTTTTTGTAAACAAAAGGTGCGGGACCACAGGTAACAGTGAGAGAAATTGTGGAACCAGAGTTTTATTGATTTTCAATGTCTTTCTCTCATTTTCAAAGCTTGACTTGAAGAGCTGAGTTTGAGACTTAATTAGGAGGACAGTACAAGTGATGATAGACCCATACTGACTGCAAATAATCATGGTGATGATATTTTTGTGTAACAGATTGCCCCCTAAAGTGCGAAGTCTATAGTAGATGATGATTTCATTTATCATTTAGGAAGAGTGAAGTACTTTATCATTTCGAGGATCATCTTGTGGAGAGCCCAGTTGGAACCTGTAAAAACATTCAATGCAAGATATATATATGAGATCATATCATCGCTGAGGTAGGCATTCCCATACTCAGATCAAAACTGACTTAGAAAACTAACTACTACTCTGGTACAGGAATGATCTTGTAATACATCACAAGTATAGACTCATGTGGATACAGTATGGACGCAACCATCTGTTTATGAATAGTCCATTATATAATGAATACAAAATTCCTCGTAGCCTAGATTGTGGAAACTAGATCCAGGCTTCATTTCTACTTCCCGAAACAATACAATTCTATCCATGCGAATGAATGTGTTGATGTCAAACATGGTAGAAACCACTTGATTACCAATCAATAATGTAAATTGTTAACATGTGTGAGAGAAATCACCAGTGATGTCAATGGCTCTCAAAGTACCCAGTACAATCCATGAGATGTGAATAAATGTGTTGATGTCGAACATGTCACAGAATCTTTGATCGAAGGTCAATGATGCAAACTGTCGTCAAAGGCGAGAAACCTGCCATTGAGGCATGTAGATCCCAAGGTATTGACGATTTCTAGATCATCTTTCTAGATAATGAGCTGAAGTCGATAGAAAGTGATGCGTCGATGGCAAGCCCACAACACGAAATCATAGATCAAGTTGAAGAAATTTAGTTGCAAGACTGACTCAGGGATGGTCAAGATGGATGACAGATATTTTGCAAATGAATGGCTTATTGGCAGTGACCTCTTGAACACATAACGACACGACAGATGGCTTGGTGACAATTGACCCAAAGTTAATACCTAGAAACCTGTTGAAGACTTTCAATGTGGTTTGATCAACTGTTAGGCAAAGGATTTCCCAACCCAGGTGAATAAAAGTGTCGTGTTCAAGAGTGGTTACAAAGTATGACAAACAGGCTCAGTTTTCTCTCTTTTCCCCCACCATTTCTGGCAAGTAACTCTTTATTTTTGACAAGCTTGAGGAGGATAACATTTGCTTGATTATAAGCTCATCCTTCGGATGAGTCCAACTTAGTTTAAATTCGAACCCTAAGAAGGAGTGGTTTGTTCCTGTTTGTAATTGAACAGGTCCTTTACTGTGAAATTTTAACGAGTTCAGTATAGGAGAAACTCGACATTTTTCAATTTTAGAGAGTTTGGAAAAACTTAAGAAAACTCCAGGGTTGACCTTTTTCGTAAATTTGTGTCTCCCAAGCCCGAGAAAGTATAAAATAATACTTGAGAGAACCGCTTGATATTTTATGACCAAGGAGTACTTTTTTTCATTAGTGCCCTTGATCCGAAAAAGTAAAAAAGCAATCAATGACACGTCGTTTTATAACCAATATCGAATTTGAAATGACAAAAATCCGGCAATCTTTTCATGTTTTTACGGTCAAAAAAGAGTTGTAAGTGGACCGTCTTTTAATTCTGTTTTAACGAGTTTAAAAGAAAAACTCCGCGATATTTTCATGTTTTAGGAGTCAGAAAAGAGCTTAAAGGTGACTCTAAATGTTTTTGCATCGAAAATGATAGATTTCGCCTGAATAATCCGTTATCCTGAACAAAAACGCAAACCTTACTCATACATGTTTGAAATGGATAAAAATGTTTCAAAAATACCTTTCCAAAGTGAAACATAAACAAATTTGCAATTTATTTACTCAAAAAACTTATAAAAAGGGCCTTCGTCAATTCATTTTTACCGTTTGAGTTTTGGCTGAGAAAATAGTTCTTTTGTTCAGAAAACTTTCCGTGAAGATTGCGGAAAATCCAACCGTCAAAATCAAACACCGTTTTCTCCAGGTAATCCACATCATCCTACTCTTCATTTTTAATCGCTTCATTTTTTGTTTTAGGCTTTCATTTCATTTTTTGGAGGGGTTTTAGGCTTAAAACCCGCGCGCGAGGGCCCGCAGGTGTACCACTGCTGGCCTGCAGACCCCGACTTTTCTCCATTGGGAAAAAGTCAAGGGTCCGCACCTTCCATGTAGACAAGGTGTGGTCCCACACACTGTGTCTAACCCGAAGGATGCGGTCCCCGCCGCAAGGGTTTTTAACCCAAAATTTCTCAAAATTGGACCAAACAAAATAATTTCTAGCATTCTAATTTATCTTTTTACTTGATGCATGTTATAGACATTTTTGTGCCTTACATCTCTAAGAATGAAATTTCCATAAACCAAGGGCTCCTAAGTCCCTAAAAGTGTTTTTCTAACTCCTAAAGGAACAAGGTCAACAAATTACAGCTTCTCCCAGAAGTTCTCCACCAGAAACTTCTCAGAATTAGTCAAATCAAGATCATTTCAGCTGCTCCACTCGCCAAGTGCGTTGCATAGCACCTAAGTCCACTAGCTAGGTGTGTTGCAACGCACCTAAATGCACTACCAGGGTGCATTGAGCGGGAAATGACAGGTGGCAAATTCATTCCACGAGGTGGAGAGACAATGGAATCTTCCAGAATCTTCTCCAATGACACTTGCCTCACTGAATTCGACCAAGGATGAGTAAGAGGCTCTCAGTCTCCAAGTGGAAGCAAGAACTGACAGAGAGAAGCCACTAATCAATTCATGAGCTGAATCATCCTCCTTGCATACATCTATATATGGATCCCTCATCCCAGAGATCCAGAGGCTGGAATATTGCACATTGTAAGGAATTGTTGTTGGTTTTGAGATACATATCAGAAGATTGGGTGATCTATGCTTTGTTGGGGTTGAAGAAGGGACTTCTTTGCTGGGAGGTTGATGTTGGGTCAGGAATCATCGATTGTAACTCCTCCTGGATCTTCTTGTATATCAATAAAACTATTTGAGTTTCTTCTCCATGCTTGTGTTTCATTGATGCTTGTTACATTTGTATGGTTAACATAAATCTGATCCTAAGTTATTTATGAATATAAACCCATGTCTTTGTATAGTTTCCTTCTTCTGTGATCTTACAGGTACTTGGTGAAGCTGGGCAAGTGAGGGAGCAGGTAGCTGGAAGCTGTCAAAGAGAAGAGAGATTGGATCAAAGGACTAGCGCAAGACACAGGTTGGTTCATCCTATTCCTCTTTGTTTATAGTTCATAAAGAACAATACAAAAGTAGTTTTCTCTGTTTGTTTCTAAGGTAGTTGTCACACCTTAGTGGGATAGAGTAGTTATAAATAGACACTTTTCCCGATAACAAAATGGCGACTCCGCTGGGGATTGAGACATTTCTTGCGTGAAAAGACCATTTAGGGATGGTATATGACTATTTGCTATGCGTGATCTGGGAAATGAAAGCTGGTCCACGAGCTTGACCACTCTTCCTTTGTGCGGTAACACTGCTCGATTAATCCAGTCATATGATAAGGATGTCTCATATAAAAATGGCAACTTTTAGAGTTTTGCCCCACATCCTTTCTTTATGCAAGTTAGGTGACGACTAATCCTACGAGTTTAAAGGGTTAGACTCGTTAAACTTTAGGATCTCCAACCTTGCCGCGACCTTCGAAGACATTAAAAGCATTTGACGGAAGGACATATACCCCATATGGTATCCTAAGTAACTTGAAAGTTGAACTAGGAGGGAAAACAGTAGAAATTGATGTTGAAGTAATCGACATAAACCTTGATTACAACATCCTATTGGGAAGACCCTGGATATATGCCATGGCCGCAGTTGTGTCGACCTACTTCAGGAAGATTGCATTTCCCTTCCAAGGAGGAATTACAATCATCGACCAACAAACATTTCTCCCCAACAGTTCACAAGTTACGGGAAGCATTCCAATGATCCATGGAAGCAATCATTCGCTCCAAAATATCGGAGTAGGTCTCCTAAAAGACCCTGCCTTAATGGGTACTTTTTCCCTACCGCCTCCGAGTAATCTGGCGGAAGTGGCCACAGCGGAATATGAAACCTTCTATATCTAATGGATTTGGATTTCGAGGATGGTTCTTATCTTGTGTCAACCTCGTTAAAAAATGAAACAAGGAATCTTGAGGATGGTTCTTTTATTGTGTCAACCTCATTAAAAAATGAAACAAATCCCCTTTCCAAATCTCAAAGGTAAACCTTCATTCCAACCACCGAGTTGAATGGAATGAAGCTTGGGGGGCATGCACCTCGATTTGCGTTATTATGTTGGGGTTATGCAAACTTATTTCGAGCAGTGTTACCGCAAGGTTCAAGCTCATTAAAAAATAAACCTGCACCGAGCAAATGTTTCCACCCACGTTTAAGCTCGTTAAAAAATGAACTATTCCCTGGTAAATAACCACCGTGAATGTAGCATTTCAGCCATTAAAGCCTTGGTCGTGTTTGCACCGTCACCTCCACTTTTCCATTGGCCGATCATTCACCTCCATTTGATTGTTTACCCATTTTGAGGAACAGCTGCGAAGAGTGATTTCACTAGCCATCCTTGTGACACTGCCGTGATTGGAAAATTCCAAACCTTACCTAGAATCAGTTGTTACCCATTTTATCACTCGTTCCTCAAAAGACAAGTCTTCTTTAAGCTCTTTTCAATTGACTCGTAAAATATGAAAAGATTGTCGAGTTTTGGCCTTCCAGCTCGTTAAAGCGACAAGAAGTGCTATCCCTCCTCTAGATTTTAATCTTTTTGGACCTGAGGGATTATTGCACAAAAAGATCGAGCGCTTGTTTTGTTCAGCTCGTTAAAGCTAATCGAAAATTCATCCCTTCTGTATTGTTTTATACTTTTTCGGACTTAAGGGATTAGATGACGAAAAAGGAATTTTGGAGTTACCTTTACGTACCTTTTCAGACTCTCTAAAAATGAAAAGGACCGAGTTATCTTTGTCGTTAGACTCGTTAAAAAGATTAATAGCGACAAACTTGTCTTTAGACGAGAACGAGTTTCACTATCGCTAGGCTCGTTAAAACATAGCGATGGGTTTGCCCGAAGGGAAAATTATAGAACAAGCATATGTTATCCTCCTCAAGCTTGACAAAAATAAAGAGGTACTGGTCAGCAATGACTGGGGAAAAATTGGGAAGAAAACTCAAAGAATCTTTATTGGTAGCAAGTCGCTCTTGAACATGACACTTACACTCTGTGCCCGAGTCGGGTTGGGTTGTTTCATTCACCAGTCACATCGTCATGGTCTCGCCATACCATCCACATTTGGGGTTAATGCTACCAATCCATCACATAAGTGTCGCTGACATGTTCAAGAGAAGTCATCCAGAAAGGCCACCTATGTCCCGCCCACTACCATACATTATACTCCATTCTTTCATGACCGCCACCCTGAACCATATATCATCGGATTGTTTTCACCTCCATCAAAATCATTTGCTCCGTTCCGTGTCATTGATGTGGGATTCATTAAGGCCCTCCTATGACGGATCACTTCTTGTCGACATCAACTCATTATCCAAGAAGTTGATCTAGGAACACCCCATTCAGTACTTTGAAGCTTTCATGCCTCAATGGCAAGTTTCTCACTTCCGGCGACAGGTATACATCAATGACCTTCGACCGAAAGATTTTGCGTGGTGTTCGACGCCAAGTCCTTTATTCACACCACGTGAATTGTACTGCAGTACCTTGAGGGTCATTATCATTATCGGTGATTCCTCTCGCGCTTGTTAACAGTTTACATCATTGACTGGTAATCAAGCGATGTCTTTCCATGTTCGACTTCAAAACATTTCTCACATGGATCGACTTGTACTTCGAGTGAAGATCGGACGAGATTGAAGACCCTGGATCTAGTTTCATCCATCCGGGCTGCGATATATATTCAGGAAAATAAAGACATTGAAATGTACAACATTGCAGCATAGATAATCATCCTACCAAAAGGATGATGGCTCTATCAGAATCATCAGTCTACCATCAGACAATTGTCTATCCTATGTACATGAAAATGAATTTATAAAGCTGAGCATGGGAATGCCCGCCTCAGCTAGATCATGAAAATAGTATGAAGATAATGTATTGTATTGTATCTTATTACAGGTCTCCTCCTAGCACTGAAAGAACTTCAGATCCTCCTAATAAAGCATTTCACCCGATAAACAGCCTCATACTTTAGGGGGCAACTTTTATAGACATTTTTGTGCCTTACAGCTCTAAGCATGAAATGTCCATAAACCAAGGGCTCCTAAGTCCCTAAAAGTTTTGTTCTAACTCCTAAAGGAACAAGGTCAACAAATTACAACTTCTCCGAGAAGTTCTCCACCAGAAACTGCTCAGAATTAGTCAAATCAGGATCATTTCAGCTGCTCCACTAGCCAAGTGCGTTGCATAGCACCTAATTCCACTAGCTAGGTGCGTTGCAACGCACCTAAATGCACTACCAGGGTGCGTTGAGCGGGAAATCACAAGTGGCAGAGTCATTCCACGAGGTGGAGATACAATGGAAGCTTCTAGAATCTTCTCCAATGACACTTGCCTCACTGAATTCGACCAAGGATGAGTAAGAGGCTCTCAGTCTCCAAGTGGAAGCAAGAACTGATAGAGAGAAGCCACTAATCAATTCATGAGCTGACTCATCCTCCTTGCATACATCTATATATGGATCCCTCATCCCAGAGATCCAGAGGTTGGAATATTGCACATTGTAAGGAATTGTTGTTGGTTTTGAGATACATATCAGAAGATTGGGTGATCTATGCTTTGTTGGGGTTGAAGAAGGGACTTCTTTGCTGGGAGGTTGATGTTGGGTCAGGAATCATCGGTTGTAACTCCTCCTGGATCTTCTTGTATATCAATAAAACTATTTGAGTTTCTTCTCCATGCTTGTGTTTCATTGATGCTTGTTACATTTGTATGGTTAACATAAATCTGATCCTAAGTTATTTATGAATATAAACCCATGTCTTTGTATAGTTTCCTTCTTCTGTGATCTTACAGGTACTTGGTGAAGCTGGGCAAGTGAGGGAGCAGGTAGCTGGAAGCTGTCAAAGAGAAGAGAGATTGGATCGAAGGACTAGCGCAAGACACAGGTTAGTTCATCCTATTCCTCTTTGTTTATAGTTCATAAAGAAGAATACAAAAGTAGTTTTATTTGTTTGTTTCTAAGGTAGCTGTCACACCTTAGTGGGATAGAGTAGTTCTAAATAGAGACTTTTCCCGATAACAATGCACAGAGTACATCATGCTAGATTGGCATGAATGAGAGCATGAGGACGTGGATGCTACCGCATGGAATCATCAACCTTCGCTTGATGCTTTGAGGGCATACGGCTTGTACAAATTCTGGGTCGTTCCTGGCATGAGAGCTCAGGTGGATTTCTTACAGTGGCTAGTTGACAGATGGAGCATACAGGACCAGTGCTTCTTCATTGGTGGCCACCAGCTCGAAATCGAGCCGGCAGACATATATTTCTTGACTGGTTTGCCTAAGAGAGGCGAAGACTTGACTCTGTTTGGGGCTAGGCCAGGTGGCCAGTCTGTCGATAGCCTCCAGCTAGAGTTCTACAACAGCCAGGCTAGAGACAAAGGGATAGACATAAAAACCATATCCCATCCTAAACTCATGGTGATCGCGTTTACTATCACCAGACTTTGCGAGAGTGTCGCATTACATATTGCCACCAGATCCCAGATGCGTGTGGTAGTTGATTGCTTTCGAGGCACCATCTTCAACTGGTGCGATGCTGTGTTGGCCAATGTGAAAGGCTAACTGACCAGGGCCAAGAACGGACAACTAAAGACCTTTGGTTATGGGGCTTTGGTTGTGAGTTTTGGTCTGGAGATGGTTCCCATGTTGATCCCGCAACACCTTACTATTGGAGCTGGGCTTCCTCGAGAGCCCAAACTGATGCGATGGGTCGCAGTTATGGCCCGTCACCCGGACGAGACGATAGAGGTTGCTCGATTCAAACCTGAGTATTTCCAATGGTTGGAAAACTAGGTCTTTTCTATTCAAGACTTCCCTTACGCTGGGGTAGATTTTCATGGTGACCTAGACATGGCTCTTCCACCAGGAGAGCAGTGGGATGACTCATGTAAAATCATTTTCAACATTTTCCTTATTTTAATTTTTTTATTATTTTCTATCGTCCCAAAACTGATAGCAAAAGTTTCAAATGGAGATGTGGGTCCAAAGTGACCAGCCACTCTCAGGCCTTACGAGAGGAAACAACCAGTTGCAGTTGCGCCAACCCCACAGGACGAATCAGCAGAGGTTTTTGCCGAGTTGGAGGGTCATCTCGAGCGCTTGACAAGAGATATTCTGGAGACCACTATAGATGACATTCCTCGTCAACTTCAGCGCTATGTGATTGGGGTCCCAGGACCTTTTAGGAGGTTCCTTTGCAAGGTGGCCTGTGTAGTGGTTTCTTATCGAGATCATCACCTGTGGTAGGATGATCGCCTATTGTGGGCACATATGACAATTTTGTTTTTTGTACTTATCATTTTTGCTGATCATAAGGTGTTTTTCAACCTATGATCGAGGATGATGTATTTTTTGACACACTCCTATATATATATATATATATATATATATATATATATATATATATATATATATATATATATATATCACTATTACCGACTTATCTTGTAAATCATGTTATGGAATGGTTTTAAATTTACATGTATGATTATTGAAAATGTCTACGTAACATTCGAGAAGCAATTGCATCTACTAATGTATTTAAAGATCTTGGAATATGCTGATATTCAATATAATCAAATTCACGTTCCAAGAGACGCACTCTAAAAAATAATCTTAATAACACTGGATTTCTAATGGCATGCGCTCTATTAAGCTGTAATACAATGAGTTCAGAATCTAACCTCACTATCAAACTCCAAATGCCAAATGAAATAGATTCAGATAATAACTCAATCATTGCACTATACTCAGCAATGTTGTTCGTTTTTTGACCAAGGCTTACCCCATTCATAGATACTAACTCGTCAGAAGGCGAATAGATAACCCAAGCTACGGAAGAAATGTTCTGTGTATTACGACAAGCACCATCAGCGAAACCAATGTTTGGAGAGGCATCGACATCTGCAATATCAAGAGTAAAACCAAGATATGCAGGAATAATGACGAAAAACACTCTCTAAGCTAAGCACACTGTTTAAACTAAAACACACCAGCTAGAAAGAAAAGCTATCCTAACTAAAAATCTCCATACCCATTCTTTAAGCATAATACCTCTTCAAGTAAAGACCATTTCTGGGTTTACCTAAAGAGTCCCCGTCAAAGTCTACCAATTCATAGGCCCCTTTTGCTAGCTTTCGCTTGACAACATAGGGACCATGCCACATAGGATCGAATTTTCCAACGCCTAATTTATCATTAGCTTGATCGTAAACTAAGACTAGATCTCCTTCCGAAAAATTTCGAGGGGTCACATTTCGATCATACTGAGCTTTCATACATTTTGCGTGAGTATCGATTGCCAATGCAGCATCACGTCGATTCTCATCTAATTGCGCCAAGTATAACAAATGATTTTCCTCTTTGGAAGTGGCTGGAAGTAATTCGATGGCCATTTGCAGTGACGGGATTTCGCATTCAATGGGTAACATAGCTTCCAGACCATAGACTTGTTGGAAAGGAGTGAACCTTGTTGATGTTTTTACTGAAGTTCGGTACGCCCAAAGCGCTAAAATAGCATGTTATGCCAATTCAACCGATGAATCCCAATGATTCGTCAGATCATGATGACTAAAATTTGGTTGATGGATTCAACCAGACCATTATCTTGTGGATAATAAGGGTTTGAACTATCGTGACGCAAACCAAGCTGGCTTGTAAGTTCGGTCATCATAACGTTTCGAAAATGATGCCCATGATCAATGATTATCACTTGTGGGACACCAAACCTAGAAATTATATGATTGAACACAAAAATTGCAGTTGTCTTGCCGTCTGCCTCAAATGTAGGCATCACATTTCGATCATATTGAGCTTTCATACGTTTTGCGTGAGTCTTGATTGCCAATGCAGCCTCACGTCGATTCTCATCTAATTGCGCCAAGTATAACAAATGCTTTTCCTCTTCGGAAGTGGCTGGAAGTAATTCGATGGCCATTTGCAGTGACGGGATTTCGTATTCAATGGGTAACACAGCTTCCATACCATAGACTAGTTGGAGAGGAGTGAACCCTGTTGATGTTTTTACTGAAGTTTGGTATGCCCAAAGCGCTGAAAATAGCATGTTATGCCAATTTGACCGATGAATCCCAATGATTCATCAGATCATGACAACTAAAACTTTGTTGATGGATTCAACCAGACCATTAGCTTGTGGATAATAAGGGGTTGAACTATCGTGACGCAAACCAAGCTGGCCTGTAAGTTCGGTCATCATAACATTTCGAAAATGATGCCCATGAACAGTGATTATCGCTTGTGGGACACCAAACCTAGCAATTATATGATTGAACACAAAAATTGCAGTTGTCTTGTCGTCTGCCTCAAATGTAGGCATCGCCTTAACCCACTTGGTAAAATAATCTACCGCAAGGATGATATACGCATGCCCCCCGGTCGAGTGAGGGTTACATGTAATAAAATCGATACCCCATTTGGCAAAAGGACCAATGAAAGTTATAGGGTTGAGAGGAGCAGGTGGAGCACACATCTTTCGATCAAAAATTTGGCAGTTGTGGCATTTTTCGGACCGCAGTAATACGATCTTTAAACAAAGACGGCCAGAAGTAGCCAGCGCGTAATATCTTTTGGGTTGTGGCATACCCAGACATATGACCGCCACACGCTCCAGAGTGACATTCATTTAGAACCCTTTCAGCTTCCTCGTGAGTTAAGCAACGTCGAAAAATAGAGTCCGCCCCACGGCGATAAAGAGTATCTCCAATAATCCTGTATTGTTGGGACTGGAATCGTATTTTCCGACGTTCTGACCTTGAAATTTTTGGCTGAAAGGATTGGGTCTGGAGATAAACGATGATATCACCATACCACAGATCTAAAGTACTGTTTAGAAACAAGGATTCGTCCGCAATGGGCTCCTCCATCACAGTTTCTGTATCAGTACGCGAGAAAACACACATTAACTCCGCAAAGACTAAAGATTTCTTAGACTTAGATTTCTCAAATTCCAAGTCGAACTCTTGCAGGATAACAATCCATTTAGAGTACTTGCCCCCTAGCAATTGCTTGGTCAAAATGTAGATCATAGGGTTGCAATCCGAAATTACTGTAGTTTTATGTAGTAAAATGTAGTGACAAAAACGTTGGACAGCTTGAACAGCTGCCAATGCCAATTTCTCCACATGTGAGTATTTTAGCTCAGTTGGATTTAAAGTTCGACTAAGGTAATATATCACATGCTTAGTTTTGAATTCATCTTCCTGAACTAAGACCATTCCAATGCTGGAATGAGAGGCGGCGAGGTACAAGAAGTAATCCCGGTTGTAGTTGGGAGGATGCAATAACGGTGCATGGGTCAACGCGTGTTTGAGTGCATCAAAAAATTTCTGAGCTATCTCATCCCAATAGAATGGAGTATTTTGTTTCAACAACTGGGTAAAACCCTTTGTAACCTCGGCGTAGTTAGGAATGAACCGTCGTAAAAAATTTGCTTTCCCTTGCAAACTTTGGAGTTGACGAAGACTCGAAGGAGGAGGCAATTTGATAATAGCTTCGACCTTCGAGGGATCGACGCGAATGCCAGCTTTCAAAACTACAAACCCCAGCAATCGACCCGTTTCTATACAAAAGACACATTTGTGTGGGTTCAATCGAATCCAATAATGCCTACACCTCATAAAGATTGCTCGTAAATGGACGAGGTGATCAGCTCGATGTAATGAATGAGAAGACAAGTCATCGAGATAGGGTTGCACAATGTGCTCGATGTCATGAAACGCATAAGACATGGCCCTTTGAAAAGTTGCTCCGGCATTCTTGAGCCCAAAAGGTAACTTGCAATAAGAAAATGTCCCCCATGGACAAATGAAAGCCGTTTTTTATTGATCAGCAGGTAGAATATTGATTTGATTGTATCCGGAAAAACCATCCATGAAGGAGAATATTTCGCTGCCGACACAATCATCAATGATTTGATTGATATAGGGAGTTTGGTAATTTTCCTTTAGACAGGCTCGATTAATGTCCCTATAATCGATGCATATTCTTATTGTTTGCTGCTTTTTGTTAACCGGAACAATATTCGATACCCAATCCGTTAACGGGATCAGATAAATGAAACCTGCTTTGAGTAATTTTTCAACTTCTGCTTTAATTGTAGCAGCTTTTCTTGGGTGAATCTGACGCAAACGTTGCCAGACGGGTTTAGCATCCGGGTAAGTCTTGATCTCATGAACAACAATCGTGGGATCAATTCCTAGCATTTCCTCATAGGACCAGGCAAACACATCACGGAATTCTTGAAATAGGGCCTTATATATTTGAATTTCGTCATCTGTACATGAGGCACCTATATGAATGTTCTCAACAATTCCAGGCTTAACCGAAATGTCAATAGGAATAGTTCGAGAGATGTTTCCCAAATTTAACTCTGAATCGAGATGTTTCATTGGATTCTGAGGTTCCTTGACATATTCAGTCATAAAAATTGATGAAAAATCATTTCAAAACGATCATTCTTGGGTAAAAACGGAGATCTGTGATGGAGATCTTCCCATGGTAAATCATCTACACATAGGATTTCACGAATTTTCTCATCAGAGTGAACAAGTTCAGAAAACGTGATTAAATCCAAGCTTGACGTGAAAAGTGATTCCTCACGGACCACATTCATGAAGTCATTTTTGGTTGAAGATGGGTAGGTAAATGATTGCACGGCCTCATACGCAATTTCATATGGACTCAAAGGCATGACATCACCAAATGAGTCTATCTCAGATTCAAAAGGAATGATCCAAGGATCATCATAAACAATGGTGTCTGACGTAATCATATGAATGGTTTCAAATGAAGACGATGCGTTGATCGGAGGAAAAGGAAAAGTTCCCAGTAAACCGGCATCTTTAACTAGCCCTACCCCAACATCCTTATACGGGATAGTCATTTTACCGACATGCTGAATACTCTCGGAAGAGGCTGGGTCGGATGAAAAGTAAGCCAGCTGGTCTATTGTTACGATCTTTCCATTATGAGGAAACTTTATAACCCGAAAGACTGATGAAACGACCGCTGTCAAGCGTAAGACCAACTTCGACCCAAGAGAAGGTTGTAATCTAAAGGGGCATCAACCACCTCCACATCTATATTAACGGTTTTTCCTTCAACCCCTATAGGCAAATCCTGTAGAATGCCAAAAGGATGAAACCCACGGCCATCAAAAGGCCTTTAGAATTGTTAGGGATTGATTTAGGGAAGGAGAACCAAGCGATCTCCAACACTGTATCGACATAATACACGTTGAGGTTCCCTCATCAATCACAGTCCGATGAATAGGCCTGTTTTTTACTATCACTAGAATCTAGAAAGCCATTTGATGAGGCAAACACGGTGTACTATTTTCTAGTCCTGAACGTCAACAGCTACTATAGCCGACAAAAGTAATTTAAGCTGTGCTGGACATGATTGCAGCACCTCCAATGCCGACATTGTTGAGGGTGAAACAACTAAATCCTCAACAATGTTATAATTCTGAGCCGCTCTCGCATGTGGATTGAAAGCTGACTTTCGAAGTATACCCTTGGCGGGCGGTTTGATTACTAAGTTTGGATTAGGTTTCTCGATCTGTAGTGGATCAGAACTGGGAGCTGAGGTTGATGGATTAGAATGAGAAGATTTTGCTTCTTTACCATCAACAGGACTTTTACTACCATAATCTTGTGATCGAGTCACAATCCTAACATGGGACATCACCAGTATGGGTTCTTCATTGGCACTCGAGGAAGAGCCTATCATCTTACTGTCTTGAGCTGGAAAAGGATTCTTCAAAACAGCAGGTGTTTGGGAACCTTTGACAATCTTCGCAACCTATGCATGATGAGGGCGGTCTCTTGTAAAATGTTCATCATCACAAATGAGACAAGGATAACGTGGTTTGCATTTTTCATCATTGGATTCCGATTTTTCAGGTTTCTCCTTTGAATTTTTGTTCGTTTTATTCTTCTTCTTTCCACAAGATTTTGATTTGGCTGCAGATGACTCTACAACGTGAATATCAGTGGAAATCTCTGTAGAAGAATCTCCTGTTGGGGAATCAGGCAAGGTTATGACAGGAGAAGAATTCTTGGAAGACTTCTTCTAACTGTTAGTGTTAACCATACCAATCATACCATCAGCGGCATGAGATCCCGAAGGAGCTGCAGTGATTTGATTTTTCTTGGGGAGATCGGGGATTTTCTCGTGTAACGTACCTGACTGAGTATAGACCAAGTCAAGCTACTGTGCTTGAGCAATTACTTGCTCCTCAGTAACAACTCTGGCTTTAGCTACATCTTCAGTGATCTTTGGCAACAAAGATTTTCCAAACCACTCAGCCAAGATCTGATCTGGAATAAAAACCTTCACTAAACGCCGTCAACGTCTCCACTCATCAATATGATCTGAAAAGTAAGTGGACGTCGATTGTTTTAACGAAGTTAACGATTCTGTGCCATTGTCATACCAGACTGGAAACTAAAAATGAGTTAAAAATGAGGTAGCTAACTGACTAAAATTATAAAAAGTGTCTTGTGGTAACTCAATGTACCACTTGGCCGCGAGACCAATTAGAGTGCGTTGGAAAAGTCTTAAACAGATTGAATCATCTGAGATGGAGTTAGATGCACACCAGAGGTGGTAACTCGTCACATCGTTCAATAGGTCCTCTCCTGATTTACCTTCGAACCTAGGAATGTCACTAGGCAACTTATTCGGCATTGGTGGCCAAAACGGAAAATAGTTAATCAGATCGTTCGTTAGGCACGACAAGTCAGGCAAGTCCAAAGTTGCGATAAACGGTAACTGACAATTAGGGTCCCTAAAACTCTGGGTCATGAGACTAGCCCTAGGAGGAGGATATCCGGGATAACTAGGAATAGGAATTGCATTTGGGATATTGTATCCTCTCGGAAAACCAGGATTAACCAGACCGTACTGGGGTTGCTGAGGTTGTTGATATGTGTACCCAGGGTACGGTTGATACTGATAGACTGGCTGCTGCACAGCAGAACCGAATTGGTACTGTCCCTGGTACGGTTGATAAGTAAATTGTGGTTGACTTGTGACAACTGTACTTGAACCAGGTTGTCCTACAAGCATCTGAACCGAAGTTTGAATCGTAGATCCAGACGGTGGTAAAGATGTCTAAGGAGTAGATACAGGAACAGTAGAAACTAGAGTTGTCGATACTCCGGAAGTAGGTGGGGTAGATTGAACAGATGTTGCAACAGTTGTAGTAGTCGTTTGAGGCAGAGTACGAGGCGTACTAGGCCCAGGCTGAGAAACTACCAAAGGTACAAAAGTTTGAATGTTAGACTGGACTGGTTGCTGGGGTGTACCAATTGGGGCCATGAATGATTTAGTAAACCATTCAGTGAGCAACTAATCAACAATCTCAAATTTGATTAACCAACATCTACATATCCATTCATGGATATGATCAGAGATGTGTGTCGCAATATATTTCTTAAACGATGTTAGAAAATAGGTGCTAGTTTCATAGTGAACTGGCAGCTAAAAATGTGTGAGGAAATTCATGGCTAAAGAGTTAAATTCATGGTAAATAATTCGAGGTATCTCAATGTACCACTTGGTTGTAGCGCCCATGAGGGTTTGTTGGAAAAGACGGAGATGAATGGAATCGTCAACATATGAGTTTGACGAGCACCAAAGGTGATATGTCATCACATGGGCCTGAGGATCTTCTTTAGCTTTCCCATCGAACTTTTGACAATCGCTTGGTATCTTGGACAGCACTAGAGCCTAGTATGGTTAATGAAGGATTGGATCATTCATAAGGAGAGATACATCTGGCAACTCGAGTATGGCCAAGAATGGAAATTGGGTGTTAAAAGGCATGGTAGGTCGATAAGCGGGTCCAAACGGAGGAGACCATCCCTATTGGTAAGGATTTTGGCCCCACAATGGGGGATTTTGGCCATATGGCATCTGAGGCTGCCTCCATTGCGGATTACCTTAACCTTAGGGATGATTTTGACCTTGAATACCTTGGAACTATCCGACCATAGGTTGCTCATAAGCAACATATGGGTTAACCGGTTGTTGAGCCTGTTGACCTTAGACATATGGATATTGGAACTATTGTCCTTGAACATACGGGTGATGAACCTGTTGTCCCTAAATAAGAGGATTTTGGACCTGTTGTCCTTGGGCATAAGGTTGATACACTTTTTTCCCTTAGACATAGTGATTTTGTACCTATTTCCCTTGACCAAAAGGATTTTGAACCTGTTGACCTAGGGTGTTATGGTTTTGTACCTCATGCCCTTGGCCATAAGGATTGTGGACATGTTGACCTAGGACATTAGGATTTTGGGCCTGCTACTACAGGACTTGATCCTAGCCATGCCCTTGTAAGGGTTTCCCCTGCTGATATGTATACAAGGCTTGTTGTTGCACTGGTTGGTTTTGTTGTTGCAAGGGTTGACCTTGCAGTTGCAAAATTTGTCCATGTAACTGAAGAGGTTGGCCCTGCGAGGACATGGGCTTTGAGGTGTGCGAAGCATATTGCATCTGCTACTGCACGATTTGCTACAACTGTTGCAAGGGTTGACCTTGTTGCGGGATCATTTTCCCTTGCAGTTGCATGGATATCCCTTGCTACAACAAAAGTTTCCCTTGTTGTTGTAGGGGTTGTCCTTGCTATTGCAAGGGTTCTTGAATAGTGCCCAGGAAATTTCCTAACGGAATTTGGCCATAACCACCCTGGAAGGTGGATGAGCCAGGCTAAATGTACTGTCCAGATTGAAGGGTGTAAGGTTGATTAACCATTTCTTGAGAACCATATGGAACGTAAGGAGTTTGGTATTGGACCTGAGCCCCAAAGGGCTGCTGATACTAAACATTGCTCGATCTAGATGGACCAACGGGATTCTGAACCTATTAGTACTGGACATTGCTTGATCTAGTAGGATCAATAGGGTTACGAATAATACCAGAAGAAGGCTAGTTCATACCAACCAAGTGAGCTTGTGAGCCACTCACATTGGTGGCACCTAACACCATAGAAACATTCAGGTTTTTCCCCCTAGGTGGTGGCACAGCTTGGCCATTGACTAGAGGGATGGAAGAAATGACAGAGACATTCTTCGAAACAATTGGTTGTGCCTAACGAGTAAGTAGGATTGACGATACAAGGGTATTTGGAATGGTGGGTTGCACCAGGACTAAGGTAACAGCCTGTTGGGAAGTCGTGCTCGAAAAAATTGGACCTGAAGTAGGCATGGCAACTGACACCCAAACATGGTTATGGTAAAGTGATGAGGCACCAAATGTACCTGAAAACAACTGTGCCAAAGACACATAGCTGGGTGGAAAACTAGCGGGAATACCATCAGTATAGGGGAAGCCCTCAGGAGGAAAAGGTTTCTCTTCCTCCTCAATAATGTGTGGAGTGGAAAATTCAGACTCTTCCAAAGAGGTGACTGGAGCATTGCCTTCGAGTTCTGTTGAGGGCCCCGAAATTGGGTCAACAACAAGGGGGATACCCACCCGATCGGGAACCTGGTTGGCGGCTCCTTGCCCGTTTGGTGTAGCGGGTCCGACTGGGGATGATGGGACCAGCTTCCCAATCTAAAAGATGTGTGTGTGTGTAGATTTTGAAGATACTAATCAAAAGGTAATTTTAAACTAATTTAATTCTAGACTCTAAACTGACTCTATGCTACTGTACTCTAACAAAAACAACACATCTAATCTATACTAACCCGGGGTAAAATTCTTTCATTATGCGATCTAAAAATATTTCATACAACAACTGGTAATAAATATCATTCAGCTATCATAAGAATATAAATCAATTAAGATGAACCATTCTGCATAAGAAGTTAGGCAAAACAGTTGTGAACAGCATATCGCATAATCAGTTGTTCATATGTCAAGCACAAACAAATGATTCCACCGTACAAAAGTGCCAAATGGTAATCCAGACATTCATACATTAACATATAAACAAATCAGTTGTATATCACTCTAAGAATATGAGCAGAAATTAATCAAGAGATAAAAGTACCATTTATGACTGATTTCACTCACAAACTTCAAGCAATAACAATTTATCTCTACTTACTTCTAACATCTACTAAGAGTACATAAGTGGAACATCAGTAGCAGACATTAAAATGCAAACATAAATAAATCTCGATCCATCCATTCATCAAAAACCCCCTCCGAGGGTGCAAAAGTGCATGTTCTGAGGACAAGTTTTTTGACAAATTTCCGGACCCTTCTCCAAATGCCATGAGAAGGGTTAAATACTACTAACTAACTAATCTTAATTACACAAATTTAGGGAACGGCTTCAAATGGCCGCCCTTTCACTAAAGCAAATTTATTTCTAAAAATTGAATCTAATTTCTAACCGTTTCTGTATCTGCTCCTTAGTGCTGTAAGCAATGTGAGGTTCGCCTGGAAAGAGTCGGCTGATTGTCTTTTCCTTTTGCTCAGGCGATGAAAGTAGAAATAACAAAAGCTGGCACCTCTTTCTGACAACTTAGAAGATATTTTTGAAAATCTCCCTCTGACTGGGTGTTTTTTGCTGTGTGTATACTTAGTATAACCCAGATTTTTTCAAACTGATTGTGCTGTTGCTATTTCGGTTTCCGGCCGTGTGAATGACTCAATGAGTTAGGGATTTCATTGCCTGAACAATCTTACGTATTGAAAATTGCTTCCATTCTTTGTTCCAGGCTTTTCTGAAGCATCATCCCTTTTCAGCGTTTTTCTTTTTGCTTTAGCCAATCTGAGCTTCAAGATCTTTTGCAAACATGCTGCTTTTGTGCGCCTTTGACTCTGAGTCTTGGATAGTCTATTTTCATCAGTGTCTGTGGAGTGATACTCTGGAATCTGCAGCTCCGCTGCATGTGGCATTCATTTGCGAAGGCATCTCCTCTCTGTTATTCAAGTATTGGCGTTCTCCCCTTTTCCTTGGATGTTTCCTGCATATAGATTTATATCAGTTACTGCCTTACTGTTTACGCAAAGGAAAAGAGACATGACGAAAAGATTGACATGAAAGCTTTAAACTCTAATGAATGCATAATCATGACATTCATAATGACTTGACTCTTCGAAAAATGCAACATGATCATCTTTGGATACTCAGGCGTGCAATCATTAATTTCCCTTAGGGTGAACGTTCGATTTTGGGTTTACAGATCATGCCGAAGGAACTTTGCAATGAGTGGTTTCTGCGATTCGTGTCGCAACAATTAATAGTCTCATTCGTCGCAGGTCGCAAATCGCAAAATTGCAGTTTGTAGGATCGCAGATCGCAAATCGCAATATCGCAACATTCATTTGCTCGTTGTGTGTTGCTTTTGCGACGTTTGCGATATGCGACGTCACATATCGGCCGTCGGCGATTCCTTTTGATTTTCCTTTAAGGGCGCTTTCAAAGTATGCGATGCGATGAATTTCGTATCGCTTCTCTGCAGCTTATTTACGCGCTAGGAAAACTCTTCACTCTCTCTCTGCGATGCGATATAGCTTTTTAGGGAGTTAAATACAAAAATTTGGATAAAAATATTTTTGGGATTTTTTGTTAAGGGTCCCCCTTTGCTTGATATTATTGCTAATACTAAACAAAGAGGGGAGTTGTTGTTGACCACAACAATGGTGATTCACTGTGAAGAACCAGTTATCTATGCTTTTCTATTGACATTTCCACTTCCGAAACAAAAAAGTTTTCATATGTCTAAATTTTGTTATGGACAGATAGAGTAGATTACCCCTCATCCTGTCAATGATACTTTGCTTCAACCCTTCTTTTATTCCAATTGTCTTCTTCCCTAGGCTTAGTTCTTGCATTCATACCAAACATTACTCGGTCCTTTTTGAAAGATAAAATAAGGTCTTCTCTGTGTGCTGGCTTTAAAATATACTCATTTGTCATAGGTAGAGCCTCTACTGCCCGCAAGCGTCCATAGCCTCGACAGGGTTACCATGTTATCCAGCAATGATCCTTTTTCCTGCTTGAGGTTATTTACAACATTTCAGAGGAAAATATTTTTTGGAACTTTTTCCTTTTTTACTCTCTAAAGAACAATGTCTTGGTTTGGTGGCCAAATTATGACACAGTCATTCACTTGATTTACACTTTTGTTGAACAAGATGGCTCGTGATGAGACCCCTTGTCTTTTGATTGCAACAATCTTGAGTCGTTGCCCTGTTTTGATAGACAGTATTGGAAAAGTCATCAAATATAATATCTGTGATCATGATAAGCCGGCTTGTGATGAGACCTCTTATTCTTTGAGATATAGTGCTTTCTCGGATTGTTTCTCTGAATGTTGCGGTTTCCTTTGGCAGGGAGGAAGTCATTGTTTTTCCTTAAGAAAGCTCTGGACGACAATAATAGAGTTTTGAAAATAACAGTTTTGCAGAGAATATTTATTTTATTATTGATGATACCTTTCATTATGTTGGGATAAAACAATTTTTTACCAAAGGTTGATTTCATTAAAGTCTTTCGAAAGGTTGAAACTAATATCATTATTCAGGCTAAAGTTAACTCTATTTGTCAATAATAAAAATCAGATTTTTCAAAAAGTTTTGCTATTTGTACAAGTGGAGTCAAAATCTGATAGAGAGTTAGTGTGCTCTTTCATGAATCTTATTCAATGATCATTTACAACCGGTTTTATTTACAAGAAAAACAAAATAAAAGAAACTAAAACTATCCTACAAAAAATAGAAGAGTGATCTTCTATGGAAAATACATTTTAAGAATCTGTCCATTCACAGGCAAAGAATCTCTGCTACCTGCCAAGTCCTGCAACATAAACGTCGATGGGCCTATGACTTCTACAATCTAAAAAGGACCAAGCCACAACTTCTGAAATTTAGTATGTTTGCCCTTCTCTTCATGAGCCTTATCCCATTTCAAAACTAAATTTCCCATCTGAAAGTTCTTTCTGGTTATGATGGTTGAGTCAAAAGAGGATTTTATTAGCGCTTGGTGGTGAGCATGGGTTTTCTTAGCTTGCTCTCGGTGTTCTTCTAGTTTGGTTATTTCAATTTGTCTTAATTGTAAAGAGGAAGTAGATACCTCATCGATGTGTTGTACTAGAGACAAAGAGGGAATGACTAAGTGAGTTGGAAGAACCACTTCTTTCCCATAAACTAAATTAAAGTGAGAAGTGTCGATTGAAGCTTTCTTCGTGATTCTATCTGCCCATAAAGCATTTACCAACGCTTTGTGCCAATTCTTTTGGTTTTGGTCGACTGTTCTTTTGATAATTCCGATTAGGTTTTTTTTTGTTGATTCAGCCAACCCATTACCTTGCGGATAGTAATTAGCAGATAATTTCAATTTGAACCCTCTTTTTAATGCAAACTCAGTCATTGCATTTCCAGAAAAGTATGATGCATTATCAAACATTAAGGCCGTTGGCAATCCAAACCTAGTGATGATAAATTGATCTATGAATTCAATAATGTTTTCAGAATTAATTGTCTTGAGAGGAACTGCTTCTACCCATTTATTAAAATAATCTGTTGTCGTGAGGATATACCTATGCTGCTTAGAAGAGTGAGGAACGATCTCACCTATTATGTCCAAGCCCCATTGGTTGAATGGTTGCTCGATGTTGACCGGCTGTAGTGGCATGGACGATTTCCGTTGTTTCCCTGCAGCAGTATGGCAGATTTGGCATTTCCTTACATAATTGTATGAGTCTTTGAACAGCATGGTCCAATAATATCATGCACGTAAGATCTTATGCGCAGTAGTCTCTCTAGCATAGTGTCCACCTACTGGTCCATCGTGGAGTTCCTGCAAAACCTTTTCGGCTTCAGTTTTCTCAAGACACCTAAGAAGTACAGAATCGTAATTCTTTTTAAATAGAACATCATTTATGAGCTGGTATTGTTTAGCTTTCAATCTTAGAGCTCTTTTCTTGGTGTGATCCAAATGTGATGGAGCATACCCGTTCTTAAGATAATAAATGGTGTCCGCATATAATGATTCTGTGTCGTTTAGGCTTACCTCATACGTGTGTACCTCTTCAGATGAGTTCTCAGGAATTTGCGATGCTCCAGCTAACATCTTGCAGAAGCCTTGACCTCTTACAATGTTTGCTGGTTTGATCTCAAGATCGTATTCTTGTAGAGCGGTAATCCAATTTGCTCTCTTTTCGCCTACATCCTTCTGTACCAAAAGGTTTCTTACCACTGGAAACGGTACTACGACTTTGGTATGGGCTTTAAGTAAGAAATGTCTGAAATATTTGATCGCTTTGAAAACAGCATAAGCCTGTTTCTCCACATCTGAGTAATTGATTTCAACACCTTGTAAGTTCGAGCTAAAGAATGCGATTGGAGCTTCCGCCTTTTCTTGATTTACTTGAGTCAAAATCGCGCCATAAGATTTCTCTGAGGCAAAAGTGTATAAGATGAAAGATTCTGAAAAATTTGGGGTAGCTAAAGATGGAGCATTGATGATAGCTTGTTTGATCAAGTTGAATGCTTCATGCTCATCTATGCCCCATTTAAAATTTGAATTCATTTTTATCATATTTTGTAAAGGAGAAATAATACGTGAAAAATCGGGGACAAACCTTTTTACAAAATTGATTTGTCCAAGGAAAGATTGCATGGCCTTTTTGTTATGGGGTATGGATATTTAGGAAATTTCTTTGATTCTGTCAAGTTCAATGTGAATACCAGATTTCGACACTATGAATCCGAGCAATTTCCCTTCACTTAATGCGAAAAAAGATTTCTTTGGGTTAAGTGAAATTCCATACCTTAAGCATCTTTGAAAGATCTGTTTCAAATCTTTGAGATGGTCGCTTCGCTTCTTGGAGTACACTGTTATATCATCCAGGTAAATCACTACCGATTTATTGACCAAACCTTTAAACGCGATGTCCATGGCTCTCTGAAAGGTAGCACCGGCATTGATCAGACCAAATGGCATCTTCCGATATGCGTATGTGCCCCACTTGGTTCGAAATGTGGTTTTCAACTGATCATCAGGATGTACCAGCACTTGATTGTATCCTGAAAATCCATCCAGGAAAGACATTAATTCTGAGCCCGCTACTACTTGTAGTATTTGCTCCATAGGTGGGAGGGGAAAAATGTCTTTCTGATAGGCTTTGTTGAGATTCCGGAAATCAATACAGATTCTAATATCTCTGTTTTTCTTCCTAACATGCACCATATTGGATACCCATTTGGAGTGTCTGACGGGGAAAATTATTCTGGCTCTCAACAATTTATTTAGCTCAGTCTTTATCTGATTTTCTAAGTTGGGGTGGATTTTTCTGAGCTTCTGCTAGACAGGTTTTTTATTGTTAATCATAGGGATAGTGTGTTGAATGATAGAAGTGTTGTATGTTTTCAACTCATCGTAATTCCACACAAAAACGTTTTTGAATTGTCTCAGAAGACGGATATATGCTGATTTTTCTTCAGGGGCCAGGCCGTGGCCTAGATTAACGTTTTGCGGCTTCTGATCGGTTCCTAGGTTCACTAATTCATAGTTCAGAGTTGAACTGTAGAGTTTAGAATTGGTAGACCTTTTAAACCGACTTTTCAAATCATATAAATCTTCTAACTTAACCACCGATTTAGGTATAGCGTTATCAGTGCTATTTTGCTGAATTTGATGATCATGATGGTCTTCGTCAATTATTTGATTTGAGTAGGATCCTTCAGAAGTGAGGAAATTTACGATGTCTGGATCGTCATTGAATACTTTCCAGTTGGTGATGTTGTCAGGGATGGATGGTTTAAAGATTAATTCTATTGAAAACCTATCGGGACTAAAATCTTCGGAGGGAATCAGTCTAGAGGCTACGTTAGCTAACAGGTCTGCGCTCGCATTTTGGAGTCTTGGGATTGACGAAATATTGAATGCTATGAAATGTGAAGTCAGATCTTGTACTAAAGATTGATAGTGCTTTAAATGACTTGACAGGCAATGTATGGTGTTACGTACCTGTTTGACAACAATTTCGGAATCTCCAAAGACTTGAAGATACTTAACATTCAAGCCGATTGCTTTGTATAGGCCTTGCACCAAGGCTTCATATTCCGCTGTATTGTTTGTGCAATCGAACTCAAGTCTGCATGTAAGCATGGTCTTGTTCCCATCCGGGTTAATCAGAACGCATCCTGCTCCTGCTCCCTCGTTAGATTTAGAGCCATCAAAATATAATTTCCAAAATAAAGATGTATTTACAGAACTATCTAAAAAATTAAAACACCTTGAATCATCAATTTGGGAAAAGTTTTCAACTTGGGACACAACTGAATTTTCTAAGTAAGGTGAAGTGTGAGCGTTGAAATTGTCGAGGAAAGAATCTACCGAGTAGTTGCCTATGATACTGCTGTTGTATGCTATTTCTTCGTTCTCTCCTTCCAATTCTGTCACTATGTAATTTTGGTGCAATTCTCGTTCAACCTTTATTTGATTGGGTTTGCCGTTGTAGAGTAACCACATGTGTGACCATTCGGTTGAGAAATATCCGTGGAGTTTCTCGGACCAATCCCTGCTAAGAATTAAACCATAGAATTCAGGGATATCATCCACTAGAATGTCGATAACCTGACATACTTTCGGGTTAGACGACAATCTTATGGTCACCTGGTTAAGTTCACCAATCACTTCGACTTGAGATCGATCAAGTTGAACTATGCGCACTGCAGATTTCTAAGGCTGAACATTTAATTTGGCACATATTGATCTGGGTAGAATATTCGTTGAAGCACCAGAATCAATCAGGCAATTGTGCACGTTTTTATTGAAAATTTCATAAGTGAGGAGAAAAGGAGGAGTATGGGATCTTGACCTTCCTCCAATCAAGGCAATGTCATTCGGATCAATCTTATTGATCATGTTGGTCGGAGGTCTTCCCATGTTGTGGGAAGCTACAACTGTAGGTAAAGATGTAGTAGGCATGGCATGTAATTCCTTCATCATTATTTTCTGTTGATGTTTCAATTTTCTCAATTCGTAAAGAGTGATATTAGCCCTAGTCTTTTTCATGTCATAGATAATGTTATACTCCATTTCATCCGACACTATCAGTGTTCTTGATGGAGGTGTTTGATCTGATTGGACTGGGCTAAATTGGGTCGCTCTAGCGATTGTTTTCTTTGTTGCGACCTTATCTTTTGTTGCAGGGCTTGCGCCCTTCTGTTTAGGGGTAGTTTGGGGAGGATCAAGTTGATTTTTGCTTCGTGTGCTAACCGGAAATGCTTCTTGATCCTCTTCTTATGGGAGGATGAAATCCCACATTCCTTGTAGTTCCACAACTTCTTCATCATCAGTCTGCCCTTCAGTGGTATTCTCTTCTTCTTCTTCCTCTTCAGATTCGACGTTTGAGACAGCATTGGGTGGTTTCACCTCCATGGGAAGGTTTCTTTTAAAAGATCTGTAGGGCTTTTTTGAAGAAGTTTCTGCTACTTGTTTTCTTATGTCAATCATCTCGTTGGACATGGCCTTTAACACCTTTTGTAATCCTTCCACATCGAAAGGATCTTTCGTTTGCTTCTTCTTGGTGCCTTCTTTGAAAGAGATCTTCTTATATTTGCGTTCTTCTATTGCAGATCTCTTTTCTAGGGCGACTACGCATTTTTCTACTGCTAACGCCTCAGTCAAGTTTTCAACTAAAGTCGTCTTGTTTGCCCTATCTACGAAGATAGCCAAGTTAGATGGTAAGGTCGTGATGTACCATTCACATCTTACTTCCTCGCTGGGTTGAGAAGCAGCGGGAATATTGTTGAGGATCTTGTTGAACCGTAAATTGAAATCTTTAATGGGTTCTCTAGCCTCAGCTTTAAGATTAGACAGGTCATTGATCAATGTCGTTGTTGATCTGTCATCGCCAAACTTGGTGAGGAATTGACTTTGAAAAATGCCCCAAATTGTGATGGACCCGGAAGGTAACGAAAAGTACCATGACCCGGTTGTTCCTTGCATTGTGTAAGGAAAAATTCGGATGACAACATCTTCGTTGGTAACTCCGTTGAGATTAACAGAAAGCATGAAATTATTGATATGCTCTTCAGCTAGCATGCCTGTTTCTGGATTGAATTTAGGTAGCCACTTCTCAGGATGGGCCGGTATTGGGCTTAGGGGTGGAGGCATTAAAACCGCCCCAGGATTGTTCATGGAGACTGGGCCATCGTTGAGCCGCTAGTTAATGAGAGTGCAGAAGACGGTCCCTGATGCTGAGAAGATGAAGGTATTATGATCGTTGATGATTGAAGAGGAACTGTGAAGATGGATGAGTGATTTGGGATGAGGATGTGGGTGGTTGACTTTGTGGTGAGGGTGTTGAAATGGATGAAGTGGATGAAAGAGTCTCACAGTCAGACTCTGGTGGTGCTTTCCTTGCTCTTTTCCTAGTAGGGAGAGGGATTTCACTTGGTTGAATACCAAATTTTTCACTTTTCAATCTGGTCAGAGGATGAGCAGGATTGTATTGCGAAGTCACGCTGTTGTTAGATTTATCAGACCTATGAGAAAAAATAGAGAATCCCTGGAGTTTATGAATCAAAGTTTGAATTTCAGGAGATTCAATAATGAGTTAGTCTAATATATTGGGGTAGGTAGCAGCGGTGGATACTCGAGCGACTTGTAACTCCGGGTTTAACCGTAGTGGAGAAGTCGGGGGAGTTGATGAGGGTGATTTACTCTCAGAATGGCATTTAGATTTTGACTTAGTTGCCATTCATAGTTCGTGCCCTCCTTCTAGCGCCAAATATGTTGAGGGCCCCGAAATCAGGTCAACAACAAGGGGGATACCCACCCGGTCGGGAACCTGGTTGGCGGCTCCTTGCCCGTTTGGTGTAGCGGGTCCGACTGGGGATGATGGGACCAGCTTCCCAATCTAAAAGATGTGTGTGTGTGTGTGTATATTTTGAAGATACTAATCAAAAGGTAATTTTAAACTAATTTAATTCTAGACTCTAAACTAACTCTATGCTACTATAATCTAAAAAAAACAACACATCTAATCTATACTAACCCGGGGTAAAATTCCTTCATTATGCGATCTAAAAAAATTTCATACAACAACTGGTAATAAATATCATTCAGCTATCATAAGAATATAAATCAATTAAGATGAACCATTCTGCATAAGAAGTTAGGCAAAACAGTTGTGAACAACATATCTCATAATCAGTTGTTCATATGTCAAGCACAAACAAATGATTCCACCGTACAAAAGTGCCAAATGGTAATCCAGACATTAATACATTAACATATAAACAAATCAGCTGTATATCACTCTAAGAATATGAGCAGAAATTAATCAAGAGATAAAAGTACCATTTATGACTGATTTCACTCACAAACTTCAAGCAATAACGATTTATCTCTACTTACTTCTAACATCTACTAAGAGTACAGAAGTGCAACATCAGTAGCAGACATTAAAATGCAAACATAAATAAATCTCGATCCATCCATTCATCAAAAACCCCCTCCGAGGGTGCAAAAGTGCGTGTTCTGAGGACAAGTTTTTTGACAAATTTCCGGACCCTTCTCCATGTTATCTCAAAATTAGATCCTGATAGGCTGCTGGTCAGGTTGACTCTAAGTAACTATTTCAAACCGGCTTTAGGCTGAGGCTTAGCCTCCTCAACCTGAGAGGGCTCTCTCTTGATGGATTAATGATTTTTATTAAAGATAAGATGGCTAACTCTTATAGAACAACTGTGAAAAATATGAATGGTGTAAACACATTAAACAACTATCCATTGGGCTTATGGAGTCAACAACACCTCAGTATAACAATAAACTCAACCTTACATGGAAGTCAGGGCATTCAGCATTTAAACATTCAGAACATAAACTCATATGGGACCACAAAGTTTATAAATGTATACAGGAAGTCAGAGCACATTCAGTGAATTCTGAGTGATTATACATCCATACCACTGTAAGAATTAAGAAAAGGACAACATCACATATTCTGAACATAAAAAATCCTTCATGAATCCTGAGAAGTAAAGTCAAGCATGTATTACTGAAAATGAGTCTTACATGGGCCAAATACAAGCTTTTCCATCAATTTTCCCACCCTGATTACATTGCTGTTTCAGCTATATATAGAGCTCTTATTCTAACTTATCGAGATTCCTCCTCCAGCATGAGGGGAATTTGAAAACTACTTCTATTACTGACAACTCTTAAACTTTAACTACTTAATAAATACAACAAGGTGTTGACTGGAGTTTTTTAGAGATCTAAATCAACTATGATTCTAACTCCATATTACATGCATGATGGCTTTAATTAAGATGATTCCTTTCTATGACATCTGGTTCTCTTTCAGTTTGGTTGAGATGGGTGTTTAATGCTCCATGTTAACCTTGGATGCCGTATCTTCTTCATTGTCCAGAAAAATTAGGAAACTATCCTTGCTTCTCGGCTGTATGATCTTCGAATCTTCATAAGTCGGTTGTTTAATTATTGTCCCTCAAAATATGACAGTGGCCACGTTTTGATGTGTTGTCCACTGTTATGAAACCTGATTTGATGATGTGTCATCCACTGTTTCGAAAACAAAAAGGAAAACGTATTCAAGCTGTCTGATACATGCTTCAATTTCCTTATGATATGACAAAATGCCACTTTTTGATTCAAACTATTTATTTCCACTTGTGCTAGTCTGATTGGCTGTTGTAACTTCAGGTGTTCTCGTTGTATACAACTATCCTTCAAAATTTTCTCGCTTCAACTTCAAAACTGCTTGATTTATGTTGAAATCATCACTTTCAGCAGTTTCGTAGCGCGCTACGAAACTGCTGAGTTATTTAAAACAGCTTGTTTTTAACCTGAGACCTTTATTAACCGAGTGCTTGATTGCCAAAAACTTCTTTAGACTTTCCAAAGGCCGAATAGGGATTTAGATTTCTTCAGAAAGATAAGATCAAGCAAACTTATCAAAATTTTGAAATAGAATCTTACTTGAAATGAAAACTCATTTAGCAGGTCCTTTAAGCTGGCTTAGCTGTGCCTTCAGATCTTCAATTTGTTTCTTCATAACCTTATTCCCAGCTCTCAGTTGCATATTGATCCTTCTGATGTACTTGGCTTCTTTGATTGCTGGTACTGTCCAGGTGTGAAATTGTGAATGGCCATCAACCACTGAATTCAATTGGGCTTCTACAGTTGCATTCCCTTTCCATAGAGTTTTATAATAGTTTTCTTGTATGACTGCATGTCTTCTAGCAGCTTTCTTCAATTTGGCGATCTCATGCTTAGCTGATTCTAATTGGCTCTTCAGGTCTGCTATATTATCTTCTTTAGATGTGATGACTTTTTTGCCTGTGTTTTTCTTTTGCCAACGTTGTGTCCCTTCCCCTGTTTCCTCTGTTCTTGACAGTGCTTCCTGTACTTGCTGAAATCTCCTTGTCATAGGTCTTCTAGGTTTAAAAACAAACTCTTCAGCTGGCTCATCAAATTTAAGCCTTTTTGAGGCCTTGGCTTTCTTGGTGCTTTCTTGTTCTGAATGTATCAACTCAATTTGAACTGGTAGAGACTGCTCAAAGTCAATAGCCTGTAATAAGGCATTTAAACTTCCCTTGGACACTGGACTTTCTTCGACTGCTATAGCTTTACCTTTTTCCTTATTCATCTGGCTTCTTGTTCTTATCCTTGAGACTACTTCAGATGTGCTTGTTTCAGGTACAGTCTTTTTACCATGAGCTTTTTCCTTAGTTGATTGCTGAGGTTGATCTTGGATGATGAGTGGCTTCACTTGTTTTCTTACTTGTGAATTTGGAACTCTTTTAGCTCTTGCTTCTGTTTGGAGCTCAGCTATTTTAAAATCTCTAGCAGGTAGAGGAGTGAGGCCAGTTTGGCTTTTGAAGCCAGCCATAAAAATGAATGAATTCCAATCTCTGTCTACCTTTTGGAGCCCATCTAAAACCATTAGTTTGATCAAACCATGATGAAACAAAGAGGTTTCACAATCCTCTTTCCTCAGCTGTACCTTATCACACATCTTACTCAAACTACGGAAAAGATAAAAAGGTAAGTCTATGGAGACCTTCCCGGTGAAATGCCAAAGGAGTTTAAAATGGTAAGAGTAAACCTTGTTATACCTTCCTTCACAAGTCAGATATTTCTGTATGCAGGTGAGTAAATGAGAATAATATTCTTTGACATAACTCCTGGGCACTGCCTTACTTAAATCTTCATTTACAAATTCATCCTTCAAAAACTCCTTGCAAGGATTCATGTCAAACTTGAAATTTTTAAACCATTGCTCTTGTCCTCGTGGAATCTCTGTCACAGTAGATATCACTTCTGGCGAAACCTGCAATTCTATCATGGCTACTTTTGAATTCAAGCATGTGAAGTTAAGTGAAAATTCTTTAGTTACCTGTGCATGCCCTCCTTGTAACTTTTTGCAAAAATTCCAGCACCCGGCCTTTTTAAATGCTTTCTCCACCTCTTTATTTCTCAACGTTATATCTAAGCCTTCAGGCTCAGTCCTTAGACATTTGCTGGATCTGTGCTCCTTTTTCTCCATTGATTCTTCCAAATCTTCGCAAACAATGACTACCAGCTCCGGTTGGAATTGTGATTCAGCTTCTATTTGAATTCAGCCTCGCTTGATTATCAGCCTCGCTTGATTATCTTTGCAGTTGAATTTTAAATTTTTCCATTTAAAATCTTTCAAGTTGTAATCTTGCAGATTTGTCATTTCATGCAAGACTTACGACCATCATTAAGTTTTATGCACGGTGGTCTTTCTTGGAAATGATGATTCATGCGTATCAACAGATCTAGTGGTGGTAATGAGTGGTGAAATGTGATAAGAGGGGTACATGAGCTGACATGAGAAGACACGGCCTATGACTCACCTAACGGATTTGACATTTTGGGAAAGATTCGCTACGAAATGTACGAATCCATGATTTCGCAGCGCTGTCAATTTTAAATTTGAATGATGCGCTGTGAAACTGCCTAATCAGGATTGCGCTGCGAAACTGCCTAATCAGGATTGTGCTCCGAAATTACAAAAAGGCACGGTGACTGACATAAGATAACAGGTGGCTATAAAACAATGGTAGATGGAGGGGAACCAATGGGAGCTAAGAATAACTTGACTCAAAAACTCTTCAAAACTTCAGATTCTAAGGGAAGAAAATTAAAACAAAAATAAACTAGCACTGACCTTTGTCATCGGGCTAGGATGAAAAGTTACATATATCAATTTTAGTTCTAAGTGATAACACTCCAAATGCCATGAGAAGGGTTAAATACTACTAACTAACAAATCTTAATTACACAAATTTAGGGAACAGCTTCAAATGACCGCCCTTTCACTAAAGCAAATTTATTTCTAAAAATTGAATCTAATTTCTAACCGTTTCTGTATCTCCTCCTTAGTGTTGTAAGAAATGTGAGGTTCGTCTGGAAAGAGTCGGCTGGTTGTCTTTTCCTTTTGCTCGGGCGATGAAAGTAGAAATAACAAAAGCTCGCACCTCTTTCTGACAACTTATGAAGATATTTTTGAAAATCTCCCTCTGACTGGGTGGTTTTCGCTGTGTGTATACTTAGTATAACCCAGATTTTTTCAAACTGATTGTGTTGTTGCTATTTCGGTTTCCGGCCGTGTGAATGACTCAATGAGTTAGGGATTTCGTTGCCTGAACAATATTACGTATTGAAAATTGCTTCCATTCTTTGTTCCAGGCTTTTCTGAAGCATCATCCCTTTTTAGTGTTTTTCGTTTTGCTTTAGCCAATCTAAGCTTCAAGATCTTTTTCAAACATGCTGCTTTTGTGCGCCTTTGACTTTGAGTCTTGGATAGTCTATTTTCATCAGTGTCTGTGGAGTGATACTCTGGAATCCGCGGCTCTGCTGCATGCAGCATTCATTTGCGAAGGCATCTCCTCTCTGTTCTTCAATTATTGGCGTTCTCCCCTTTTCCTTGGATGTTTCCTGCATATAGATTTATATCAATTACTACCTTACTGTTTATGCAAAGGAAAAGAGACATGACGAAAGGATTGACATGAAAGCTTTAAACTCTAATGAATGCATAATCATGACATTCATAATGACTTGACTCTTCGAAAAACGCAACATGATCATCTTTGGATACTCAGGCGTGCAATCATTAATTTCCCTTAGGGTGAACGCTCGATTTTGGGTTTGTGGAGCACCTGGAAGGTATGCTTTTGACTAGCAATCTAGTGGTTTTTCAATAATAATTATAACCTTTTCTGCATTATGAGTTCGAAGAAGATAAAGGGTTATGATAAAATGTGCAACAATCGATAAAAGAAGCTCAAGTGCTAATGATTGATGTTTTCCATGCAGGAAGACGTGGAAACAAAGGATCAGCGATTGAAAGCAAGAAGCAGATGGAAAATAACTACTGTCCCACCAACAGGGAACCGGATGCGGACAAGATCAAGTAAGGTTAGAGCCGAATAGCCCAAAGAAAGAATGCAGGATACTGAGACGGAGAACGCAAGAAGGGAAAAAGAAGAATCGAACGATTAGCGAATCCCTCAGGATCTTCGATCCTGAGGAATCGCTGCTTTAACTTATCTTTTGATTATCTAGATACCTCCGTCATTTCTGTTATATAAAGGCACTACGCCATTAAATGGAAGAGGACTGTTTTTGTAATTCTAAGTTCCAGAACCAACTGTAATCATTAAGTCTCTCTGAGACCTGACTCTGTTATACTTTTGTTGATGCGATTAATATAAGAGACTTGGTGTTCATTTTGTCTCTGCATCTGGAGTAACTTAAGGCAATGTTCCATTGGCAGCCAAGGGCCCAGCTCCGAAGGACACTTGCTTTTGTACTATTTTATTGTGTGGTTTGTTTATTTCCATTATTTAAGTAATCTGATACATCTTTTATGTGATATGCTATGCTTCGTTATAACTGATATCTGAATGATTCCTTTATTTCATGTCTCTGCATTGTGTAAGTGGATCTATTCGAACTGCATCTTTCAGCTAATTCTGTAGCGGAATGTTGGTATGAATGTTATTATTATCAGATCCATGTGAAATAGTATTCGTAAGACTTGAAAGCAATTTTACTTCATTCAGGATCATAGTCATATCATCCATTACTCTCAGATTGCTATAGTAGTAGAGAACGTGTACATACGGTTGAGGATTGATGTTCCATTTCTTTACTGTTGTTCTATTTCTTTATTGTTGTTCCATTTCGTTATTGCTATTCCATTTCCAGACTGCTGTTCCATTTTACTTTTCGCTGCTTGATTTACCTGCCTTCATTGTTCTTAGTGTGAGAGCAGGCCTAAGGCTGTAGTGAGCCTCAGCAAGACGTTGCTTAGCCCCAGACCTATAAGTCCATGCTCTGATTTCCTTTCTTTATCAGTTTCTAAAGGGATGGGTTATTGTTTCCGTACCCTTGACAGATCAACTGCTTTGTGTGATTTTATCTTTTGGGTTAGTTTCGTTACAGCTTGGCATCTGTTTCCTTTCAAATCATTAGGACACTATACTACCGAGCACTACTCGGACAAACAGCCTCGGATTGAGTTACTCCTTGCAATAACAAAACGCTCCCGGATTGATTTATTAATGTAGGATAATTAGCGGTGTGAGGGACCCTAGTTACAGATCTACATTTTTTTTTTTTTTTTATTACTACTTGGGAATAAGAACGAACGATTTATATCTATCTGTTGGGATCGTAGTACTTCTTCCACCATTCCCCGCTCTTAAGGAGTGCGGAACCACCCTGATGTGAAAATAAACAAGAGAGATGCTCTGCAAAAGAAAACAAAAACAAAATATGAAAGTTGTCAAATGTAGGATAGGGGGTCTCATTTAGAGTCGGCCTACCATGATCATAAGGGTGGAAGCGAAGTGGCATTCCCATAATGGCCACCACACCAGGGATATGGTCCAAAGATAAATTAACAAGCAAATCTTGGAACAGGAGGTCTCATCGCGAGCCGGCCTGACCGCGTTTCGCGCCTACCTTGTGAATGGCATTATGACTATCTGGTCACCAAGCCAGCATAATGGCCTGCATTTTGACAAATCACTCTTCAGAATATACACAAAGGATCATGGTTCCGAAGGGTGAGATAAACAACTCTGCCAAGGTTATGAACACCTGTTGGCAGCAGAGCTCTCTTAATGGCATCGAAGTCGTAATATTTACACCAACAGGTATGATATTAAATCTTTCTGTCTCTTATATCCTTTGCATGTATCATATGTCACACCCCGATATATCTATCGCATGAACATTATCACCGATCATGGCAACAGAACTGACAATGACTACTGGAGACTTCGCACAGTTGACAAATGTCCAATCCCCCGGTTCCTCATTATATCACACAGGCTTATATAAAATGTGATCCACCTTTTTGCCTCGGTTTCGGCATTTCGTTGTTTTTTACAACATGGCATAATTTCATACGATGTACTTGATGATTGCACTCCCGACTGGCTAATGCTCCTCTCTTTCACGGCTGTGGGCAGCCTATCAGATCGCGGGGGGGAAGTAACCTCATTACTCCATGGATTACGTGGCTTCATACCATTCGGGCAAAATAATGTACAAAGGAATGGCATGATTTAACGGTATGATGCTTCCATCCCACGGAGACTGCCGTCCACGATCTTTTCTTTTTGTTGCATGCCCTGTGTGATCCTTTCCAAAATTGGCATCTATCATCCTCTCTGCGTCGTAAATACCGCAAACAGTTGTTGTTCCATTTCTCAGTTCCATTTCCGAGTTGAATCATGGGCGGAAAGACGGTCCGGAGCGAACCTCACAAGCTGACAGTCTCCAATGCTGCCCGCAAAATCTTGGAAAACGCAGGATGGTTGAATTACTTCAACTGCCTGCAAAAATCAAACGAACCAGTAGCGTTGGAATTCCTGCAGAATTTGCAGGAAAACCACTCCGTAGTAGGAGGAAAGCGGATAGAGGTTACAGAGGATATAATCGCGGAAGTATCAGGATTACCAGCTGCTGGACCCATATGGATGCTGAAGAAGGAGAGATTACAAAAATCTATGGAAATTTTCCAGGACGAATGCCAAAGCTTGACAGTCAAAGGGAAAGGAGTTCTGCCTGCAGCACTAGGGGAACCCTGGACCGAGCTAGCAAAGACAGTACAAAGCTATATCACCTGCAAAGGGAGAAAAGACGTGGTAAGACCTCGTCACCTGAAACTTTTAGCTGTTTTAAAAGGAAAATGTTCTGTAAATCTCCCTGCACTCTTAAATTCGTTACTACATGGCGCGGCCCAAAGCCTGAAAAAGGCCCAGCACATAGATACAGTCGTTAGCCACCATGGGCTGATTCGGTTGATAGTGAGCCACGGTCTCACTCAACAGCAAAGCACTTGGGAGGAATTGGTCGAAATAATCGAAGGAGGATCGGCTGCACCACCCCCAAAACCTGAACAGCCCTCTAGCACGCCGGAACGAGTAGAGAAACGCAAGAAGTCAGCAACAGAAAGACATGCCGCTTCAAAACGAAAGCAACCTCCCGATACGCCAGAACAACCAGAGAAACCCGCAGAACCTACTGATACTCCCAACCAACTTGAGAGGCCAAGGAAGTCAGCTCGGCTGGCCCGGATATGAGGAAGGTTGGAAAGAATTCAGGGAACAACGGCTCAACCAATTGAAATCGCGGATGAACTTCCAGAATCAGAGGGAGGACCCTCCGAAGGAAATGCTGAGCAATCGGAGGCCGAGACTGACCGGCCGGAAGGAGAAATTGAAAAAGGACATGAACCCTCTGAGGGACAAGAGGCCACAAAACAGGGCAGTCAAGAAGAAGAAATTGCACAGCCAGGGGGTAGTCCATTGCAAGACCCTCCAAGTGAGGAAGAATTGGCAGCAGTTCTAGCCAATATGGGAGAATACGGCCAGGACTCCAGCACAGGAGGTGTCCCTGACGGTCCCCCAGAAAGAGAATTACCCGAGGAAATGCATGCAGAAGAGGCAGGGGAAGAAAACCTGCCTGGTTGTGACAATGAAATGGAAGATAACAATCTAGGACAATCTGCCCCCAAGATGCCGGAAGATATCACAGATAAAGAAGACGCAAGCTTGAGAACCAAACCCTCTGCCGAGACAAGGGAAATTGTGAAATTAAGAAAGAAGCAACAGAGGTTGCTGGGCACTATAGCCAGACTCCGGCAGAAAATTCGAATGCTGAAAGCCAGTCTGAGGATACAAAAGACTGCAGGGAAAAGGAGGAGGATCACGGTAGCAAGAACCCCAAGGACAAGAATTCGCTTTGAGGGACGAAACCCCATCAGGAGACCTACTGTCGAGGAACAGTCTGCTGTTCCAAATAATAATGAGGAACAGGGTGCTATTCCAAATGACATGGAGGAACAAACTGTTGTTCCAAATAGCGCGGAAGGACAGTCTGCTGTTCCATATGACCTTAAAGAATGAATGGATATTCCAATGGAACAACAAGAGGCTCAGATGGCAGGAAGACCACAGCAACCCTTCGTTCGCATTAAGAAGGAAATAGAAAACAAAGAAGTACAAACAGAAGCACCACCCTCAGGTGTAATTCGGGTCCAGGTTAGACTCCCAGCCTCTACGGCTGTGTGGAAGAAGGACCCAGAAACCAGAACCCTGCATAAAAAGATGAAGGAAGCCCAACAGGAAGCCGAGCAATTGCGAGAATAGACAGTCCCCAAGGAAAGATACGAAGAGCTCCAATAGCAACTTCGAGACATCAGTCAGTCCGAGAGCCAGGCCTTTGAAGGATGGCAGAAGGAGCAGGAAAAGGTTGCTAAGGTAACTCGTTGATTAGATAGTGTTGTTAAGCAGATGGACACCGTGTGTTCCTTATATAATGACGTTTTGACTTGTAGGGCCCCTGCTAAAAATTATGCCTTATTTTTGCTTGAACGATATCTGAGATTAAAAATAAAAGCCGTTAGGGCAGGAGCACCTATCCATATCAATACTGTTAATGATTTTATAGACTGTTGCAAGCACTATGGAGTTAGAGTTCAAAGGTTATTATGCGAGTTTTACCTGCACAATCTTGTGCTAGACCAGGAAACTAACTTAAATCCTGACCCTTTTGTTGGCGATATACAATTCCAAGCCTTCATCTCATTTGGGGTTAATCAGGTGAAATGGCTCAAAGCTTATAATACCTTTCAGAGACAAGAAAATACCCTAGACTTGTGGATACGAGCTGAACCTAGAGACCTAGTGACGCTGTGGAGAAAGCATAGGAGTCTTATAAGGACCCCAAGTGTCATTGAGATAATAGGGCCCATGCACGAAGACTTGATCCGAAACGGTCTGGAATATTTCCTAACTATTAAAGATCTTGCCCTCGATGCTGCAAAATTTCGATACCGGACCTCTAGTCCAAGCATCCAGCTCAGGGAACCATTCAAATATGAGAATTTTGAGTTGGCTGCCAGCCGATTGAACCTTTATGGGGAACGGATTCTGCAAGCAGGGCCATCCTGGTTAGGGTATCGATTTCGCAGTCCAATTATTTGGCACCCTGCACCCGGATATCAGGCCTTATATGAGATGCCTGCAGATCAATTAGACCAGTTCTTTGACCATCTAGTTGCTCATCACGGTTGCCGGCCTCCTCACGAGATCCCTTCTCCGGCCTATTCTCTCACCACCTTGATTCTCAACTACAATGTTTTCATGAGGCCATGAAACAGAGTAAGCAGGGGGGTGTGTGGAGCACCTGGAAGGTATGCTTTTGACTAGCAATCTAGTGGTTTTTCAATAATAATTATAACCTTTTCTGCATTATGAGTTCGAAGAAGATAAAGGGTTATGATAAAATGTGCAACAATCGATAAAAGAAGCTCAAGTGCTAATGATTGACGTTTTCCATGCAGGAAGACGTGGAAACAAAGGATCGGCGATTGAAAGAAAGAAGCAGAGGGAAAATAACTACTGTCCCGCCAACAGGGAACCGGATGCGGACAAGATCAAGTAAGGTTAGAGCCGAATAGCCCAAAGAAAGAATGCAGGATACTGAGACGGAGAACGCAAGAAGGGAAAAAGAAGAATCAAACGATTAGCGAATCCCTCAGGATCTTCGATCCTGAGGGATCGCTGCTTTAACTTATCTTTTGATTATCTAGATACCTCCGTCATTTCTGTTATATAAAGGCACTACGCCATTAAATGGAAGAGGATTGTTTTTGTAATTCTAAGTTCCAGAACCAACTGTAATCATTAAGTCTCTCTGAGACCTGACTCTGTTATACTTTTGTTGATGCGATTAATATAAGAGACTTGGTGTTCATTTCGTCTCTACATCTGGAGTAACTTAAGGCGGTGTTCCATTGGCAGCCAAGGGCCCAGCTCCGAAGGACACTTGCTTTTGTACTATTTTACTGTGTGGTTTGTTTATTTCCATTATTTAAGTAATCTGATACATATTTTATGTGATATGCTATGCTTCGTTATAACTGATATCTGAATGATTCCTTTATTTCATGTCTCTGCATTGTGTAAGTGGATCTATTCGAACTGCATCTTTCAGCTAATTCTGTAGCGGAATGTTGGTATGAATGTTATTATTATCAGATCCATGTGAAATAGTATTCGTAAGACTTGAAAGCAATTTTACTTCGTTCAGGAACATAGTCATATCATCCATTACTCTCAGATTGCTATAGTAGTAGAGAACGTGTACATACGGTTGAGGATTGTTGTTCCATTTCTTTACTGCTGTTCCATTTCTTTACTGTTGTTCTATTTCTTTATTGCTGTTCCATTTCGTTATTGCTGTTCCATTTCCAGACTCCTGTTCCATTTTACTTTTCGCTGCTTGATTTACCTACCTTCATTGTTCTTGGTGTGAGAGCAGGCCTAAGGCTGTAGTGAGCCTTAGAAGACGCTGCTTAGCCCCAGACCTATAAGTCCATGCTCTGATTTCCTTTCTTTATCAGTTTCTAAAGGGATGGGTTATTATTTCCGTACCCTTGATTGATCAACTGCTTTGTGTGATTTTATCTTTTGGGTTAGTTTCGTTACATCTTAGCATCTGTTTCCTTTCAAATCATTAGGACACTATACTACCGAGCACTACTCGGACAAACAGCCTCGGATTGAGTTATTCCTTGCAATAACAAAACGCTCCCGGATTGATTTATTAATGTAGGATAATTAGCAGTGTGAGGGACCCTAGTTACAGATCTACAGGGTTTACAAATCATGTCGAAGGAACTTTGCGATGAGTGGTTTCTGCGATTCGTGTCACAGCAATTAATAGTCTCATTCGTCGCAGGTCGCAAATCGCAAAATCGCAGTTTGTAGGATCGCAGATCGCAAATCGCAATATCGCAACATTCATTTGCTCGTTGTGTGCTGCTTTTGCGACGTTTGCGATATGCGACGTCGCATATCGGCCGTCGGCGATTCCTTTTTATTTTCCTTTAAGGGCGCTTTCAAAGTATGCGATGCGATGAATTTTGCATCGCTTCTCTACAGCTTATTTACGCGCATAGGAAAACTCTTCACTCTCTCTCTGCGATGCGATATAGCTTTTAGGGAGTTAAATACAAAAATTTGGATAAAAATATTTTTGGGATTTTTTGTTAAGGGTCCCCCTTTGCTTGATATTATTGCTAATACTAAACAAAGAGGGGGGTTGTTGTTGACCACAACAGGTTCCATACTTGGGAACAAAAAACGATGAATGGTCAAAGAAGTACGAGGGGATAGTTCCAAAGGAACACCCGGATGGTCGTACGAACTGTAAGGATGCTACAGTGATATCACAACAAGGTCAATTAGAGGATTCGGAGGGTAGATAACTAGTCCAAGCTGACCGTCAGTGGTCGGCAAGTCCTCAGTAGTTTGAACAAGATTGTCCGGAGATTCCGAGCCAAGATTAGCAGATGACCCAGTATCGAAAGTAAGTGGAGGACGAGATGACAAAGGTTGAATGCTCAGAATGATTCCGAGTTCAACACCTTGGTCCTCAAGTGATTCTAGTAACTCAAGAAATGGCTCCTTAATCTTTCAAATAGAGGAGAGGAAGAAGAACTGGGTGAACTAGATGGTTCATCCACAATGACCTTGTATTAGCCGACAGAAAAAATAACTTCAAGGTTTTAAAATTTTCTTCAAGGGAAACTCACGATTTGGTCTCAGAAAAGACTAACATGGTGTTATCGAATCGTGGGCAATCAATTATTAAGATGCATAAAAGACTGGTGCTCTTCATTTTCTAAGAGTCGAGAAAGAAACAAAGATGACTCTATCACTTTCGATTAGAAACGAGCTCAAAAGGACAAGTGCTCGAATGATCTTTTAAGTTTAATGACTCAAAAAGATCAAATGACTACTCTGAATGATCTAGGTAAATAGGATTACTAGGCAACCATGAACCACATAATACCTCCTGATGAACCAAGAAGTACAAGCAGACAATCTCCCCGAATGTTATGTTCGATGTATCACATTTGCAAGGTGGCCAACTCGAATTCCTAAGGATAAAGGATTTTAGTCTAGAGGGGTATCCAATTATATACTCGATGGTACGGGGAGCAAAAATCTGTACTAGCGATGTCCAATGCTAAAGCTAATGACAGCTGCTAGGTTTAAAGACGTTGGAACACATCTCTAGCCTAGACCTTCTAGATATGATCATTAAGTGTCCAATGCGCCTTAGGTTAATTGAATTAATTTTAAAGTTTATCTTAGGTTATGGTTCAGTTTTTATGTCTTAGCGATGAAACTCAAAAAAGCTTAAATGCAACTACATGAGACAAGACCCTTTCAATTTGAGGAAATGCCTACACTATAGAGGGTAGAAACTACACAATCAAATGCAAACAACAAAGCAATTGAAATCGAAATGACCTTTCACTACCTTACTTTTTCAAAAAATAAACTAATGAAAAATTCATTCCAATTCCTAATTTCCTAACAAGAACATATCTAACAGTCCTTTCATAAGTAAAAAGAGTTATTTTCCGCTTTCAAATGCCAATGCAATTCTAGTCTTTTAGTTATGCATGCTATCGTAGCACAATGATGCAACAAACTAGAATTTCATACTTTTTCATGAAACAACTAAATATACTTTTCGTATACAACACTTTAATGAAAAAGTTTTCGAGACAATAATCTCTTCAAGCAAATGAGAAGATGAAAAGAGAGGCTCAGTCAAACTAATGAAGCATTGACTTTACCAGCAACAAGACAAGCAACATAATCCATGTCGAAAAAGAAACGTTTATACAAGCAAACGAAAACTTTTCAAACTTTTGTAATAGAGGTCAAAGTCGCAAAAGGACCGTGAATGAAATGCGAGTAAGTACACCTACAACTCAACTTACTGAGATCACAAACAGCTAAATGGATGACAACCTCGATGCCCTAGTGTCACTAACCACCCAATGACTCAAGAAATGAAGCAAAAAGATGATAATCCAATAAGCAAACAAAACCAAATGAAAAGCAGCTTTCTAGTCAGGGAGAAAACGATCTAAAAGGATTAGGGGTCAAAATCATAAGAGAAGAACACACTAGCCAAGTTTGGGAACAAATCCTAATCTTCACTTACAGGCATTGGCGCGACTACCTAACTGAAAACAAGCCCCAGAGGCTGGTCAGCGCGACTGTTTCTCAACAAATCATGCTGATCGGCATGACTGTCTAACTGACGACAAGAGATGGAGGTTGGTCGCCGCGACTATTTCTCAGCAAATTGCATTGATCAACATGATTGTTAGCAGATTAAGCGTGCTGATCAAGGGAGCCAAGAAAAAAAAAAAAATTGAAACAAAGACCAAATCTGCTACTATGAATTTCAAACTCATGTCAGTAAGCAGGAGAAAAGAAACAGAACCAAAGGTAAAAGGTGGAACTAGAAAATTCCACAAGAAATCATGAAATCCAAGACAAAAAAAAGGATTGGCTCCCCAGCGGAGTCGCCAATTTGTGTTGAAGTAAAATTATAAGTGCGGACACAAACAAATTCCTCTAGCCCAATAATGGGTCTAGCCACAACTGATACATTCTATGGAATATTTCCTTAGGTTAGAACCAATTAAGAGGACCTACCTCTTAGTACACTTATCCCGTTTGATGATGTCCTTTCTTGCTCACTCCAGCTATCTCTCGCTTCCTTCTTCAAGCACCTGAAACAAGTAACTGACAGCAAACAACAACCGTGATAATAGACAAATTGTAATTCAACCTACTTAAAAGGTCAAGAAACATTAAGCCATGAATATGTAAGATGAAAAATCATGTAGAAAATCAATCGATAGTTGTGTATATATTGAATCAAGAAGAGATTACAGCCATTGTCTTGACATTGTCATTCTCCTCTAACAAGACCAAGTTCCCACACACTTCTGCTAGCATTCCATGATGGCCTCAATAGACAATATTTTTAAGGCTCTTCCCTTTAGGCTTCACTCCAAAACAAATCACACTTCTCCCTCACACAACTCGAGAGATACAACTATGAATACCTTGTTGTTTACTCCAAACCAAAATAGCACTAGCACACCAACATTAACACTTCAACACTCACACTAGCTTGTGCTTGGGAAGAAGGGAGGTTTATATAAGATGAATGGATGGGAGATGGATCCTCTTCTCATGGGAGAAGGTCTTATCCCTTGAGGTAGTTCCATCATTATAGGGGACAGGAGCCCAAACTAACATCCTTGACCCTATTCGGCCAAACCATTTACCAAACTTTTGTTACGTAGCTTCTAGAGCTGGAAGCTTCAGCTCTTAATTTTAAAAAAAAATCCATAACAGGACCAGCGCAATTGGAACACAGCTCATTCGCTCCATTCAGCGTTAGGGATAGTTCTAATCTCTACACATCAGCGTGGGGAAGACAAGGGCCATTAGCATTAGTCCTGTAAACTGGCAAAACAGAAGTTTCAGGAGAAATGGTGCAAAAGAGAATTGATATGCTCATGAAGAGGGGCACAATGGGGGTTTCTTAATGAAGGGAAAGCATGTAGAGTTCACTGTAGAGGTCCTCCAGGATCAAGGAACATGGAGTACAGGCACAGTGACAACATTTTCTGTAATAGTCATCCACACATACCACCGACCCATATAGTTCATATAGATACAAGGTAAGTTGCAAAATGATCTCCATCAGAAGTGGTCCACGTACCTGCAATAGTTTCATTTGAATAACAAGTATAAGAAGGGTAGAAAAAATAATTTTGTAGACTACATCAGCTGACCACCGATCATGGCGTTAACCACCGTGCTCAACTCTTGTGGGCACGAGACTTTTGATTGGCCACTTCTCTACAAAAGAGACCTAGAATTCAGCCACACATACTAGACACTCTTGGAGGGTCAGCAAGTTCCAGATTTTCACCTCTAAGATGCCCTGCTATGCCACCTAGGACACCTTTGTGTTCCTTCAAGCGGGTGAGCCAAGATGATTAGGGAAGCACACTACAAGTGGGTCGCTGGGCATTTTATGGTCAAGAAAACAGTGTCAGTATTGCAGAAGTATTTTTATTTGCTGAATCTTCAACAAGATGTCGTGAAGTACATCAGATACTATGCCATTGTCAGCTCAACCATCAAGAAGAAAGGCCTCTATACTCTGTTTCCTATGCCTAGTTGACCTTGGGAATCCATCTCCATGGATTACATGTTGGGCATTCCTTCTACTGAGAATGGAAATGAGTGTGTTTTTTTGGTCGTCGACAAATGCTCGAAAATGGCCATTATGGTGGTCTACAAGAAGAATATCACAACAGAAGCCACTGCTAAACTCTTCTTTGAACAAGTGTGGGTACACTTTGGGATCCCACAATCTATCATCTCAGATCAGGACAGCAGGTTCCTCAGTACATTTTGGTGCATTCTCTGGTCGATGGTGGACACCAAGCTCACTAATTCCACAGCTTTCCATCCCCAAATTGATGGCCAGATAGAGGTTGTCAACAGGATGATCATAATCATTATGTGCATGTATAACTCAAAGAATCCACGCACATGGGATGAGATCCTCCTCTATGTCCATCACATCTATAACTGAGCTTTCCACAGCTCGACTGACCACAGCCCTTTTTAGGTGGGCTTGGGATTCCAGCCATTATGTACCATTGATGTGGTCATACCTTTTACAGCTACTCACGCAAATTTAGATCATGTCCAATTGAAATGTGATAAGGAAAACAACTTCATTAAGCACATCCAAAATATCCACCAGCAGGTCCATGACATTATGTAGAAATCAAATGCCAAGTACAAGCAACGACATGATCAACATTGGGTGCCACACAAGTTTCAGGTGGGCTACAAAGTCTGGTTGCATTTGCAGAAGGAACGCCTAATCGAAACCTATTGGAAACTCAGACCACTCTGATATGGTCCTTACACCATTACCAAGGTTGTGGGAGACAATGCATTTGAGCTCATCATTCCCCCATTCTTTGGCCTGCACCCAGTGTTCAATGTGGACCGCCTTCGACCCTACTTCCCACCATTGTTGGACACATCAGACATTGAAAAACAGCTCACACCTACAGAGTTAAATGCAGATTGCATGGAACAAGCCACAATTGATCGGATCATGGACATGTAGATCAAGAACATCCAATAGTAAAGGATCCAACTATATCGATTTTTCAAAGCAGGTCAACTCCTTCACCAGGGAAAGTGGCTTACCAGGGACCAAGTTCAGCAAGAGTTTCCTCATCTCATGGAGGAACTCAATGCAATGGGGACCATTGCTTCCTAATGAGGGAGGAATGATCCAGGTCGATATTGGTGGCCACTCGCCTATTCCACTTGTACCCCACCATTGTTTCTTTCAGTTTTTGACTTTCCTTATTTGTATCACAATTTACTATTTTTGGTAGTTTTTCGGGTCCTAAACTTCCAAAGTCATTTTGAGGCCCAAAATGACGTTTTTTGGGAAAATTGGAACTAACAAGGGTCATGAATTTATGTTTGTCATGCCAAATTTTTAGTCCTCAAATAGATCTTTCTAACGAGGTATTTTGTGCATCAAACAAAGATCGTATGCCAAAGTTACGACCCCGGGAAGTTGTTGTACCAATTTACCCAAATAAGGCCCATAGTTTGGCGCATCATCTCCTAGGGTTATCTTTTTGGATGTTTAGGGTTTTCCATTGTTTCTCAATAATAAATAGGCATTTGAGACTCCTTGTAAGATAGTTTAGAGGCATGTAGCCGCCACATCTCTTCTCAAGGATAAGCTACCATCGCCTAAGCTAGCCTTATTTCCATTCTGTTTGTAAGCATATTTCAATATTTGATATGTATGAAATGAAGTGTTATTTCTACTACATATTTGTATTTATGATTATATTTGTAATTTGTTGAGTTCTTATTTAAATCTGGATCAGTGGTATTAGAGCCATCTGCTCTTTCTCTATTTTTCTTTGCATGTCCCCAACGAGGTTAGAATATAAGGAGTTAGGGCTCAATCTGGTTGAACCTTTGTAAGATCAGCCTCGCAAACCCCAACGACCACCCATGGGGGAAGAAAAGAAAGACAAGGGAGCAGGAGATCCTATCAAAATATTTCTTGAGGAGGCCCTCGAGAAACAAAGGAAGGTGTTTATGGATAACTTTGCCCAGATCCTTCAACGGTTACCCATCGGCGGCACACCCACATTCAGTAGCCACTCTGGAGGCTCCACTCCTTTTAAGGTACAAGTAAACTTTGACATTCCTATATTTGAGGTCCAAATAGATGCAGGCGCCATAGATAAATGGTTAAATATGCTAATAGGATATTTTTATTTTCATTATTTTTCCAACCGAGAAAATATTACTTTTTGTCTTCTCAAAGTCGCCCCGCATGTCAACGACTAGTGGGAAACCTACTATGAGCATAAGGATGGAAGTACGACCTCACTTTTTTCAGCCTCACCCACTTGGAATTTGTTCTGGGATTCCATCAAGGAGAAGTACTACCATGTTAGGAGTGGAAAATGCTATGGTAGGCAAAGGACCAAGATGTGTCGGAATTTACCAATGTTTTTCATACCCTTTGCATGAAGTTGGGTATCAAGGATTCTGAGAAACATTTTTTACTCAAGTATTATAGCTGCCTACATAGGTACATCCAGGATGAGATGGAGTTCCTGGACATCTCCTCTCTCGGCACGGTGTACCGATACGTCATCAATATCTAGCAGAAGTTTAAACAGAAGAAGCGAGAATTTGGATTTGCGAATTTGAAGCAAGGGAAAGGTGCCCCCAAACCACAGAAAAAAGGACAAAGCCAAGGCAGGGTGGCCTAGGAAAACCCACCAAAGATTCAAGAAAATAAAAACACTGCAAAGTCAAAGAAGGACATGGGAAAGTGGTGTGAGTTCCATAAGAGCTCTACTCACAACACAAGTGAGGGTCGGGCCAAGCAGTCACTAGTGGCCGAGCTAAAGGCTTCAGAATCAGATGCATGTTTTGACATTGAGTCAGAACCCGACAAGGGGAATGAAAAAGGGAAGAAAATTATCGATGCGGAACCCAACGCCACCATTTCCACCACAAAGATCCAGAAGGAGGAACCCGAAGATCCATAGGAGGAGGAGAGCCTCTTCCACTCCTAGATGTGGGTAAAGGGTTCCCCACTATAATACATTTTCGACAACATGAGACGAAAGAACCTCATTTCAACAGAGGTCGTGAATCGACTAGGCTTACCGACCACAGTACACCCACAACCGTACATTATCAGTTGGCTTCACCAAGGATGGGATTTCCACATGAACCAGTAGTGTCACCTTCCATATAGCATTAAGCCCTTCACGGATGAGGTATTATGTGATGTTTCTCCCCTTGATATTTGTGATGTATTATTGGGTCAACCATACTTATGGAAGTGACATGCTATGTATGATTCAAGGCCTCACATTGTTATTATTACTTTGGGAAATAATTTCTACATGATATCAAAGGTAGCACCGCCTACTACCATCTCTTTGGTTACTGCAAAATAATGCAGTAAGCTCATTTCCAAAACTAGGAAATTTGTTTTCCTAATGATACACCCTTAGGGAAATAAGAAGACGATGGCCACAACCTCTAGACAAGGCCCCTCTACATGAAAAACACATGGACAAGGTTATGGAGGAGTACGAGAACATCTTCACCTCCCCTGCAAGGGTGACTCTACACTATCAGGTCAAGAACTCCATCAATCTGACCCCAGGTGCGTTGTTCCTAATGGACCAAGCTAACGGTGATCCATTCTAGAGAACAATGAAATCAAGAGGAAGATTCAGGATCTACTATAGAAAGGTCACATCCAGCCGAGTTCATCACATTGTGGAAGCTCGATTGTGTTGGTACAGAAGAAGGATGGGACTTAGAGACTATGTATTGACTATCGAGCGTTGAACAAGATCATTGTCTGGAATATGTACCTGATCCCAAGGCTTGATGACCTTCTAGACCAACTGAAGGGGGTAAGACATTTCAAAAATATCAACTTGAATTCCGGATATCACCAGGTACCAATCAAACCCTCTGATGTGTGGAAGACTTTTTTCAAAGCTAAGGAGGGATTTTTCAAATGGTTGGTTATGCCTTTTGGGTTGATGAATGCTCCTGCAACCTTCATGAGGTTGACGGATGACATATTGAATCCATTCACCAACTCATTTTTAGTGGTATACTTGGATGACATCCTGATCTTCAGCCAAAGTTGGTAAGAGCACCTCCACCACATCCGACAAGTTCTCCAAACACTACAGTAACACAAGCTGTGTGCCAATTTGGTTAGAAATGCACTTTTGGCATGACCTAGATTCAGTATCTATGATACATTATTGATGAGCATGGTGTGCATGTGGATCTAACCAAGATCCAAGTAATTTGGGATTGGCCAACCCCAACCAATTTGATAGAGCTCCGTAGCTTTTTGGGTCTTGCCAATTTCTACCGCAGGTTTGTGTTAGGATTCTCTCATATCACTTGGCCCTTAAGTCAAGTCACCAAGGGAGGAGCGAAATAAAATTTCTTTTCGTCTAAATCTCAACAAAAGGCATTCGTTTAGTTGAAACATCGCCTCTACTCTGCACTAGTGCTCACTTCACCAAACTTGTAATAGCCATTTGAGATCGAGACTGATGACTCTAACTATGCTATTGGAGCATTCCTTACTCAACAGGGGCATCCAGTGGCATATCATAGTGAGACACTTTCAAACATGTTGGCTTAGTAGGTCCTGACCCAGGTTAAGAGTTAATTGTGCCAAACAAAACCCTACACTACTGGCCCTTTCGGCATCAACTCGAGTAGCGCAGACTGAAGTCTCACCCGAAGCAATATAGGGAGATGGTGGAACCAAGTTTCTACATCCAGATATTAGTGTGATGTCTTTTATTGACCTAGATCTACCTTCATGTAGATCAATAATCCCCTAGGGCTCGGTACTGCAACATCCTTTAAATGGCCTCTAGACCTTCACTAAGGTCTATGATATGTCTTTGTAGACCTTTAATAGATGAATCATCTACTTACGTGCACCCTAAAATAACCCTAGATCTGAGTTCATGCAAGTTTACTTAAGTACTTAATAAAAATAATAGAATGTATTATAATCTTCGTGGAAGTACTTAACATGCATCACATATAGTTAATAAGGCTTATCCAATAGAGCCACGCAAAAATAGATCAATATTTCATAAATACATTATTCCATAACAGCATATATCGCAAACATAAATAACAGAAGTAAACATATAAACACAGAGATTCTTCTACAGTCTTCTTTATTGATCTTCAATATGGTATTACAAACTAAAAACTGCCCTGCGTACTCAGCTACAGGGGTCCACGCACTCAACTACGGACTCTACTTAGGCCTCTGCGCACTCAGTTATGGAGCCTTCTCCTTCTATCTACCTGCTTCTTACTTGTCGTTTCTTCCTCTCTCAGACATAAACATCTTCATCCCTTAGACTCTCTTAGGCACACCTATTTATAGCCTTTTACATACAATCACATAGTCTGTGGACCATGGGTGGATATCAAAAATGACTCAACTTTTACATAATCAAGGGGCTAAAACCCCTTTGACTCCTAACCATATATGCTCTCTACATCCACAAATCGCGGAGACTTTATTTCTTTTTACAAAATTTACATCAAAACTTGGGTTATTAACCCAAAAACTGACCTAGGGAACCCTATCCCAACAGGCCCCCAACACAAAGATTGTGATTCACCCTCGAGTCACTCGACTCACAATACGATCTTGCTACAAGGATCCCCCAACTCCACCTACACTATTTCAACGTCACCAATGCTCTGCGTAACTGCCTGCTTGACTTCTTCCACGAGTCGCTCTGTAGTTGGTCCTTCCTTGGCCATCGTCATCATCTACTACAAGCCTGTGAGCCTTTCCTGAATGTTGTTTGAAACCTGGTAAGATTTGTATAACCAGGCCCCAACTTGGCCTTAAGCAAAGCCTCTTTCTTTTATGCTACCTGAACCTGTGCTAGGATTTTCTTCCCCTCTTGTAACTTGGCTAGGTGTTGCACTGGAGCAATAGAACATGCCATTGCACTGACTTCCTCATACTGCTTTTGTAGCTCCCCGGCTTCTGTATTCAACTTCTGCAGGTTTGGATCTTCCTGCAAACTAGTTACCAGCTCCATTTCCTACTCAAATATTGTTGTGCACTCTACAATTATGGAATCTAGAGTGGCTAGTCCTTCCTTGATCACGGCTCCGTGCTGCTCCTGGACCTCCAACGGAGCCGATGCTTGCATATTTAATTGTAGCTCAGTTATCTTCATGTTGAGTTCAAATTGAACTCGACTAACCTCATCTTTTGCCTCATGCACACCATTATCCAAATTTCTAACCTTTGCCTCTGGTTGTGTGTCTTTCAGAATATCGAGCTCGAATATTGTCTGTCATGCCTCCGGCACTGTCGACTCCAATCATGAGTTATGTGCCTAGAGTGCCCCCTTTTCTTCCAAAACCTGAGCCTTTAAATGAATAGCTACCGGTTATTCACCTCGATTTCACTAACAGCACTAATGGCATGTTTTTCCCGAAGGCAAATCTCTCCTGCAATTGTGTGTAGTAATTCATGTAGTGCCTCTGGGTGATCAAGGTCAGTTTCAAGCCCAATTTCGATATGCTATCCAATTGGGCACGTTGTTCCTTAGCCTCAACGCATATTGACCTTATTAGCAAAGGAAAGACTCGCACATCCATTGTCATCCATAGAGCTAACTTTGCGTCAGTATGTTGTTCTTGCACCGAGCTCCTCACTACGCTGCTCACTTTACCTACCTTTGTCTGCATCTTAGTTACTTGAAGCTGCAACTCACAAAGATCCTTCTAGACTCCCCTTATGATTTGAATGTACTGCTACTCCGACTACTACAGTACCTTTGTGGCAACATTCCTAACTCTATCACCAATCACATCCAGATCAGTCTCTATGAGCACTAGAGGTTCATCCTATGTTTTGTGTGCTTTTTGCTTCTTCCTCGATCTCGCTTGTTGTCCTAAATCTCGACTTTTCACCATGAAGGGGGTGCGTTGCCCCTCCTGGCTTCTCCCATCTTGCCCGGTTTCAGCCTCTGTTGCTGTCGAAGGTGACTTGTCACCTTTTTGGGCCTCACACTGCTCTTGCTGTGCCTTCTCCTTGGCAGTTCATTCCTCCTCAACCGGGCCTTTTCTGCAGCATCTTTCTTTTTCTACGTAGTCCGCTTGGCTGCCTCCTTCCTCTTCTTAGTGGCCACACTTTCTACACTTGTGCTTGGCCTAGCAGTCAAATCTGAAGGGGCACATCACTCAACTGCCCAGTACGACACTACCTCCTCCACATCGAAGTCTATTACCAAATAGGGCACGGCATGCCACTTCTGTGCGGGATCCTTTTGGGCCTAGATATAAACTCTATGGAAGTCATCGTTGAATGTGGCATAAGCGAAGATCTGCATGTACAAGATTGGGGACAAACTTGGGCACTAGTTGACGGCCATGCGGAGACTTGCTTCCATCAAGACTCAGAAAATATTCGTCTTTGTGACACGCACATGGTCCTTCATAGCCCATAGGGAGGAAAACTATGCTACCTCCAGCAATCCTGCTCCCAACAGAGGAAACTGGTTGTCTTCCAGCAGCTCCCACACAACCAAAACAATAGATAGCATCAACCAAGTGTAATGGAATGGCTTGGTCTCATCCTGCACTTCGCGGCAATTCGTGAGGAACTCTTGGTAGAGGTATCTAGACCGATCGAATAAGACACCTTCCATGCACTGGGCTGTTAGAGATATGTTAAGTGTCAGAAATTCGTCTGCGCGAAACTTCCTCATCACCTTGCCTGCCAATATTTGCATAGCCAACTAAACTATAGGGTCATTAATGGATAGGATGGAGTACCCTCGCACCTTCTTCACTAGTTTATAAGTTATTTTCATGCACTCATCCAGGTCCCTCTCTCCTGTCTTTTAGCCAAACACCTTGGTCAAATTCAACCCATCATGCAGTAAGTGCGTAAGCTAGTGAATCAACATATAAGTGATTTGGATAGGCCCTCCTAGCCATAAACACCCATCATGTACCTATGTGAGTAGCTGGCGTATGCACGTTTTGTTAATTGGGGTACGATGGTAATGTGGCACCCAAAGCAAGTTGAGCATCCTAATTTTCTCAACACCTCGAGCCCATTCCTGTGTTTCCAGCATTGTCACACCTATGCCTTCATAATATACGTGCTTCATGAAGTTATCCACTGATAAGTAAGGTAACTTAGTGAGATCCACTAAATCCCAATCCTCCATATTTAGTAGTGGGACTTGCGTGAGTCGCGGACCTTCAAACAGAACCTTCTCAGGTAGCAGGGGTGTGGAAATGATAAACTTGTTAGAGTTTGAGTCTTTTGGAATCTTTGCCTTACCCTTCCTCGAAGGGACATAATAAGGGATCTTTGTGATGGTATTTGCTCCTTCAGCATCAATGTCTTCGGTTCCCTGGCTGTCTTCTGCCTCTAGTTCAACAACCTTCTCTTTGCCTTTTTCCAGCTACTTGTCTTTTTTCTGGGTTGGGGTCATTGTATGCCCCCTTGGGGAAGCACATATCTGTATCATCTTCTTCTGCTTCTCTTTGGCCATGGAATGTGTCGTCCTTGGCGACTTCACCACTGTGGGTACTGCAAAGCGTAGCTTCAGAATTGGATAGTTCTAGGCTTGGGGCGTCAGATACTATTTCTTTTGTACTCATCTTCTCCATAAAAAATTCACAGGCTTCAATAAACACATCTGTGTGGTAAAAGAACTCTTCCCAAAAGGCTCGGCTCATCAATAGACAGTGAATTTCAAACAAAGCTCCAAGTGTGCAACGTTTTCTTGTTTATATTGACATGCATAATTTATAGGGGTTTTTGGATTCAAATCTGATCATTCCCTCTAAGTTTCAACCATTAATGTTGTTTTGGCAGTAGATATTCAAATATTTTGGCCTTAAATGCCACTATCCTGCACCCATTAACCATCCTATGGATATCAAATCATAAACAACGGTCACTTTTTTGTTGTGCTATGTGGCTCCTCCCTCCATAGCGCAGATTTCTACGCTCAACTTCCTATAGTGTAATCTCATCATTCCCTGCGCAACCCACCTGATACATAGCCCTCCATCCCTGGTAGTGTAGTTTAGAGTCTCGTGCTCCCTTGCAACTGCCTGGAGCACTAAGACTGTTATGTCATCATATAGTCATTGGGCAGGATCCCATGTATATAATTTCAAGTGACTCCCATTCACTCTTCACAAAAAATGTTCTCCATTCAGCTTCGCAAGTTGAACTGTGCCTCCTTCTATAATTTCTTTGATAATATATGGACCTAGCCAATGCATATGAAATTTCCCTAGAAGCTTAATGAACTTACTATCATATAACAATACCAAATCATTTACCTTGAATGTGTGCAGCTTGATGTGTCAATCATGCCATGATTTTTCACGTTCCTTCTGTACTTGCTGATGGAACCTAGCCAAGAATCGATCCTCTTCAAGCCCCATCAGCTACGCAAGTCGTTCTTCCAAGGCTTCATGATCTACCATCCCTATAAAAGATGTTATGTGTAGACTAGGCACGATATATTCCATGGGAATCACAGCTTCTATGCCATAGACCAATCTAAAAGGTGTTTGTACTACCATCTTTTTCCAAGTAGTCATGTATGCGCATTGCACTACAGGTACACACACATCCCAGTCATTTCGTTTCACGTTAAAAATCTTCATCAGCGTGTTCTCCAAAATCTTATTAAAGGTTTCAATGGTTCCATTAGCCTATGGATGATATGGTATGCTTTTCCAGTGATATACCTGGAACTCCTCATTCAACGCACTGATTGTCTCGTTTAGGAAGTGCGTGCCCCGATCACTCATCAACACCTTCGAGCAGCCAAACCTAGTTAAGATGTATTCAAACAAAAACTTGTTGGTGCATCTCTTGTGCAATCCTTAATTGGTTGTGTCTCTACTGATCTAGTTAAATACTTTGTCATGGTGATGATGTAGCGTGCACCAGTTTTCTTCCCTAGGGGCTGAATCAGCCCAATAATGTCAATCACACATTTTTCAATTGGCTGCAAAGACACTTGAGGTTTAAGTGGCAACTCGTCCCTCCATGATGGTCTGTTGATTCATTGACATGCATTGCATGCCCTACAGTACGCCTTGGAATATTTGTGCAACATAGGCCACCATAAACCTGCACACAAAATCTTTTACATAGTCTCTTTTCCTACATAGTGGCCTCCCACAGCCCCTCCATGAGCTTCAGCGAGAATTCTATTCTGCTTAAAATCTGGTACATATTGTCACAATATCTCGTTTGCACCCATTTTATACAAATGTCCTACAATCACTGAGAAATTTTCCGCGCGCACTACTAGTTCCTTCATTTTTTGACTCGTATACCCTTTTGGTGCCATCCACATAATCAAAAAGTGGATAATATCTGCAAAGTGTTTATCTGCTACGTGCATCGTGAAGAGGTGTGCATTGGGAAACCCTTCCTCCAAATTGGTAGGCTCCTCTCTTGTCTCGATCTATGACAGATGATCAAGTCCTGCATTCAACCTTCCTAGCTTCACAATCACCTCAATGTCATACTTTTGGAATAGCAGCAACCATCAATAGATCTTCCCCCCCAACACAAACTTATTGACCAGGTATTTCAAGGCAAAATGCTCTATGTATATTTTGAAGTGTTTGCCCAATAGATAGTGCCTCAACTTGTGAAGTGCGTATACCATGGCCAATCCTTTGCGCTTCATCGTTGAGTAATTAGTTTCAGCCTTTGACAATTACCTACTCACAAAGGCTATAGGATGGTCCAGCCCTCCTTCACCGTCCTGTGTTAGTACTGCTCCCAACGCAATACACGAGGCATCAACATGGACGTGGAATTCCTTCTTCCAGTCAAGGAAGACAAAAATCGGCATGGTGACCATCTTCTCATTTAAGACATCCAAACTATGCTGACATTCTTCATCCCAACAAAATGTAGCATCCTTCTTCAGTCGTTTCTCCATGGGCGTGGTAATTTGAGCATAAGCCTTGATGAACTTCTTATAATATCCTGTATGTCCCAACATTGCACACAACTGTTTAACACTTCTTGGGGCCTCCAAATTCACTATCTCTGTGATCTTAGCAGGGTCCAACATCATCCCTTGCTTGCACACCACATGACCCAGCAAAATACTGAAGGGGACATAGAATAAACATTTCTTCAGATTCAATGCAATCTGGTATGTGCGACACATATCCAACATAAAGTGAAAGATTTCTACATAGCGCTTTACTAACCCAAATACTATCCAATTATCAAAGTATACTTCAAAAAAATTATAAATGAACTCCTTAAATGTTTTTATTACTACACGAGAGAATATCGCAGGTGCATTCTTAAGTCAAAACAACATTACAATATACTGGAAATAAACCCCATTTCGTCGCGAAGGTTGTTTTGCTCTGATCCTCTAGCGCAATCTTGATCTAATGGTACCCAAAAAACCCATCAGTGAACAAGTAGGCCTCTTGCCCTCCAACGGTGTCCAATACTTCATCTGTAAACGGCATTAGGAATGGGTCATGGACACAGGTGTCATTGAGATTCCTTAGATCGACACAAATCCTTATTTCATCCTTCTGTTTCTTTTCCTAAACCACCATGGGGCTCACCCAATCATACTCCTCCACTGGTTCTATGATGCCTACTACCAACATCTAATATAATTCCAAGCGAACCTTTTCTTTATACTTATGATTCAGGCGATATGTCCTCTACTTAACAGGCTTCATGTTTAGCTTCAAAGTGATTTTCGTCACACCCAAGTCACTATGATGTCCTTCAGGAGTGAAAATTTGATGGGAAAAAGATCCTGGTACTCGTGGAGTAGCTCAGCAACTTTATCCACTGTGGCATCATCCCAGTAATCCCCAATCTTCACAAATTTTCACTCTACTTCAATACCAATGATTACTTGTTTGGTTTTCAACAACGTGGTGACATAAAAATTTTCTATCTCTGGACCTTTGACCTTGTGATGGCCTTTTGCCTCTAGATATTAATATTTCTTGGCTATTCATCCTCCCCTTCAGTAGTCACGTTATAGCATTCATGCATTGGGTGCTCCAATCCGGTTGCACCAACTTCAAAGTTTCCTACGGAATTCTGAAGATCATTGCTTTAATCTCCTACAGAGCTTCATCAATGCTTTTGAACCGATCTTCAAAACTAAAGGTCATTACGAATCCTTCCCTCAATATATCCCACTCCGCGATGCCGTGGCAGAGCTCCGTTTCCAGATACCTGTTCATAGGAATTGTGTCTAGAGTATGACAAACAAGTGTACCCACTCTAGTTGTGGCTCCATTCCATAAGATTTAGCCCACTTCGCTAGATGATCGCATGGATCATTTCTCCCATCATACTTCTCAGTCAGTCATATTTTATGACGACCAAATTGCAACCTCATCATCCTTCTGTAATCCTTCCATTCATTAAAGCTATCCTTGTGCGTACCCCACCATCTTGCGGGGGTAGCACACAACGCCAAATCTAGTGCTTGGAAGCGATGATCCTCAAGGACCTCTCATTCAAAGGCATCCAAAAACTTATCTACGTCAGTTAAACCATCATAATAGGGTAAATTCCTTACCTATGATGACACACAGCACAACGATTTAGTAATCATGTTGTAGCGCAGCATAGATTCTTCATGCATCCTATTCTTCCAATGCTCCAATTCTTCATGTGAATCTGAGGTATAGGAACTTTCCCGGTGTCATGCAATCTTTCCATCAGCCATTGGATTAATCCATTCTTAATCTTGCATAGTTATTTTGTAGATCTGGTCCAAGTCATCATCACTCTCTTCGTAGTCGTGGACCGGTTCAATATAGCATGGCCCTTCTGCAGGGTCCAATGGTAATACCACCCAAAGTGATTTCCTTTCAAACAACATTGTCCTCTTCCTCAAGTTGATGATTCTATTCATATCTATGGCCCAGTCAATTCCAAGGAGCGTGGGGTATGGGTTGTTGTTGTCAACGATCTCTATCACTTAAAAATCAGCTAGTGCGCTTGCACCTTCTATATCCATTGTTACTCCATGTAGTCATCCCATAGGGATGATCTTCTGTTGGTTTCCCATTCTAAGCTGGACTGGAGACCACTACAATGTAGGTCTCCCCATTCTCTCCTATGTCATTTTAGGTAGAACGTTCGTGTTAGACCCCAAATCTAGAATGACCTGGTCCATCTCATAATATCCTATCTTCATGGTGAGCCTCATCTTACGGCTTGTTCTTTCCTTATGTATGCCAATTTTTCTTACTACGCAGTGTCCATCAAGAGTAGTTTCTTTACCATCACACTTGTTTATCAAATCCTGCAGGCCTTTCATAGCCTTGCAATCCTGCAGAAGTTTCATGCAGGTTTCCAAGAACATGGTAGGTACAGAGGGATCAACCTCTATAGGCACGCTTGTTTCTGGTACTTGGTTCTGACTTTATGTTTCTAGTACTTGGTTCTGACTTCCTGAGGTAGATGCCTCAGCAAAGCTTTTCTTGGCCTCCATAAATGTTTCCTTCACACGCTCCAGATTGAACCCAACTTCCTTTTCAGGGGTCTTGCGGACCCATCCATCCTCTTCCTATTGTTTTCCCTTATCGTCCCCGATTGTTATCTCACTTATCAGTACAATATTCACATTTGAATCTTCCTTGCATGGCTCAGCTCTCATCATTTGTAAGTTCTGCGTAGGTTGCTGAGGTTGCGCCTTATTCTCCTGCATCTTAGCTATCAACATAGGGAATTCTTCTATAGTGTGGTCAAACTGGTTGCAATATTGACAGGACAGGCATGTATGATTCTAACAATCCCACGTGTAGTGCCCTGGTGTCCCACGGCTATAGAAAATAACCTAATTGCAACCTCTACCAGGTCCTCCTCCTCCTCGGCCCCGTCCTTGTACCTGATATTCTTTGCGCGCTCCTCTGGCACCCTAATCTAGAGGCCAAGTTTCTACTTGCATTTGATAGGTAGGTGTTCTTTCCATCATTAGTTCATAGCTGTGACAATGGTGCTTATCATGGCCCACTAATTTGTAGAAGTTGTAAAACAACTATTGTGGCATCTAAACGAAATTTTGAAGTAAATGGAAATTATCCGTTGTGTTTTTTCCAACCAGCTGACAAATAATGCACCATAGCGCAACCCCCACACTTGGTCCTGTAGGAGCTTCGATCTCAGGGGAATCGGTCCCCCTCCTATGATATAGTTCACAAATACGGGACAGTGATATTTATCATGCCCCTGGCTCTTACACTTCAGACACCAGACTTCATCGTGCACCTTTGGTTTAGTCTCCTTCTCTTTCTTCAAGCTTTTCAATTCCAAGCATAGGTTCTGCAACTGGGATTGAATTTGTTGTACCCACAAGGTCGTATCATGCATGGGTGTCACATGCAATATCATCATGATCTCTAGGGTTTCTGCTTGAGTTCCTACCTTCTGCTGTGACAGAGAAATCCTTAGGTGGGGCAGAAGTGAGGCTATAAACCACTCGCGGTGGTGTCCATCTGTAAGTTGTATATTAGCTTCACAGATCACACAATTTAATCTTTGATCTAACTCCCAAGGCATTTCATCAACTCTCATCGTGATTTCCTTAAATCCAACCACTGACTACGAGTCATACTTAGGATTAATAAACTCTTTGCTTAAATCATCCTTAGTCTCTACTAGTGTCGCTAAAGGATGATCAGCACAGTACTTAATACACCACATTAGTTCATGATCCTGCAAAGCAGTAACTAACTATGCCTTCTTTATGTTGTCATCAATGATCTGTTGCATGGTCCACATAGCATTCGCAACAAACAAGAACTGATATGTATCTTCGCTCCCTATACCCTTGAAAATTGGCATCTTTATTGAGTTCGACATGTTGAACGAAGGGGGTGGTGGCAGAGGTGTGGAAAAAATTGTATGTTATGGAGGTGAAGGTGGAGGTGGAGTGGATGGAAGATGTATACATGGAAAACCTTGTATTATCAGTTGAACAGTGCTCCGCGGCGAGACCTGTACCTCTCCCTCGTCGTTGCTCGAAGGAGTTCCAATCAATAGGCTATACTCAGGACCTACCTTCTCTTGATTTCTAAATATTCATCCACTTCACATAGATTTGAACATCAAGTCAACAGCATAACTTGTTTCTCACACAAGAGCATATTAAAACAGGTATTAAAAGATCTCAGATACGTACCTCAGGGTCCCTTGAAGAAGCATCACTCTACTTCGTTGTAGCTGACTAAGCTATCAACCACAAACTCTGTAACAAATCCTCCTATAATTTGATCGAGTCAGTGGTCGATAGTGCATGTGATCTTGTTTTTAGAGGCTTCCAACCTTCGCACTAGCTCCGGACTCCACATTATTGGACTATTAAGCTTCCACCTTCCTTGGTCATCTGCCAACTTAGTTATCCACTTGTATAATTTGATCGGGAAGGTGCAAAAGAAAATTTTGTGTATTTATATATACAAGTATCTATCCAACCACTACTCCTTTGATAGGCACGGATTCTTGTTCTCTTGTGCCACGAATTTGTGATTTTTTCTATCCAACCACTTCTCAATTTCCTTCTTGGTCGGATTCCAGTGATGTGACATCACACATCTCCTTAAGCAAATCTTGGTCTGTGCAACAGAACCATTTGTTGGCTTAGTGAGTCCTGACCCAAGTTTAGAGTTAATTGTGCCAAACAAAGCCCTACACTACTGGCCCTTTCGACATCAACCCACGTAGCACAAGCTGAAGTCTCACCCGAAGCAGTATGGGGGGGTGTTGGATACAAATTTCTGCATCTAGATATTAGTGTTATGTCTTTTATTGACCTAGATATTCCTTCGCGTAAATCAATAAGCCCCTAGGGCTTGGTTCTACAACTCCCTTCAAATGGCCTCTAGACCTTCGCAAATGTCTATGATAGGTCTTTATAGAACTTTAACAGATGAATCATCTACTTACACGCAACCTAAAATAAGCCTAGATCTGAGTTCAAGCAGGTCTACTTAAGTACTTAATAAACATAACATAATGTATTAAATCTTCATGGAAGTACTTAACATGCATTGCATACAGTTAATAAGACTTATCCAATAGAGTCGCGCAATCACTAGATCAATATTTCATAAAGACATTATTCCATCACAGCAAATATCGCAAACATAAATAACATAAGTAAACATATAAACATAAAGATTCTTCAACAGTCTTCTGTATTGATCTTCAGTATGGTATTACAGACTCAAAACTACCCTATGCACTAAGCTATAGGGGTCTACACACTCAGTCATGGATTCTACTTAGGCCTCCACGCACTCAGCTACGGAGCCTTTCTCCTTCTATCTACCTGCTGCTTACTTTCCCTTTTTTCCTCTCTCAGACATAGACATCTTCATCCCTTAGACTCTCTAAGGAACACCTATTTCTAGCATTTTACATACAATCCAATGGCCCTTGGACCATGGGTGGATCTCAAAACTAACTCAACTTTTACATAATTAAGGGGTTAAAACCCCTTTGACTCCTAACCATCTACATGCTCTGCATCCAAAAATTGTGGAGACTTTATTTCTTTTTATAAAATTGACATCAAAACTTGGGTTTTTAACCCAAAACGGACCCAAGGGACCCTATCCCAACAAAACATAGTCTAGAAGTATCCCGCCTATGACAAAGAGATGTATTCCATTGTGCAGATCTATCGAAAATGGAAGTATTACATTTTGGGTAAGGAAATGGTCATCCACATAGACCACCAACCCATGTAGTTCATAAAGATGCAAGGGAAGTTGCAGAATGATCGCCATCAGAAGTGGTCCACATACCTACAATAGTTCCATTTTAATATCAAGTATAAGAAGGGTAGCACCAGTAATGTTGCAGACTACCTCAGCCGACCACCGATCACGACGTTAACCACCATGCTTAACTCTTGTGGGCATAAGACTTATTATTGGACACTTCTCTACAAAAGCGGCCCAGAATTTGGCCACACATACAAGACGCTCTTGGAGGGTCATAAAGTTCCATACTTTCACCTCTAGTGTTTCCTGCTATGCCATCTGGGACACCTTTTTTTCCTTCAAGCTAGTGAGCCAAGATTATTTGGGAAGCGCACTACAATCAGGTCATTCGGCATTTCGGGGTTGAGAAAACAATGACAATACTACAGAAGTATTTTTATTGGTCAAATCTTCGATAGGATGTCGATAAATACATCAGATACTGCACTAATTGCAACATTACCAAACCGACCATCAAGAAGAAATGCCTTTATACTCCACTTCCTACCCCTAGTTGACCTTGGGAATCCATTTCCATGGATTACATGTCGAGCCTTCCTTATACTAACCATGGAAACGACTATAATTTTGTGGTCATCAACAGAGTATTGAAGATGGTCATTATGGCGGCCTACAAGAAGAATATCACAGCAAAAACCACTACTAAACTCTTCTTTGAATGAGTGTGGGTACACTATCAGATCCCACAGTTTATCATCTCATATCGGGACAGCGAGTTCCTTAATACATTTTAGTCCAGTCTCTGGTCAATTCTAGACACCAAGCTCACTAAGTCTAGAGCTTTCCATCCCCAAATTGATGTTCAGACAGAGGTAATCAACAGGATGATCGTACACATTCTATGCATGTACAACTCAAAGCATCCACGCACATGGGATGAGAGTCTCCCCTATGTCCAGCACAGCTATAACTAGGCTCTCCACATCTCGACTGGCCACAACCCTTTTGAGGTGGGATTGGGATTCCAGCCACTATGTCCCATTGATGTGGCCATACAATTTGCAGCTACTCATGCAGATTTGGCTCATGTCGAGTCGGATGATGATAAGGCAAATAGCTTCATTGAGCACATCCAACATGTTGATATCAGTCTTTCGAATTAATCACATCGTTAGGATTTGGTCAACATTATGGACCAAATCCTAACAATGTGATCAATCTGAAAGATTGATATCAACATTATGGATCACAAAATTCTTAGATATAACACATCAAACATACCCACCTGTTGTAGCATTTCTTTTTGGTAAGTTAGTATCAATTAGTCAAAAAATGAAAATATATTTCAGAAAATGCTAAGTTAGGATATGGAAAAAAAACAATAGTAAATAAAAAATGTTAGGGATATTTAATGAATAAGTCCATATCAAATAAAATGTTAGAATAGATGCCCTAAAAAATGAATGCAAAAATAAAATGTTAGGTTAGAAAGAAAAAGAAAAAAAAATAAACTCTAAAAGTGTTTCAAATCCAAATGCCACTACTCTTAGTCCAATTTAGTTTTGCAAATAAAAGTTGTGAGCACATTTCTTGAATGCCACATTGATTATATAATCCAATTGTACAGTTTAATCAGAATTGGATTTTATTAAATTATTTTTCAATAGTTAGAAAATAAAATTAGCTCAATAGTTTAATCTAGGTGAATGGAGGAAATAAAGGATAGAAGTAGATTAGTCATTAAAAGGAAATATTGAGTTGCTAGTCTAAATGCACTCGAAGAAATAAGTGAAAATGTTAGGAGAGTAAAGGGTAGGTAGACATATGAGATATAATTGGAGCATGGAAGCATTTTATCCTAAGTTCTAAGATTAGAAATGTGTGCATACAGTGATGGGTTTTAATTAACCATAAATTCTAAACACCAATGTTATTTTGTAAACATCCTAACTTCATTTATCCATTTATTCGCCCATAACCCTCAATTGTCACATCCACCATAAATTTTGACCCCACCATCACTTTCCGCCTCACGTTGTTAAATACTTTTCATCTTACCTTACATCCCGCACACTCCCCCAAGATCCGATGGCCCACATCGCTCGACCCTCATTTTTCATCTGAACTTTATTGGTGGGGGGAGGGGGGGGGGGGAGTGGGCAGCTTTGGAAATCGCCCTCTTAAACTAATTTTCCTTCATTTTTGTCTTTCGGGACTTAGAATACCGAAATAAATTACCACCTGAAGTTGCTCTTGAATGTGGTTTACATTTGATCATTTACCACCGCTCCCACGTCTGCTCGATGTCACTTCCTTCATCCAATCACCTTCTGCCTATCCATTATTCATTTAATTCACAACTCCCATGAATTTATGCCTCATATACCCATTTATTAGTCCTGTTGGATAATTAATAATGATTTAACTGTTCATTAAACAACCCCACTCCATTTTTGTTCATTATAAGCCCTGTTCCTTCATCAAAATTGTTACACAGTATAATTTTGAAACTCAATTCATCACTGGAGATTTCGTTCTTACAGCCTAAAAATCAGACTCATCATTCAACCGAATTCTTCATTTTGTTCAAAACCAAGCCGACATCTAGGTCCACCTATCTACTTTCAATTATACTATTTTTCTGTTTTCACTGTGTTTCAGACCGATTTCTTCCATTTCTGTCACTTTCAACCTATAATTCACTTAACAAGATGCCTCCTAAGGGAAAGGAAATTATAGAAATCCAAAATATCTTATTCATACACATGTTGACTTCCATCATACTCCTCTGGTCGACAGAGATTGTAAAATCATTGGGTCTTCCTCTCAATTTGATTTATATGAAATTTAATGTTGGATGGGGGATCAATTAATTGATCAGACAGATGAAATAGGACTTTGGGACTCCCACCTTCCCCACTACATTTTCCTTCAGATACACAAAGCACCTAAATTTGTCAAGAAATGTCGTGAATCCTATGATCCCACTCAAAGAGAAATCATTTCACCCACAGGAGAAATCCTCTATTTCATTAATGTTGAGTCCATTGAAAAGATGTTGCAAGCCCCAACTATTACACCAACCAATCTTTTTTCTCATGAAAGCCTGATATAAGCTTATCAAAAGCTAGATTTTACTAAAAGATCCCAGACTCTTGAAATTTTCCTAGCTATAAATAGTCCTTTGCATAAAATAAACCCTCCCTATGATTCATCCATGTTCCTTAATAGAACCAAGCAAATCACCACTATTTTTTCCTATCTGCTTGGTTATAATTTTGATCAGTATGTTAATGAAACCATCTTAGTTTTCTTGTAAATCTTTTATGTTGAATCCAAACCCACTGTTCTCTATAACTTTAGCCAATTCATAGCTGAAACCATACATGAGCAATTTGTCCAGTTTAACATTGAAGAAGTATTCAAGTATGCTCCAGTACTTGTATACCTTTTTATATATTTTTAGGGGGACAAATTTGCATTCACCTTATAGAAGCTAGATGCGGAAGGCAACTAACAATCAGTGATCTTTTGGACTTCAATGCGAATGAAGGAGAAAGAAGAATTTACATATAAACAGTTCATAGAATTGTTTATTCATCCAACTATTAGTCTTATGAGCAGCACTCCAGTACCAAGAATCAGTGATGAAATTTCGAAAGTGTTACAGCTACTGGATCAAGCCACAATAGGAGATTGGTATCTTTACCAAAACTATACAAAAATCAGGGTTTATGGTTGTGAGCTTCCACCCTACAAACTTCCCAAATACCTCCCCATCAGAATCTTTTCATTGGAATATATTAGGCAGAGGTTAAATGTAGATGAAGTACACCTTGTGGCTGCAAAGAAGAAATCACAATTCAAACTAAAAGCTCAAGTCAGTCCATTCATCTGCAACACTAGAATAGCAAGAGAAGAAGCAGACAGGTTATTAAAGGAAATGAAGTTTGGTCTTAGTTTCACTTGGTCTTATGACCCAATGGGAGTGATTTCTTAACTTAGGGTTGAAAATAAGTTTACTTCATATCACCACACAGCCAGACTTAAAATAGAGCAATACAAAAATCAGTTGGAATGGAAAGAGAACACCCTTCAAGAAGCTAAAGAGCAGCCAGTTTCTACTTCAAATGTACAAACTCCATTTTCACTGGAAAAGATAGCTAAACGAGCAATGGAAGAACAGTCGTCCCCTAACACTGAAGCATCAAGCCAGGGCTTTAGGATTGTGCATAGAAAGAAGAGACCTATGATCTCTGTGATTGTTGGTGCAACAAATGAGTCTCAGAAGACAACATTTGATGGACATGGAGAGACTATGCTCTATACGCAGTTTTTGGATAGTCTACCCAGTCCCCAACTCATTCCACTACTTCTCGAGAACAACAGGTAATTCAGACCAGTGGAAGCATTCAGAAGGAAAAGGAGGAGGACTTCTTTCATGTTTTCAGTGATATTAAAAATAAGAATGAAGAATTGCAATTGAACACCTATACCCAATTCTGGAAACATTCCTCCAACTCTCAAGCCAAACTTCTTTCAGTCTTTGACTCTAAGAAGTGAAAGATGTAGATGGCTTTCCTACAAGCTCAAATTCCACACCCAAGGACTTTTGCACATTATCAAAAGAAGACCTCTTCTTAGTTTAATGTAACATGTGTGCATCCAATTGATCAAATTGAGATGCACAAACAAACTAGTCAGATGATTTCTTCCACTTTAACTCATACTACCATGAGTTTGTCAAAGATGCAGGTCACCTTGGCCAATACATAGTCACAACTCAAGTTGGAAAAAATTTCCTCACTGGCAAAGGACACCAATATCAAATCCTTGGAAGATCTGGTGCTGAAGATGGGATATGATCCCTCAAACATAAATGCAATTGAATAACTTATCAAGAATAAAAATGATGAGCTCTCAACATTAAGGAAGCTGTGCAAACTGCTAGCTTCTGAGGACCCAATGACCAAGGAGATTGAAGAATCCAAGACTCAGAAATTAGACATGATTAAACTCATCATGGAACAAAATTTTCAAATAAAACAGATGGAGGAGGAAATGGAAAAATTGGTCAAGGAGACAGAAGAAGTTATTAAGAGGACTCAAATTCCAATGGATGTAGTTCCTCTTTCAAAAGTCTCAATAACCAGAGTTTATACTTCAGGGACAACATCAACTACAGGTACAGCAGAAGGAGGTGAAAAACTTATAGAATCTATTCAGAATCTCTCCATTCATACAATTGAAATGAAGAAGTTGCAGGATGAACTGAAGGAATTAAAACACATGAAGGCATTTCCACATAATTCACATGCAGTCGAGTTGCAAAGGACAAAAAGTCAAATTAAAGTTTTGCAGAAGGAAACCAAAGAATCTTACCTTGGAAACAAACTAGGTTTGGCAAAAGAGATTCTATGGGAAGAAATTACTGAATCACTCAAGGATATATGTCCCTATATCAAGATAATATTTGATCAAAAAGACCCGTTGGAGAAAGCTCAGGAAGTTGTTGAAACTATTTCTAAAGAGCTTGAGGACATGCCAGAAATTACTTATGTTCCTGAATTCTAAAGATAGTTATGAGCTTGAAGAATTAGGTATAAATGACAAGACATCAACTATACCAGAACTAAAGAAGATCATTACCAAGAAAAACCTCATACTTCAGTTGGAGGAAAACTGCAACAGTGTGAATACTATAGTTCAAATATTTTTTTAGTAGGTTAGAACCCTTGACTAGCAAGGTTTGCCCTTTATTCTTGTGATAAACGACAAATTAATGCCTATTGAGGATTATGTTCGAAAGTTTACAGAGGTAGGAACCAATGCAGCTTCAGTTTCAAACATAAAAGGTGTAGTAACACCAAGGGTTGTGCTGAATGCACTCAGAGATTCCTTTTTCATTCTGGATGAAATCAGACATATGTTTCTAGTAAAACCCACTTTTACTAAATATACAGAGATGGATTAAGTTTATAGAAGGGTAACTAAGCTATCTATCCCAGATAAGAAATGTTGGGAAGAATTAACTGACTTACTTGACTAAAAGGGTGATCAAACATTATTCAGTATTTTCAGGAACAGTCATCACTAGCTCAATAGTTCTCAGTTTTTCTAGAAACAGTCATCAACAACTCAGCACCAAATTAGTGACAGATCGACTATCAGTTTATATTCCTGATTTTGTATTTAGCTATTTTTGTAAAATAGTTTAATATATTTTCTCAGTTTGAAAATTGTATAAATAACTCTCTTTCATGAGTTATTAAGGGTTGCACCCTTGAAGAAGCATTTCTAAACATTAAATGTACTTGACTTTTCTGAGTCATTAATACAAAATAAAAGGATTTTGAATTCTGATTCATATAGTTTCGTTTTTACTGTAAGTTTTTCAAGTTTTATTTCCCAGTGTTTTCTTCATATTCTTATGTTTTACAAAGATAACCAGGTAGGAGTAATTATGTTTCAATTTATTCCTATAAGCTTTTGAAGTGATCATATATAAAGAGAATGAATTATATGAACCATTTTTTAATTAGTTCCCTCTAAATCATAAAATCATCAGCATCTTTTGTAATCTTAAGTATATTTTGTTAAACCTTTTGAACATAGTTTAAAGGTTTTCTTACTTATGATTATTTAATTTTCAATTTGAAGGTTGTGATAGTCATATCATCTCTCTATTTCTACTCACCACCATACAAGTTATATCACTGTGTGAAGTATAATAGCAACCCTCTGTTTAAATATTAATATTATTCAAAAGGTTAGGCATCATTGTTTTAAATCTGTTTCATACATTGGTCCTCCAAATTAAAACAAAACCCCCAAAACAAACATCTTAGATGTCCTAGCATGATAGTTGACCATTATCATCTCAGAGATACAACATCAATCTGGCATCGTTGTAGGGGACTCGAATTTCATTAAGTTTTCCTAGGTCAAAGATATTATTCCTATTCCTTTAAGGTGATTAAAAGTCTGGATAGGTCAAAATATTTCACTAGGCTACTCCACTGAACCAAACTGGCACCTTTTAAGCACACAAGATCCCATTCTGAATCTGACATAGTTAGTCCTCCGTCAGATCCTGAAAGAATTATAACAAAGGCCAATTCCAAAAGAAGACATCAACCATCTTCTTCCACTTCAGCCTTGTAGTCTGAAGATATAATACATTTCGACCCCTATAGTAACATTCCATCCAATACATATTAAACTCACCTATCACCTAGGGTTTTTGAATTCTTAGATAGGGGAGTTGATTTCAAATCAGCTTTCCTTATTCATTCACTTGAATCTCATCCAGAACCCTCACTTCCATTGGGATCACCTAAATCTGAGTCTGACTTGGGTGTTCATTTACCTAAATACAAACCTACATACTTTATATCCCCCACTAGTTATTCATTCCATTCCACTTCTGATCAACCTGAATCTTCTACCTCTAAACAACCTGAAGGGACCTGTGCTATATATTCAAATCCACTTTTTGAAACAAAAGAGGATATTCATTATCAGGTTCACAAGTTAGTTATTAAAACTCCTTTAAATCATTCAGGAAGTCTCCACCTTCTTTATCTCCTCCTTCTTCATCCCCACATAGTAATTCACCCCTTCTATCAGCATCTTCCTTTTCCCTATCATCATCTTCACAAACATCCCATACATCATCTTCTACTATGGCATTCCAACCCATTGTACAGGCAAGATACGCAGCTTTAGTTTTACCTCCAGTCCTTGAAGCTTTCCCTAGTGGATATTTATAGCACCTTCCTAGATATAATGGAGAAATTGGTCCCTCAGCTGAGGATCATCTTCAAGCATTTCTAGACTTTGCAGATAACATGAACATAGAACAAGAGAATGTTTACATGAGGTTGTTTGTTCAGTCCCTTGAGGGAAATGTGAGGACTTGGTTTAGGTAGTCACTTGCAAATTCCATTAGAAACTGGGAAGAATTAACAAATATATTCAAAAATCAATGGGGGGTGAAAAACTATGCTCTTTACTTTTTGACTAAGTTTGAAGAAACTAAAAGAAACTTTGGTGAACCTATCTCTGATTTTATCAAAAGGTTCAACAAAATTTATCATAAGATGCCCCTAATTGCAAACCACCTGTAGCAGCAGCTCAATCTAGGTTTTCAAAAGCTTTTGAAGATGATTTTGTTGTGATGTTAAGAGAAATAACTTCAAGGGCTCTTGAAGACATGAAAACTAATTCTATAGAGGTGGAAGCAAGTAGGGCTGCCTCAACCACTTTAAAAGCTAAAGAAGAAAAGGCACAAAGAAAACTTAAAACTAGTCAAGGGGCTTCTACTTCATCTAAAACTAAAATTGAAGATTCTAAAATAGATGAAATAACTTTACTTCTTATAAATCTATCCAATAGAATTTCCAAGATTGAGACTCAACCTAGAATAGTTCAACAAATGGTCACTCGACCCCAAAATCAAAATCAAGGTCAATACAAAAGAAATCCACCATTACAAATTCTTCAAAGGCCTAGTAATGATCAACAACTTCCAACTCCTTTACTGATAGATGATCAATAGCTTGATGACAATACTATGAATATCACTAAGGATATTAATAATATGGATACCTCTTTTGTTCAGACTGCTATTATTCCCCTTTCACGACAAAAGCAGGTTCAGCAAGATCAAGACTCCTCATAGGCTTCCAAATACCATGCCTTCTCTGAATTCCTAATTGCAGAACCAAACAAAAGGTATGATCTTAGGCCTAGACCTGGTCCAAGAAGACCTCCTAAGGAACCTCCAACAATTGAACCTCATACCAAAGCTGTTGAAACTCAAACAACTATTATTCGACCATTAAATCAGTCAACTGATACTACTCAAATTCAAAAAATTGTTTTAACGGCATTTAATGTTGAAAAGGAGTTATAAAGAGTTAAATCCCTATACCACTTTCAGAACTTTGCAAAAACCATGGATATAAAAACCAAGTCTCCAAATGGATACAAAACACCTCGATTGATGCTAAAAGTGATATCATTAGTCTTCAATATGAAAAACTAGCAGTTGTCTTTGGTCCTAGCTCAGACATGGTAGATGAAATAGTACCCCCTTTCTATGTCACTCTTAAAACATATTATTCTATGATATACAATTATATGCTTGATTTTGGAGCATCACATAATCTCATGCCAAAAACTATCATGGATCATTTAAATCTCGACATAACTAGATCCTATCATGATTTGTACACCTTTGATTCCAAAAGGGTGCCTTGTCTAGGATTGATTAAGGATTTAGTAGTCACTCTCGCCCAAATCCCAGTAAAAAGTGTAGTGTTAGATATAGTTGTCATAGATATCCCTCCCAAATTTGGAATGCTCCTTTCAAGGTCTTGTTATGCCAAATTAGGGGGAACTCTTTAGATGGACATGTATTATGCCACTATACCAATTTATGGTGGAGAGCAACTTAGGTTGTACAAAGAGGTAAGATTTGTTCACATAGTTTGCAAAATAGATCAACAAAAGAACCATCCCATTTATGCAATTGATCAATATTTTGGTTGTTTTCAACTCTATTCAAACCAAACACATGAAACTCAAGTAAAAATTGAACATGTAATTGAAAGTCTTGTACCAAAATCAAACTGATGTATGGAAGTTGTTCTTTGATGGTTCTTGTACAAAGGATGGAGCAGGAGCTAGGGTAGTATTAAACTCACTGGAAAAATAAAACATTACACAATCATGCAAACTTGATTTACTAATAATGTAGCTAAATATGAAGCTTTCCTTTTAGGACTGCAGTTAGCCAAGAGCTTAAAAGTACAAAACCTAATTGTTTTTACTAACTCAGAGCTCATTGTTAAACAAGTTAGAAATATTTTCCAAACAAAACATCCTAGGCTTAGATCTTATCAAAATAAAGTTTTGGATTTAGTTGAAAATTTCTTCAACGCTTTTAATTTGACTTATATCCCAAGGGATCAGAATATTCATGCAGATTCCCTAACTGTTTCTGCTAGTTCATTTAAAATCCATGATCAAACTAATGTGCTCTATCAAATACAAGTAAAATACAGGACATCCATCCCAGATAACCTAAAATACTAGAAGATATTTGAAGATGATGAACAGTTAAAATATTTTCTACAAGTTATAGATAAATTTTCAGTTCTACAAATTGATTAAAATAGAACAGAAACAATTGAGAATTCAAATGAAAACAATAATTCAGATTTAAACTCAAAAATTTCTAATCATGATATCATTCAGTTGTCTAACAATTTTATTCCCAAAGGTCTCATTCCTTTAGAGAAATTGTTTGATCAAAATGATGTCCTTAGAAACCCACAGTCAATCTCTCTACAAGATGACATAGAGGAAGTAAACATTGGAATAAATGATGACATTAGGAGCCTCAAAATTTGTGCATCCTTAGATCCCAGAATTAAAGCTCAATACCTTGAGTTATTTGAAAAATACAAGGATGTTTTTGCATGGACCTATGCTGATCTAAAAACTTATGATACATCACTGATACAACATAAGGTTCCTTTAAAACCAGACGTAAAACCTTGTCAACAGAAACCTAGGAGGATTAATCCAGCACTTCTACCAACTATAGAAAAGGAAATTAAGAAAAAGTTAGATGCCCAAATTATTCTCCCTCTTAGATACTCTAATTGGGTTGCTAATTTAGTTCCTGTTAGAAAGAAGAATGGAGAAATTAGACTTTGTGTGGACTTTAGGAATTTGAATAAAGAATCACTAAAAGATAACTATCCTTTACCCAAAATGGATCAGTTACATCAGATGGTTTCAGGAGCACAAAGACTTTCCATGCTTGATGGTTTTTCAGGTTACAATCAGATAAATGTTGATCCAACAGACAGAGAGAAGACAAATTTTACTACACCATGGGGTACATTTATGTACTCTAGAATTCCCTTTGGCTTGTCCAATGCTAGAGCAACTTTTCAAAGAAATATGGACATAGATTTTGTGGGACATGTAAAAAAAATTGTAGTCATTTATCTTGATGACATAACTATTTTTTCTAATTTTGATAAAAAACATCTAAAGCACTTGATGAAGGTTTTTTACAGGTGTAGGAAATTCGGAATATCCCTCAATCCTAAAAAGTCTTTGTTTGCTATCAAAGAAGGAAAGTTGTTAGGCCACATAAGAAGAAGTGGTGACTGATCCCAAACGTGTTTCTGCAATAAAAACATTGTCATTACCTAGAAATTAGAAGGATATCCAAGATTTTCTCGGCAAGATTAATTTTTTAAGGAGATTCATCCTGAATTATGCTGAAATTATGAAAGACAACTGATATGCTCTGAAAGGATCATTAAGTTAAATGGGTTGTCTCCTCCATGTATGCATTTGACCAAATCAATAAGGCTATCTCTAAAGCCCCAACCTTGGCTAGTCCTGATTATACCAAGCCATTCAATATATTTTCCTTTGCCTCTGAAACAACCCTTGTTGTTGTTTTATTACAAAAGAATGAAGATTCCCATGACCAACATATAGCCTTTTTCAGTAAGATTATGAGATATGTCGAGCTTAAGTATGACATAATTGATAAGCAAGCCTATGCCCTTATACAAGCTCTGAAATAATTCAGGATGTATGCCATATATTCATATTACTGCTTCTTTTCCTAACAATGTTGTAAAAATTATTTTAACACAACTAGACATAGATGGGAAGAGAGGTAGATGGATCACTCAAATACTAGAGTTTGATCTAACTATCAAAACCACAAATCTAGTTAAGGGTAAAGGATTATCTAAGCTTCTAAGTAAATCCAACTATAAAGTGATGGGCATCAACTCTGTTTTGGAAATACAAGGGGAGAATCCACAAGAACCTCCTCAAAGTTCAGATAAGGAGAATCCACAAGAACCTCCTCAAAGTTCAAATAAGGAGAATCCACAAGAACCTCCTCAAAGTTCAAATAAAGAGAATCCACAAGAACCTTTTGTTCATGCGGAAGGGGAGAATCCACAAGAACCTTCCCAAAATTTGAATGAAGAGAATCCACAAGAACCTCCTCAACATCCTGAAGAAAAGAATCCATAAGAACCTTTACCTTCAGACCAAACCATTTCTCTACAAATTGATGAAAATTTTATTTCTTCAAATTGGTATCAAGATATTGTAAATTTCTTGATCCATTTTGAATGTCCAGCATCATTTTCCAAAAGTCAATGTAAAGCTCTCAAATTGAAGGTAGTCAAATATTGTATCATAAATACAAATCTATAATGGAAGGACCCACTAAATATCTTTTTATTATGTTTAACAGAATCAGAAACTGAAGGAATCATTGGTCAGTTTCATACAGGATTTTGTGGAGGACATTATGCTTGGAGAGAAACAACATATAAGATATTAAGAGCAGGATTTTATTGGCCCACATTGTTCTTACAAGTACGAGCAAAGGTCATAAGTTGTGTCCTGTAGAGCTATAAAAAGGGTCTCTTTCACCTCTAATTAACTCCCATTAATATGTCAATCTGGGAGCGTTTTGTTATTTCAAAGAGTGTCTCAGTCTGAGGCTATCATTTTCCAGAGTAATGCTAGTAGTACAGTGTTCAGAAATACAAGAGTAAACGGAAGCTTGTCTACAACTAAGCTACTCCAAAAGAGTAAATCACACACTCAGAAGACTAGGCAACTTATCAGTCAAGGGTTCGGTAGCGATAACCCATCCCTTTGGAAACTGATGGAAAGGAAATTAGAGAACAGACCGTGGATCTAGGAACCAGACAGTAAATGCCAAGGCCCAATACAGCCTTAGATCGTCTCTCACACCAAAATAAAAAACACTAGCAAATGGAACGGCAGATAAGAAAATGGAATGACAACTAAGAAATCGAACAGCAAATCTGTAATGGAACAACAATTCTTAAATGGAACAGCAATTATGAAATAGAATCGACAACTAAGTCTCACGAGCGGCAACAAATCAAATCAAAGGCATTAATCATAATCAAACGGCAATCTTTCACTCTTGAGGTAGATCGAACAGCACACACTAATGGAACAGCACTGAGTACTGATAAGTTATGGAACAGCACTTACAAACCATATACGCACACAGCATGCTTAAAGAGTAATCTGATCCAAATATTAATCTCAGTTAGAGGGAATATGATTGCATTTCAAAATAGAACAGCATCGTTCATCAATTCAACAATTGTAAAGAACATAACTCCCAGGATAAATTCTGTAACATGCATGTACAGATGCACATCACAAAATCTCTGTAATAGGATAGTAACAGTATTCCGTTAAGACTAATAATATTCAATCAACTCTGAAAGGAACAGTAATATGATGCAGAGTCAATACAATAGTTCTGTCTGTAGAAATCTTAATGAATTAAACTTAACAGAGCATGTGATGTAAACTTATAAAGCATATCAAATTACCAAATAACGACAATAAGCAAACCACGCAGAAATCAAATCGTAATAATATAGGAGCAAGTGTCCTCCAGGGTCGGGCCCTTAGCCTTCAGGGGTACACCGCTTGAGGTTAATCCAGACTCAGGGATGAAATAATCACCAAGTTTGTATTAATGCATGAAGGAAAATTACAATAAACCAGTTCTTATCGAGACTCGATGATCAAAGTTTTGATCTTAACAAAAATTACATAAAATCATAATCATGTCCTCCCTTCCGAGCTAACAATGTTGTCCCTTTTATAAGGGTGACGGCGGAGATGTCTAAGTATAAAAATAGATAAAGCAGCGATCCCTCAGGATCAAGGATCCTGAGGGATTCGTCGAACCGTTAATCCTTAATCATCTCTTTTCCCTCCTGCTCCGAGCTGGTGTCTTCACCTCCTTTTCAGGGCTGATTTGCTTTGATCTGCTTAGCCTTGTTTGCGTTCGGTCTCCCATCAAAGGGACGGAGGTTACCTCATCCTTGTCCTTTCCTTTGGAATAGCAACTCCTCATTTTCACCCCTTCCTGCATGAGGGAATGACAATTGCCAGCGGTTTAGTCTTGCATATTAATCTCACATGTTTTGTTATAATTCTTTATCGTTTTCCAAGTTCATGATGCAAAAAGGTTTACAAGTTCTACTGAAAAGTCACTGAAATGATCATCAAAAACATACCTTTTTAGTACTCCACACACCCCCCTACTTACCCTGTTTCATGCCCTCATGAAAACATTGTAGTTGACATGCAAGGTAGTGAGAGAATAGGCTGGAGATGGAATCTCATGCGGAGGCCTACAACCATGATGAGTAACTAGGTAGTCAAAGAAATGGCCTGTTTGACCCTTAGGCATCTCATAAAGGGCTTGGTATCTGGGTGCAGGGTGCCAAATAATTGGACTCCGAAACCTATATCCTAACCAGGATGGCCCTGCTCTCAAAATTCTTTTGCCATAAAGGTTCAAACAATTGGCAGCTAATTTAATTTTCATACTTAAACGGTTCCCTGAGCTAGATATTCGGATTAGAGATTTGATACCGAAATTTAGCTGCATCAATGGCAAGGTCTTTAATAGAAAGAAAGTATTCTAATCCCTGTCAATGAGTGCCTCATGCATGGGTCCTAATGTTTCAATGACACCCAGAGTCTTCATGAGGTTTCTATGTACTTTCCACAACTGTACTAGGTTCCTAGGCTCAGCCCTTACCCATAAATCTAAGCCGTTTCCTTGCCTCTAGAAAGTATTATAGGCTTTGAGCCATTTAATCTGATTAACCCAAAATGAGATGAATGCCTGCAATTAGATGTCTCCAACAAAGGGGCCAGGGTTCAGCTCAGTCTCCTGGTCTAGTATAAGGTTATGCAAATAGAACTCGCACAGCAGTCTCTGGACTTTTACCCTGTAGTGTTTACAGCAGTCTATAAAATCATTGACAGTGTTAATTTGTATGGGAGCACCTGCTTTAACATCTTTTATTTTTAATTGCAAATACCGTTCCAGTAAAAACAGGGCATAATTTTTGGCAGGGGCCCTACATGCTAAGACGTCATTGTATAAAGAACACAAGGTATCCATCTGCTTGATAACAATATCTAGCCTAGAGTTACCTTCGCAAATTTCTCTTATTCCTTACGCCAACCTTCAAAAGCATGGCTTTCGATTGATTGATGTTCCTAAGTTGCTACTGTAGCTCTTCATACTTTTCGCGAGGGACCTTTTGCTCTCTAAGCTTTTCTGCTTCTTGCTAAGCTTGCTTCAACCCCTTGCGCAAGGTTACTGTTTTTGGATCTCTTCTCCATGCAGCAGTGGAGGCCAGGGTTTTTACCTGAACTTTCTTAATGCATTGCTTTATGTTCAGAACCCTTATCACTCCCGAAAGTGGTGCCTCCGTCTGAATTTCCTTATCACAGTTCATCATATCATCAATTTCTATTTTAACGTGGATATCAGTCTGTTGTTGTTCCTTTTCAAATGGAACAACAGTCTATTCCTCAGCATCATTTGGAATAGCAACTGGATTTTCGACAGGGTTTTGAACAGCATGATGAATTCTGATCCTCCGCCTCTTTACCTTGCGGGGTTTTGCTGGAGTGGTCACCTTTTTCTTTCCTGAAGTCCTTTTTACCCTCTGCCTTGCTTTCAGGATCCTAATCTGTTGGTGGAGCTGGGCTATTATGCTCAATAATCTCTGTTGTTCCTTTCGCAATTCTTTAATTTCCAAAATTTCGTTAGAAGGAACAGCAGGCTGTTCACTGCGGCCTGGGCCGTGACTAGTCCCTGGATCTTCCTTCTGGGGTGTTTCTTCATTGTTCTGCTCTGGCTATTCTGGGGTAGGAACCCTAACTGGTTCTGTCAATTCTTGGGCAACTTCTTTTTCTGCCCCTGCTTCCTCCAGAATTTCTTCCGGTGTCTTCTGGTTAGGAACGGATTGTTCCTGTTCAGTATCTCTTATTGTTTCTTTATCATGAATAGGCAGATTTTCTTCTTCTGCCTCTTTTGCATGTGGTTTTTCAGGTGCATTTTCCTCCTGGGGTTTGTCATGGAGGTCTGATGGACTGGAAGGTTGGCCATATTCACCCATATTGGCCAAGACTTTAGCCAATTCATCTTCTCCCACTGGGTCCTGTGATGGGCTACCTTCCTGCTGTTCCATTTCCTCCTCCTGCTTGGATTGTTCGGCTTCTGTTTCAGAATGCTCAGCTTTTGTTTCAGACTGCTCGGCTCCTTCCTCATTTTCTTCTTCGGATTGCTCAGCCTCCTCTCCAGATTGCTCGGCCTCTTCTTTCTCTTCTCCTTCAGATTGCTCAGCCTCTTCTTCTGGCTGTGAGGGTTGCTCATCTTCAATTTCTACTGGCTGGCTAGTGTTTTCCTGGAGTTTTTCAAGCCTCCCTCGTATTCGTGCTAACCGGACCGATTTCCTACGTTTTTCTGGCTATTCGGGTGTACCGGTGGCATACTTATGCTTTGTCGATTCCTTGCGTTTTTCTGGGCGCTCAGATGTACTAGTGACATGTTTCTGTTTTGCTAATTCTTTGCGTTTTTCTGGATGCTCTGGTGTGCTAGTGGCATGCTTACGTTTTGGCAATGGTGTTGTCAACCCCCCTTCAATCATTTCAATTAGCTCTTCCTAGCTGCTCTGTTGCTGGGTGAGGCTATGACTGACAATTAATCGAATTAACCCATGATGACTAACAACTGAATCTACATGTTGTGCCTTTTTTAAGCTCCGTGCAACGTCATAAAGTAATGAATTCAAAAGTGCAGGTAAATTTACAGAGCATTTTTGTTTTAGAACAGCTAAGAGTTTAAGATGTCGTGATCTTACCACGTCTTTTCTACCCTCGCAGGTGATGTAGCTTTGCACAGTCCTTGCCAATTCTACCAGGGCTCTCCTAGCGTTGCTGGCAGAATTCCATTTCCTTTAATTGCCAAGCTCTGGCCTTTGTCCTGGAAGATTTCTATAATCTTTTGTAATCTCTCCTTTTTTAACGTCCATACAGGTCTGGTGGCTGGTAGTCCTGAGACTTCTGCGATTATGTCATCGGTGACTATTATCTGTCTCCTCCTCACTGTGGAGTAATCCTCCTGCAAATTTTGTAGGAATTCAATTGCCACTGTCTCATTAGACTCCCACAAGCGGTTGAGATAAGTCAGCCACCCTGCTCTTGCCAGGATTTCCCGGGCAGCAGCGGAGACTGTCAACACCTGCGGTTCCCTTTGGATCGCTCTTCCTCCCATGGTTTCACTGTGAATTCTCAATGGAACAGCAACGGTTTGTGTTGTTTGAAACATAGAGAGGGTAATAGACGCAAGACTTGTTTGGAAAAAATAGAGTATACAATAGAAATGGCTTATGAACAGCAATTCGTGTAGCAAAAATAAAAATAGCATGTCATTAAGCCATGCCATACCCTAGTACACAACTTTCCCGAATAGTGGGCTAACACGTAATCCAGGGAATAATGAGGTTAACTTCCCCCCCCACAATGTGATAGGCTGTCCCAGCCGTCAAATAAAGGAGCAGCACCTGATCTGAAACAGAGTCATAAAGGAACAACGTATAAAAATATGCCATGTTTAGAAAAACAACAAATTACCGAAATTGAGGCGTGGAGTTGGATCGCGTATTACGTAAGAGGTTGTTGTGATATGATGCGAGGCTGAGAGGAGAGGACATATGTCGTACTTTCTAAATCTCCTGCGGTCATTGTCAAATACTCTGCCATGATTGGTGATAATAGATTTGCATGCGCTATATATAATTCAGGAAATGATATATGATTAATTACCAAGGTGTAAGAAACAAAAAGGGTATTAATAACTCACCTATTGGTGTAAATAATGTGACTTCGATACCATTAACAATGCTCTGCTGCCGACAGGTGTCCATAACCTTGGTAGAGTTGTTTATTTCACCCATGGAACCATGATCCTTTGTGTATATTTTAGGGAGTGTAATGTCAAAATGTAGGCCATTATGTTGGCTTGGTAACCAGTTAACCATAATGCCATTCACGAGGAAGGAGCGAAAAGTGGGCAGGCCGGCTCGTGATGAGACCTCTTGTTCCAAGGTTTGTTTATTTGATATACCTTTTGGACCATATCCCTGGTGTGGTGGCCATAGTGGGAATGCCGCTTCGCTTTCGTCCTCATGATCATGGTAGGCTGGCTCTTGATGAGACCCCCTATCCTGCATTTGACAACTTATAAGTCATGTTTTCTTTTTTTCCTCCCTTTATTATACACAAGGGGTGGTTCAACACTCCTTAAGAGTAGGAATGGTGGAAGAAGTCTTAACATCTCAATAGGAAGATATAAACCCTTTGCTCTTATTCCTAAATAATAATCAAAGAGGAAAAAAGGGTCGTCATGATGAAGATGAACAATCATAGCAGAATTTGTAGAACAATGACAGCAAAAGATGATAAATAAGTGTGTCCTTCCTTTTGTCCTCTTACCAATGCAAAGCCTTATAAAGATAGCGATTTATGATTAGCATATTTCAGTATGTTTAGGTTTTGTATCCATTGCATAAATTCATAGTTGTATTCTAAAAGACCTGAAAGAACAAGATCAATAAGCATCCTTAATTTAGATTAGCAAAAGGGACAAGCTGCTTCATAAGGAAAGAAAAAGCATGCAAGTGATGTTATTTTTGGAGAAAGGACCAACAAGAGACCTCAAAATAGCAGAAAATGCAAATGTCGTTCCTTTGAAAAAGGAACATCAGAACATTCCAATGTCGTTCCTTTGAAAAAGGAACAATAAAATCAAAAATATGTTGTTCCCTTGGAAAAGGAACAGCAAACACACAGAGATGTCGTTCCTTTTGAAAAAGGAACATCAAAATAAAAAATATGTTGTTCCTTTGGAAAAGGAACAGAAAACACACAGAAATGCCGTTCCTTTTGAAAAAGGAACAACAAAATCAAAAATATGTTGTTCCTTTGGAAAAGGAACAACAAACACACGGAAATGTTGTTCCTTTTGAAAAAGGAACAGCAAAATCAAAAATATGTTGTTCCTTTGGAAAAGGAACAGCAAAACACACGGAAATGTCATTCCTTTTGAAAAAGGAACAGCAAAATCAAAAATATGTTGTTCCTTTGGAAAAGGAACAACAAAACACATGGAAATGTCGTTCCTTTTGAAAAAGGAACAACAAAATCAAAAATATGTTGTTCCTTTGGAAAAGGAACAACAAAACACATGGAAATGTTGTTCCTTTTGAAAAAGGCACAGCAAAATCAAAAATATGTTGTTCCTTTGGAAAAGGAACATCAAAACACACAGAAATGCCATTCCTTTGGAAAAAGGAACAGCAGAAATCGAAATGTTGTTCCTTTAGAAAAGGAACAGCAGAACAGGCAAATGTTGTTCCTTTGGAAAAGGAACAACAGAAAATCAAGAATGTTGTTCCTTTGGAAAAGGAACAGTAGAAACACACAAATGTCATTCCTTTGGAAAAGGAACGGCAAAAATCGAAAATGATGTTCCTTTGGAAAAGGAACAGCAAAACACACAAAAATAAAGAAAAACATCCTAATTACAACAAGATGACGGCTGATCCAACGGAATTTGCTCTTTTTTTGAAAAAGGAACAACCGGAATAAAATGTTGTTCTTTTGAAGAAAAGAAACAGCAAAAATGACAGGAAAACATTAATTCAAAAATATGTACAAAAAAATGACTCAAAGAAAAAGAACTTATGTACAACCTGTAAAAAGAAATGAATTCCTTAATGAATTACAAGTGAGGAAGACTTCTCTTCCTCTCCCAAAATCTCCATACCAGTGTCTCGGCATAGCTGCTGGCAGAAGGACTCTCGGGTGAGTGGTTTGTAATAGAGACGAACTCGGTTGCCATTTAACTTGAAGGCATATCCAGAACCGTCAATAGTGATTAGAGTAAGGGTCCCATTGTCATGTACCTTCTGGATTTCGTATGGTCCCAACCAACGAGTCTCGAGTTTCCCAAGGAATTCTTGAAACCTGGAGTTGTACAACAGAGCCCAGTCTCCCTCGTGGAAGACTTTGTTTTTAATGAGAGCATCATTCCATTTAGCTCGCTGCTGTTGGATCAAGGCAGTATTTTGAAGTGAAGAGAGCCTAATTTCGTCCAACTCATTGATATGTTGCAATTGATTAATCTGTGCCTCGCTTAAATCTAAGCCAACTTCCTGTGTTGTCCGTAATGTTTGGATTTCGAATTCTATAGGGAAAATGAGTTGTTTCCCAAACACTAATTGATAAGGTGAGTAACCATTGGTGCTTCTCCATGTTGTTCTGTAAGCCCAGAGTGCTTCAGGTAGTCTGGCAGCCCAATCACGTCTATGGGATGCAATGGTTTTCGTTAAAATTGCTTCTATTATTTTATTGCTGCTTTCTACCTGTCCATTTGCCTATGGGTGGTGTTAACACCCAAGTTGTTCCCTTTGACTCCCAAGGGAATACGGCTGGGGTAACCACTAACCAATCTTTGGATTACAGTTTCTAGCAAAATTGTAACCAGAGAGGGCTCTCTCTTTATGACTTGTCTCTGTTTTGATAGTATTTTAGGCTAGCTATAATGTTCAGGGTTTCAGGGTTTTGTTTTATGTTTTGGTTGAGGGATGTCTTCTGCATCTAAGGTGTAGGTTTTCAGGCAGTATTAATCCATTGGGCAATGGAGTCTATGGCTACAGGTTGTCTGAAATATTGAGGTGACTTGCTGAAACTGCAGGGCCTTTTAAATATCTCATGGAACAAATCTGAAATTGTGATTATGAGGTGTGTTCAACCAGTGAAAAGCAATTAAGAATTTTCCACTGAGCTGGGTGTGAGAAATAGATATGTTGCACTGGACCAAACTTGAATTCCTGAAACAAAAAAACTGTGAAAGCGTATAGTTTGAAAGTGCAGCAATTTAGAATTACACTTTATGACTACAACTGAAGAAAACAATTATAATAGCATAGATTGAGTTCAGCGTATTCTGTGAATAAATCCAGGAACTATTCTTTTTCTTTGCTATTAACTATGAAGCATGGAAGCATGACTGAGCTTATGAAAAGATAACAAAAACACATAACGAGAGTTCGAAGAAGACTTATTGTGCCATGAAACACGCAGGAATCCTGTAACATTCAACAAAACACCACAATAACTCATATCACGCAGAGCTTTGGAAATTCCATCAGCTTTTGTATTAATAGTCTGGAAATTTACAGCATAAGAAACTCTTGAAAAGAGATCAACAACAACCCCTGCAAGATTATGCGAGGGGGGAATATATACAATTGGTCATACAAAATATCTGGAGCGTTGAGTCATCTTAGAAATGAATACGTTCACCAACTTTTCAAGATACTAGATAAGAAATTTATTACATCATTGAATATAAGATAAGTGCTCTTTATGTATGTCAGAAGATATTTTGACCTTTGGAGGTCACTGAGTCAGTCTGAACGTTCTGCTTTAATTCTGGAAAATGTGCCTTTATGGCTGTCGTGCTGTAGTTTTTCGGCCCTGTCACCTGTAGCTGTCAATCTTGCTTTGTTGGCCGAATAGTTCTGCTGAGTTGGCTCAGCCTTTACTTTTTCATGCATGCTGATTTTACCAATTTTTCCTGTGCATGATCACTTATGAATTTGAATAATAAAAACAAAACTTGATTTACAGGCTCTGGCTTACAATATCAGCTATATCATTTTGGTCCAGTATTCCTGTGTGGGCAATTGGTGCCTCAGAATTGCCTCTAATGTCTCATCTGCCTCTATGTATTTGTAGAAATTGGGAGGCACTTCAAACAGATGTTTGATTTCATCCATGATAAAAAAATAAGTTCTCTACCCTGTTGTAGAGACTTTGTCCTGTTGCTGGCCCTGTTTCCTCTGAGGTGCTGGCCTTTTCTGTTATCTGACTTGTGGCAAAGGTGTTCACCCTCTTGGCATACTGCTCATGTGTAAGTAGCTTTCCTGCACTGTTCAGTAAGCCAGGAAGACCTCTGTTTTGTAATGCCACAAATTTGTCCATGAATCTATTGACCTATGTCTACATGTCCTGGGTCCTTCTATCTAGTGTCTGCACCAGGCTTCTTAGTGTTAGGACCCTTTTTATTAACAAAATAGTCTCAGTCCTATTGGAGATTCCCATAGTTTCCAATTGAGCACTTGTTATGTTGTTAAGCACATTGATCATTCTATTGGCAACCTCAGGCATATTGCCTAGAGATGCCCTAGCTCTTTGGATTTCCCTATGTGCTTTTGCAATGAGCTCCATCTGCTCATGAATTGTCTCAATAAATTGCCATTGATCAGTGATGGATTGGCCAATATTGGCCCATAGCACTGTCTTAAGCTCAGCCACTACTTTATCCAGTGTGAGCTCCTTTTCCAGCTCCTTTATCTTCTCCTTGAGTGCCTTTATCTCTCTCCCTTTCTCAGCCACATTTTGTTTTGATTTATCATATTTTTCATTTACCTTGGCTAAATTCTCCCTGGCCTCATTTAGTTCTGTCATTTGGGCTTCCAGGGCCTGAATTTCATTTCTCAGCTTTTGCATGTCCAGGCTTGGGGCCTGCTCTGTTTTTGGTGCTGGTGCTGAGGTAGAAGGTGTTGCCTGTTCTGTTTGTTGAGTAAGGGGAGCAGTAGTTGGAGGAGCTTCCTCAAGGTTAATTATTTCTGGAGGAGGCTGAGATGTTTGACCTCCTTCCTTTTGCTGTAATGCTGCTTGCAATGCTGCCTGTGAAGCCTCTGATTCTCCCAGCTTCTCTTGTGTCTGGATCAGCTGTTTGTATAAAGACACCAGAAAAGCTGCCGCATCTTGATCATGTCTTAGCTGAGCAACCTCTTCAGTTTGAGGGTGAATAGTTGCTGGGACTTTGACCTTTTTCCTCAATGCTACCATGTCTGCATCCCTCAATTTCAATAATGCTTGTATGCCCTTGATGTCTTTGGGATCATGCCCAATCTCTATGATTATATCTTCTAAGGCCCTGATCCTGTTGTCCTTTGCTTGAGAGGAAGCTCTTTCCAACTCCAGCTGGGCAGTGGTGTTGTTTAGGCTATTTTCTAGCCTGTAGTTCACCAGAGTCCTGTCTGCCAAGGAGGCATACACCATCTCACCCGTTTGCTTGTGTAGTTCAATCTGATCCATCGGGTGGATGTCCTTGGCAAAGACCTCAAGATTGGTCCTCAAGTAGTCTGCAGGGGACTGTGGTTGCAATGCAGTTGGCATGAAGTGACTCATGATCATTTTTCCCTCATTGACATCATATGCGGACATTAGTCTTTGCTGGTTAGTGGGAACCATCTTCAACAAATGATTATATAGTTGTATTTTTATAGGCTCACTTCTCCTCTTTATGTCAATGAATTGTTGTTTCATGCCCAGTTCACCTTCTCTCTGCTAGCTTGAGGAGCTGACTTCTCCTCCCATTATCCTATCTTGTTCCTGCTGGAAGGAACTTGCTGAGGCCTCCATACTTGGTGGGCCCATGCCCAGAGATTTCCCTATAGGCATTTCCTCTTCTGAAAGGGGATTCATTCTGTGTCTTTTCTCCCCTTGAGTTGTTGTTGTTGTGAGGGGAGTCTCTCTGTCCCTATTTCTACTTATATCCTCCTTTTGTGGGGTTTGGAGGATTGAGGCTTCAGCTGTTGTTTCCTGCCTAGGAGGGACAATTTGTGGTGGCTGCTGCTCAGTGAAAATTGGGGCCTCAGCTGCCTTTTCTTGCTGTAGTGGCTGCTCTTTCTCTTGCTGCCCCTCTTGTGGTTGTTGTACTTGTTGTTGTTGCTGCTCTACCTGCTGCTGTTGTTGGTGCACCTCCTCATGAGGTGGCTGTTCTGGTTCCATCTCCTTTTCCTTGCCTTTGGTAGAGGTTTGCTCAGTAGCTTTGGCTGCTTGCTGATCTGCTGTGGAGGAAGAGGCAGTTGCTCCCAATTGAATGCTTGGAAGAGTAAACACCTGTGAACAAAGCTCTAAGTCAGCCTTCTTTTTCAGATTTCTTAGTGCTCTTTGATTTAACTCTTCTTGTGTGATAGGATCCTCTAAGGTTCCTCTCCTCCACTTTTTTTGATTTGCATACTTTTCTATATGAGGAATCCTTACGTGGTCATAATTGGCCAGCCTATATTTGACCCTTCTTAGGCTTATGAAGTGACCGGGGTCATATGGTTTCCAAAGGAAACTGGTTTGCAAGCCAAGTGATTCTAACATTCTATCCGCCTCTTGCCAAATTCATCAACTGCTCATGTATTTTATCAGAGATGTAGGTGGCATAGTCATAGCAGATTGGAGACTTGCCAGGAGAGAACATGAGCATGACCACCAGCACAGTTTCATCAACAAATTCAATTGAATTATAGCCCAGAATGGGACTAATCATGTCTGCAAGATCTCTGCCCAATTGGTTGAGGTATACTTGGTTAAGAGGAGGGTACTTCACAGTGCCAGAGTCAATGTACAGCTGATTGAGTTTGGTAACCTGAGCATCTGTCAATCTAGCTCCTTGATTTATCAAATCTATTAGTGATAAAGGAACTAATTTCTTCTCAGTCTTGAAGTGCAGCATCTCTTTGATAGCTTCAGGGGTGATATAGAAAACAACTGAGCCTGATGGGTCAAGCACAACCCTCTGAGTAGGGTCATAGCATTCGGCACATAGGTGGATGAGGTCAGGGAACTGTCTGACCTGAGGGAGTTTGAAAATGGGGAGGAAAGAATCCCATATGCCCAATACATCTGTTCCACTCTCATGTTTAGCCTTTAATTCATTTAGCAGGTGGATGTGGAACTTGGTATTCATCAGCATTTCCTCTGATATTTGATAATCCAGGTATGCTATAGGTTGCCATTCCAATTCTCTCTGAGGGGCATTTAAAGGAGCTATGTTCAATGCTACAGGAGCTACTGGTGGATCCATGGTTACTTTTAGGATTTCTGTTGTTTATAAACGGGTGTTACTGTGCAGAGCAACACCAAAGAATTTTTCTTTAAAAAGAAAGGTGAATTACTGATGAACAGAGGATAAATGGTTAATTGCAGCAATTGAAATACTGCTCAAAGTATGGATAAGGCAAATGCCTGGCTTTAAACTCTTTTTCACAGCAAATTGGTGCAGTTTAAGCTACCAGTCCACGATTGCGCGAACAGAATGTAAGTTTTATGAAAACTCTGGTAATATAAAGCTCAGCTGGTGAATTTCGACCTTAGAGTGCAAATGGGGACTAGGCACAGGGGATTCGCCGGTGAATTATGTGTTTTTTCACTGTTTTAAGCTATTTTTGGCGATTCACAGACAAAATCAGGCGTAGGAGGGATTTACAAGGATAAATACCTGGCAACTGTTAGCAATGGTCATGAATGCAGGTGGAAATGGCGCGCCAGCGCTCTCCAGGTCGAATTCAGCAGGTTGGCATGAGTTTGGACGTGGAAGACATGCAGAGAAGACAACAGTCGTTTTTGCAAAAAGTGCAAAAAACGCGAAATTTTCGCCAAAATATGGATTTTTTGGAACATTGGCGCTTTTTTTGGATGACGTCATCAGGTGGGGTCAAGGTCGGATGACGTCAGCATGACGTCATCGGGTGACGTGGCGGCATAAGAGAGGTCCACGGGGATGGTGAGGTGGCAGACAGGTGGAGCAAAGGCGGACGGGGGCGCCGACGCGGTGATGACGCTGGCGGTGACGCTGGCAGTGATGCTGGCAGGCGGGCTCACCGAAACTGGAAGTGGTTAGCGGTTTCATATCGCACCGCCTTCCATACGAAAGAGGAATTGTCAGAGGGGCTTCCGTTACGATGTGGGGGTGACGCGTGGCAGAGGCCTGACGTCACCCTCTGACAAATTTCGGACGGTATCTTTCGGACGTTGGGGCTGGTCCGAAATGCACGAGGGTCGTCGGATGAAAAGGGCCCGATCCGACGGTCGACGGATCGTTGAGGTGGCTGGACGATACGGATGGGGGGCGGGATTAAAATAATATATCTTTTGAGATTTGCGCCCGGCGGGAACCTTAGGAATTTGGCGGTTTACATGGTTTTTTCAATGTTTTTTATAAAAATGCGGATAGCGCTAAGACTTTGGGTAAATGGAAAAAGTGGGTTTTTATATGTATTTTGCAATTGAGCGGGTTAAAGGTGAAAATGGGTTTTTTACAAGGTTTTTTAGCCAATGAAGGGTTGAATGGGTTAAATGACTGCTGAAGGGGAAAGAGGGGTAAGGCTTAGGGTTCTCAAACTGACCAGATGTCAATTTAATCCCTAACAGTGAACATATGGCTATAATGCCAAGGGGAGGGATATTTATACAATGCTTGGGGTTTATACACCATAGTGTTATAATAGTAGGGAAAGGGTAACATAGGGGATTTAGATAATAGAAGTTAGGGGTTAATATGGATGGAAAAGGTGAATGAGGAGTGATATCACTAAGTTTATTTGAAAACCACTTAGCTTAGGGAGTAGATCAAAATGAAAAGAATTTTACAGAGGAAATGTGGCTTTTAAAGGCATAAGAACCAGCATAAAACCTCAAATTCTTCCATGAATCTTAACTGATGAAGGGATGTTAGTAATGAATGTGAAAGGGAAAAATGGGAAGTTAGAGATGCTCCTTTGCTTTGCTGCAACATGATGGAGAAGAAGACCTTCTCAATCCATTGATATTCCTTTTTTTAAACAGGTTATCAAGCACTCAATTGAAAGGAATGACATTTCTGCAACCCCATCTGCCTACCCATCTACTTGCCTAGCATTTTTTGTTTCTTCATGGAGGGTGCACTTAGACTTGCAGACCCTTATGTGCCTTTTCTTTTCTTTGGCTTTTTCCTTTTGATTTTCTATCCAAGGCTACCCTTATAGCTTCCAAGGTCCCAGATTAAGCAGTTGGGAACCTCAATTCTCTACCTAAGCTAGTCTGCCAAGATTAAACAGTTTGGACAGACTTCTTTCTCTATTCTACAACAGAAAATTTGAAACATGGCATGATCCAGATTAGGCTGTTGTAAAATCCATCAAAATTGGGACAACATCAAGCTATATACACACATTGTCTTCTCTTGGAAATATGGGATCTTTGCATCACCAAAGCAGAGCATATTTGGAACTTTCTTTGCCAATCATGAAATATGAAACCTATTGGTATAGGTAGCTAACAGTGGCTCCACATGGGGATGGCTTTTCATTTGAAAGGCCAAGAACAGCAGGTCAGAATGCCTTGGCCCTTGACTTCTTGTATCAAAACTTGGAGTATTCCTCTATGAAAACCCAAAATTGTGCTCTTCCCATCTTGGTAAAGCTTTAAACTTATTTGGCTTTTGCTGATAACTTATAAACTTGAGAAACTGCATTTTTACATGTCAACAGAAAGTAATATATACACCTGGATATGTACAAGGGAAACTTAGGTTGTACTCATGGATGGTAGTCAAAATAGTGCTTCAACATCCTGCCATTTACAGGACCTTCATCCAAATCAGCTTCATCAAGACTTTTAAGGAAGTAAGTATTGTTTCCTTGTACTGCTTGAACAGCAAATGGTCCTTTCCAAAGGGAATCAAACTTTCCATGTTTTCCTTTGTCTTCCCTTCTTGAATCCCATTTGAGGACTTTGTCACCAACGTTGAAATCTTCTGCCTTGGTCCTTCTGTCAAAGGCTTTCTTTAACTTTTCTTGTAAAACTTGAACTCTGTTGTAAACTTGGTCTCTAGTTTCCTGCAAACATATTATTTGATTAATTCTTCTTTGCATATCATTTGGCTCAGCTTGACTTTCTTGAAGTAATTTCATAACAGGAACCCCTAGTGATGAAGGGAATTTGGCTTCTAGTCCATAGACTAACTCATATGGGCTGACCCCAATTGATCTCTTGGTTGTTAGTCTATCTGCCCATAAGGCATTCACAAGCTTCTTGTGCCAGTTCTTTTTATTTTCTTCTAACACCTTCTTTATGATGTTTACCAGGCTTTTATTTGATGATTCAGCAAGGCCATTTCCTTGAGGATAGTATGCAGTAGAATGGCCCAAGGTAATGTGGAATTTGTGGCAGAAATTTACCATCTTCTTAGATCTGAAGGCAGCAGCATTGTCTGTTATTATTTTATCAGGACAGCCAAATCTAGAAAGAATATTGGTCTCAAGGAACTGAATGATAGTGGAATCATTTGCTTGTCTGCATGGAACAGCTTCAATCCATTTAGTAAAGTAGTCTGTAGCTATTAGAATCCATCTATGTTGGCCTGAAGATGAGGGATGAATTTCCCCAATGAAATCCAAGCCCCATTGTTGAAAAGGTCTCTCTGTTGCAATAGGCCTCAAAGGAAGTGGCATTAACTTTCTCTTTCCCTCAAACACTTGACATTTATGACATGAGGTGGTGAATTTCTTGACATCAGAGAAAACAGTGGCCCAATAGTAACCAGCCCTCAGTATTTTATCCACAGTGGACTTCCAATACAAGTGTCCACCACAGTCACCTGCATGAAATTCTTTGGTGACATTGTTAGTCTCATTTTCAATCAAGCAGTTTAACAGTATACCCTCATGGTTTTTCCAAAGAAAATTGCCATCCATAACACAAAATTTAGAAGCTTTCAGTTTTAGGAACCTACACTTAGTTCTGGACAATCCTGGTGGAGCACACAGGTTTTGTAATATATAACATATATCAGAGTACCAAGGGGATTGTTCAAAGGCTACATTGATCTTTGGAGTCGCCAGCTCCGGTTCATTGTCCAGCTGGTTTATGTCTAGGGCTTGGAAGTTTGCTTCTGTCATTATTTTGGCCAAACCTTGCCCTTTTATTAGTTTTGTAGGTTTTATTTCAATGTCAAATTCCAAGATGTTGGCAATCCATTTTCCTCTTCTGCCCTCTAAATTTTCTTGAGTGAGTATGTCTTTTACAATGGGACTTGGCACATAAGCTATAACATGGGAATAAAGGATGTAAATCCTAAAGTCTTTAATGGCCTTGACCAAAGCATAAGCTTGTTTCTCCATGATCTGATATTTCAGAGGTGCATCTCTAAGAGCTCTACTAAAGAAAGCAATAGGTTTCTCGTTTCCTTGGTCATCTTTCTGTAATAGAACAGCAGCAATAGTATGCTGAGAGGAAAAAGAGAAAATGATAAATTCTCTATCAAATTGAGGATTTGTTAAGACTGGGGTTTGGGTAAGGGCCAATTTAATACCTTCAAAGGCTTGATTTGCTTCTACTGTCCACTTCACTTTTGAATCCTTCTTTAGCATGTTGTTCAATAATCTAATCAGTTCTGCTAAATTTGGGATAAACCTTCTTAAGAAATTTATCTTCCCTAAGAAAGCTTGCAATTCTTTGATGTTTTTTGGGTGGGGCGTTTGCAAGATAGCTTGTATCTTGTCTGGGTCAATTCTGATGCCATCCTTTGAAATGATATGTCCTAAGAGCTTTCCTTCTTCCAAACCAAATAGAGACTTCTTTGGGTTCAAGGAAATTCCATATTTCCTACATGTTAGGAAGATCTGTCTCAAATGTTTCAAATGTTCTTGGTCTGATTTTGAGAAAGGTGTGAGGTCATCCAAATAAATGACAAGGAAGTCATGAATCTCTTTGGCAAAAGCAATATCCATTGCTCTTTGAAATGTTGCCCCTGCATTTTTCAATCCAAAAGGCATTTTTACATATTTGAAAGTTCCCCATGGGGTTGTGAATGCAGTTTTGTCTTGATCATCAGGGTGTACTAGGATTTGATTAAAGCCTAAGAATCCATCAAGTAATGAGATCCTTGAGGCTCCTACCACTCTTTGGAGAATGTGATCCATCTTAGGTAAGGGATAATTGTCTTTGAGGGACACTTGGTTTAGGTTTCTAAGATCAACACAAAGTCTTATTTCACCAGTTTTCTTTCTTGTAGGCACCAAATTTGAGATCCAATCAGAAAACCTGATTGGTGCTATGATACCAGCTTTAAACATTTTTTGTACCTCTTTCTCAATTGCAGGGAGAAGCATAGGGTTTATTCTTCTCAATTTTTTCTTAAATGGCTTTTGATTTGGCTTGAGAGGGATGGTATGTTGGATAACAGAGGTGTCATAGGATTTTAAGTCCTCATAACTCCATGCAAAGACATCCTAGAACTCTTTGAAAAGGTCAATGTATTTGGGCTTCTGATCAGGGGGTAAGGATGCAGATAATTTTATTATCTTGGGCTTCTCAATGGTTCCAATGTTGCATTCTACAATGGCAGAGTTAAGGGGCTGCATTTTTGGTTTTCTAGGGACATCATTTGAATCAAAAATATCCTCTAGTGGAGTTAGGTCTGTTGGAAGAAAATTGTCTTTCAATTGTATCACTTCAGCCTCAGCATCAGCCATTTCTTCACAACTGATTTGTTGAATTTCTTGTATGTTGTCTTTGTTGAAAATTGTTGGTTGTAGGATTTGGTTAGCTGTTTTAGGTGATATTGGCTTGTGATTCTGTTGATCAGGTATTTGTGATTGACTTGCTCTTTCAAGTATTTGTGATTGACTTGCTCCCTCAATGTCAATATTTAGTCCTGCAAATTCTTGTTGCAAGGTCAAGAAATTATTTATTTGTGCATCATCTTCAAATACTTGCCAGTCCTTGACATTGTTTGGGACAGAAGGTCTGTGTTTTACCTCAGCTGTAAAGCAATGGTGGGGCTCAAAAGGTAGCTTGCAGGTACTTGCAAATGTGGCCAAGCTATGGGCATGCAGGTTATGGGTTCTGGGAATCTTGGTAATCTGAAATTCAGTGAAGGACTGTAGTAGTTCAGCAACAGCAGATCTATAAGATCTCAGTCTTTTATCATTAGTAACAAAATTTCCCTTTACTTGTTGGATAATCAAGTCTGAATCTCCCATAATTGAAACCTTTATGGCTTGCAAGTATTTTACTAGCTTAAGGCCTAGCAAGAGAGCTTCATATTCTTCCATATTGTTGGTGCATCTGAAGTTTAACCTATAGGCTCGACCCTCTGCATGACTATTTTGTTTATTATGTATCCAAACCCCTGCTCCTGCCCCTAACTTGTTGACTGACCCATCAAATTCAAGGAACCATAGGATCTCTTGTTCTAGGGGAGACTTAATCACTTCTCGGTGATTTGGGATTATGAGTTGAAGTTCTAGTTTTTCATTTGGTTTGTCTTTTAGGATGGTCTCATCTCTTGATTGGATCAGCTTGATTTCTAGAGCAGCAACTTTGTTTAATGATTGATCAGCCATTATTTCTGGGGTAGCAGTTTGTTCATTAATGTCCTGCTCTTGTTTGAGTGTCTTGGTTTCATCATTATTTGTAAGACCTGTATTATCATTGAAGAGAATATATGAGTCTATATCAGAATGAACAGCATATATGGGAAAATTTTGAGGTTTTTCTTCACTGCTGACCATGTATTTCATAAGTGTTTCTCTGTATAGTCTTTTTGGTTGCCCAAAGACAGAGATAGTGGCATATGACATGTCTAACTGCAAGGAACCTTGGAGTTTAGCCCCCCATGACCTTGATAACAGCATCCCATATTTGGGTGGGATATCAACAACTACAACATCCATCAGGATTGTCTTATTGGGATATTGGACGAGTGAGACACAGAGATCTTTTATGAGACCTAAACACTTAACTTGGCTGGAGTCAAATGAGAATAGGTCCTTATATGGTCTTGTAATATCTAGATTCAATCTTTCCATGACTGATTTAGGCATCAAGTTGTGAGAGGCACCTGAGTCAAACATTGCATTGTGTAATATCTTATCATGAACATGTAAACTGACATAAAAAGGTAGGATACCTGCAACAGCTGTCTTTCCATCAACTTCTGGACCGAAAAGCAATTCTGGGGTGTCATCTAACACATTTACATTATCTTTATTATGAGTTAGCTGAAGGGACTTCTTGATTTGTTGCCTATAAATGTCATGCTTGGCCAGTTCTGAAAGGGGAACAACTACCTTCAATTTGCCAATTTCAGCTTCTAAGTCAAAGGGTCTTTCAGATTGGATCTTGGTGTTGTGGGTGGCAGCCTTTTCCTTGTTTACTAAGTCTTCCTCTTGTTTCTTTTCTTGATCTGGAAGCTTGTCCTTCTTACTCATTTCTTGAGAAGTGTTGCTTGGATTGGGCTGCAAGGGTGAGGAATCTACTGGTTGCTGTTTTGAGGGAGAAGTTTCAGCTATTTCCTCAACGGTTACCTCATCTGTAATTGGACCAGTTTTGTCACTTGGTTCTGTGATAATGACTTTCTTAGGCTGTGTAGTGTCCTTTGTCTTGTCAGGCTATGTCACATTTATGGTTCTGCTTCTTAGCTTATATTGTTTATGAACTTCGTAAACAGCTGTGTCATAGCCTTGTTTAAAGTCAAATGACTTACCTGACCTGGTTTGGAATTGCTGAATGTCATCATCCTTATGATCCTCTTGACTTAAGAAAACTTGCTGCTCATCATTCAGGCCCATCAGGTTAATGTGGGTGTCATCTGTTTGTTCATCCGAAGTGGATGCCTCAGTATAGTTTTCCTGGAAAGGAGGTCTTATGTCTGGGTCAGAACCGGCCTTGCCAGCGTTTGGGTTTTGATTTCTCCTAAAATTTGGATTCCTGTTAGGGTTATTTTGTGGTGCTTCCCATGATGACTTTCTCTCAACTGATTCTACTCTATCCCCCAACCTCTTCATACCAATGAGTATTGCATCCAATTTTTGATCAAAGGATGAGGGTTCATCTTTGAAGGTGGTTCTCTTTTCCAATCTTGCCCTGTTTCTCTTGGCAATTAGGTTAGCCTCCACTGTGACAGCAACCTTCTGGGCATCTTCAAGGGTTTCAGGGGCTCTTTCCTTCAACTGATATGCCATATCAGGGTCAAAACCATTAGGAAATTTTTACAAGGCTAAATTAGGAGGAGGTCTTAAATTTTGTGGTATTGCATTATATACATTGTTGAATCTTGCACAATACTCCAAGGCAGTCTCTTGGGGACCTCTTTTGATTGTATCATATTCACTGAGTATGTGCAAGGGATCTTTCTTCTTCTCCCATCTGTTAGTAAAGTCTTGATAAAGCTCATCAGGAGTTGTGATGGTATTTGCAGCCAGTGATCTAAACCAAGTCCTTACATCCCTTGTCAAGCTCTGAACAAAGATTCTCATTCTCACACTATCATCATCTATTTCATAGTTCTCAAAATGGTCTTGCATCCTCTTGGCATGCTGAATTGCTGTGAAAGGGCCAGTGGAGTCAAAATATGAGATCTTGGATTGGTACTCATGAGGTAGAGCTGCATCATTAGCAGGCAACTGCAGGGGTGCATATCTATTAGCCATGTTTACAGGATTTATAGGGTTGATTGGGACAACTAGGATAGCATAAACGACTAGTACAACAGGGGTGATGGGAACGGTAGAAACTAGAGTGTTGGTCAAGGAAGTATGTGCAGTGGATGAAGGTGTGGAAGGAGGGCTTTGAGATGTAGAGGGGGAACTGGGGGAAACGGGGGTATATCGAAATAGAAACTTGATTGGAGTTGGAACTGGTTTAGGGTAAGCTGTCTCAGGGCTCAAATCAGTAGGATTTTCCTGCCTTTGCTGCTTCCTGATGATTTTGGGGATTGTATTGGGATTTTCAAAAATAGCTGGTGGATTAGGGTCAGGATTTGACCTAGTGTGCCTAATTTCCTTTTTAGGAGCCAGCTTCTGAACTTCTTTTTGGTATTTTTAGGATATTTTTAGGACCGTTTTAAGGGACTGCTCAAGCTTTTAGAACCACTGTTTATGGATAGACAACAGTTGAAAAACAATATGCTTTCTCCCCAGTGGAGTCGCCAATTATGTTAACACCCAGGTTGTTCCCTTTGACTCCAAAGGGAATACGGCCGGGGTAACCACTAACCAATCTTTGGATTATAGTTTCTAGCCAAACTGTAACCAGAGAGGGCTCTCTCTTTATGACTTGTATATGTTTTGATAGTATTTTAGGCTAGCTATAATGTTCAGGGTTTCAGGGTTTTGTTTTATGTTTTGGTTGAGGGATGTCTTCTGCATCTAAGGTGTAGGTTTTCAGGCAGTATTAATCTATTGGGCAATGGAGTCTATGGCTACAGGTTGTCTGAAATATTGAGGTGACTTGCTGAAACTGCAGGGCCTTTTAAATATCTCATGGAACAAATCTGAAATTGTGATTATGAGGTGTGTTCAACCAATGAAAAGCAATTAAGAATTTTCCACTGAGCTGGGTGTGAGAAATAGATATGCTTCACTGGAGCAAACTTGAATTCCTAAAACAACAAAACTGTGAAAGTGTATAGTTTGAAAGTGCAGCAATTGAGAATTACACTTTATGACTACAACTGAAGAAAACAATTATAATAGCATAGATTGAGTTCAGGGTATTCTGTGAATAAATCCAGGAACTATTCTTTTTCTTTGCTATTAACTATGAAGCATGGAAGCATGACTGAGCTTATGAAAAGATAACAAAAACACATAACGAGAGTTCGAAGAAGACTTATTGTGCCATGAAACACGCAGGAATCCTGTAACATTCAACAAAACACCACAATAACTCAGATCACGCAGAGCTTTGGAAATTCCATCAGCTTTTGTATTAATAGTCTGGAAATTTACAGCATAAGAAACTCTTGAAAAGAGATCAACAACAACCCCTGCAAGATTATGCGAGGGGGGAATATATACAATTGGTCATACAAAATATCTGGAGCGTTGAGTCATCTTAGAAATGAATACGTTCACCAACTTTTCAAGATACTAGATAAGAAAGTTATTACATCATTGAATATAAGATAAGTTCTCTTTATGTATGTCAGAAGATATTTTGACCTTTGGAGGTCACTGAGTCGGTCTGAACGTTCTGCTTTAATTCTGGAAAATGTGCCTTTATGGTTGTCGTGCTGTATTTTTTCGGCCCTGTCGCCTGTAGCTGTCAATCTTGCTTTGTTGGCCGAATAGTTCTGCTGAGTTGGCTCAGCCTTTACTTTTTCATGCATGCTGATTTTACCAATTTTTCCTGTGCATGATCACTTATGAATTTGAATAATAAAAAAAAAACTTGATTTACAGGCTCTGGCTTACAATATCAGCTGTATCATTTTGGTCCAGTATTCCTGTGTGGGCAATTGGTGTCTCAGAATTGCCTCTAATGTCTCATCTTCCTCTGTGTATTTGTAGAAATTTGGAGGCACTTCAAACAGATGTTTGATTTCATCCATGATAAAAAATAAGTTCTCTACCCTGTTGTAGAGACTTTGTCCTGTTGCTGGCCCTGTTTCCTCTGAGGTGCTGGCCTTTTCTGTGATCTGACTTGTGGCAAAGGTGTTCACGCTCTTGGCATACTGCTCATGTGTAAGTAGCTTTCCTGCACTGTTCAGTAAGCCAGGAAGACCTTTGTTTTGTAATGCCACAAATTTGTCCATGAATCTATTGACCTCTGTCTACATGTCCTGGGTCCTTCTATCTAGTGTCTGCACCAGGCTTCTTAGTGTTAGGACCCTTTTTATTAACAAAATAGTCTCAGTCCTGTTGGAGATTCCCATAGTTGCCAACTGAGCACTTGTTCTATTGTTAAGCACATTGATCATTCTATTGGCAACCTCAGGCATATTGCCTAGAGATTCCCTAGCTCTTTGGATTTCCCTATGTGCTTTTGCAATGAGCTCCATCTGCTCATGAATTGTCTCAATAAATTGCCATTGATCAGTGATGGATTGGCCAATATTGGCCCATAGCACTGTCTTAAGCTCAGCCACTACTTTATCCAGTGTGAGCTCCTTTTCTAGCTCCTTTATCTTCTCCTTGAGTGCCTTTATCTCTCTCCCTTTCTCAGCCACATTTTGTTTTGATTTATCATATTTTTCATTTACCTTGGCTAAATTCTCCCTGGCCTCATTTAGTTCTGTTATTTGGGCTTCCAGGGCCTGAATTTCATTTCTCAGCTTTTGCATGTCCAGGCTTGGGGCCTGCTCTGTTGTTGGTGTTGGTGCTGAGGTAGAAGGTGCTGCCTGTTCTGTTTGTTGAGTAAGGGGAGCAGTAGTTGGAGGAGCTTCCTCAAGGTTAATTATTTCTGGAGGAGGCTGAGATGTTTGACCTCCTTCCTTTTGCTGTAATGTTGCTTGCAATGCTGCCTGTGAAGCCTCTGATTCTCCCAGCTTCTCTTGTGTCTGGATCAGCTGTTTGTATAAAGACACCAGCAAAGCTGCCGCATCTTGATCATGTCTTAGTTGAGCAACCTCTTCAGTTTGAGGGTGAATAGTTGCTGGGACTTTGACCTTTTTCCTCAATGCTGCCATGTCTGCATCCCTCAATTTCAATAATGCTTGTATGCCCTTGATGTCTTTGGGATCATGCCCAATCTCTATGATTATATCTTCTAAGGCCATGATCCTGTTGTCCTTTGCTTGAGAGGAAGCTCTTTCCAACTCTAGCTGGGCAGTGGTGTTGTTTAGGCTATTTTCTAGCCTGTTGTTCACCAGAGTCCTGTCTGCCAAGGAAGCATACACCATCTCACCCGTTTGCTTGTATAGTTCAATCTGATCCATCGGGTGGATGTCCTTGGCAAAGACCTCAAGATTGGTCCTCAAGTAGTCTGCAGGGGACTGTGGTTGCAATGCAGTTGGCATGAAGTGAGTCATGATCATTTTGCCCTCATTGACATCATATGCGGACATTAGTCTTTGCTGGTTAGTGGGAGCCATATTCAACGAATGATTATATAGTTGTATTTTTATAGGCTCACTTCTCCTCTTTATGTAAATGAACTGTTGTTTGATGCCCAGTTCACCTTCTCTCTGCTGGCTTGAGGAGCTGACTTCTCCTCCCACTATCCTATCTTGTTCCTGCTAGAAGGAACTTGCTGAGGCCTCCATACTTGGTGGGCCCATGCCCAGAGATTGCCCTATAGGCATTTCCTCTTCTGAAAGGGGATTCATTCTGTGTCTTTTCTCCCCTTGAGTTGTTGTTGTTGTGAGGGGAGTCTCTCTGTCCATCTTTCTACTTTTATCCTCCTTTTGTGGGGTTTGGAGGATTGAGCCTTCAGTTGTTGTTTCCTACCTAGGAGGGACAATTTGTGGTGGATGTTGCTCAGTGAAAATTGGGGCCTTAGCTGCCTTTTCTTGCTGTAGTGGCTGCTCTTTCTCTTGCTGCCCCTCTTGTGGCTGTTGTACCTGTTGTTGTTGTTACTCTACCTGCTGCTGTTGTTGGTGCACCTCCTCATGAGGTGGCTGTTCTGGTTCCATCTCCTTTTCCTTGCCTTTGGTAGAGGTTTGCTTAGTAGCTTTCGCTGCTTGTTGATCTGCTGTGGAGGAAGAGGCAGCTGCTCCCACTTGAATGCTTGGAAGAGTAAACACCTGTGAACAAAGCTCTAAGTCAGCCATCTTTTTCAGATTTCTTAGTGCTCTTTGATTTAACTCTTCTTGTGTGATAGGCTCCACTAAGGTTCCTCTCCTCCACTTTGTTTGATTTGCATACTTTTCTATATGAGGAATCCTTACGTGGTCATAACTGGCCAGCCTATATTTGACCCTTCTTAGGCTTATGAAGTGACCGAGGTCATATGGTTTCCAAAGGAAACTGGTTTGCAAGCCAAGTGATTCTAACATTCTATCCGCCTCTTGCCAAATTCATCAACTGCTCATGTATTTTATCAGAGATGTAGGTGGCATAGTCATAGCAGATTGGAGACTTGCCAGGAGAGAACATGAGCATGAACACCAGCACAGTTTCATCAACAAATTCAATTGAATTATAGCCCAGAATGGGACTAATCACGTCTGCAAGATCTCTGCCCAATTGGTTGAGGTATACTTGGTTAAAAGGAGGGTACTTCACAGTGACAGAGTCAATGTACAGCTGACTGAGTTTGGTAACCTGAGCATCTGTCAATCTAGCTCCTTGATTTATCAAATCTATTAGTGATAAAGGAACTAATTTCTTCTCAGTCTTGAATTGCAGCATCTCTTTGATAGCTTCAGGGGTGATATAGAAAACAACTGAGCATGATGGGTCAAGCACAGCCCTCTGAGTAGGGTCATAGCATTCGGCACATAGGTGGATGAGGTCAGGGAACTGTCTGACCTGAGGGAGTTTGAAAATAGGGAGGAAAGAATCCCATATGCCCAATACATCTGTTCCACTCTCATGTTTAGCCTTTAATTCATTTAGCAGGTGGATGTGGAACTTGGTATTCATCAACATTTCCTCTGATATTTGATAATCCAGGTCTGCTAGAGGTTGCCATTCCAATTCTCTCTGAGGAGCATTTAAAGGAGCTATGTTCAATGCTACGGGAGCTACTGGTGGATCCATGGTTATTTTTAGGATTTCTGTTGTTTATAAACGGGTGTTACAGTGCAGAGCAACCCAAAGAATTTTTCTTTAAAAAGAAAGGTGAATTACTGATGAACAGAGGATAACTGGTTAATTGCAACAATTGAAATACTGCTCAAAGTATGGATAAGGCAAATGTCTGGCTTTAAACTCTTTTTCACAGCAAATTGGTGCAGTTTAAGCTACCAGTCCATGATTGCACGAACAGAATGTAAGTTTTATGAAAACTCTGGTAATATAAAGCTCAGCTAGTGAATTTCGACCTTAGAGTGCAAATGGGGACTAGGCACAGGGGATTCGCCGGTGAATTATGTGTTTTTTCACTGTTTTAAGCTATTTTAGGCGATTCACAGACAAAACCAGGCACAGGAGGGATTTACAGGGATAAATACCTGGCAACTGTTAGCAATGGTCACGAATGCAGGTGGAAATGGCGCGCCAGCGGTCTCCAGGTCGAATTCAGCAGGTTGGCGTGAGTTTGGACGTGGAAGACATGCAGAGAAGACAACAGTTGTTTTTGCAAAAAGTGCAAAAAACGCGAAATTTTGGCCAAAATATGGATTTTTTGGAATATTGGTGCTTTTTTGGATGATGTCAGCATGACGTCATCAGGTGGGGTCAAGGTCGGATGACGTCAACATGACGTCATCGGGTGACGTGGCGGCATAAGAGAGGTCCATGGGGATGGTGAGGTGGCAGACAGGTGGAGCAAAGGCAGACGGGGGCGCCGACGCGGCGATGACGCTGGCGGTGACGCTGGCAGTGACGCTGGCAGGCGGGTTCACCGAAACCGGAAGTGGTTAGCGGTTTCATATCGCACCGCCTTCCATACGGAAGCGGAATTGTCAGAGGGGCTTCCGATACGATGTGGGGGTGACGCGTGGCAGAGGCCTGACATCACCCTCTGACAAATTTCGGACGGTATCTTTCGGACGTTGGGGCCGGTCCGAAATGCACGAGGGCCGTCGGATGAAAAGGGCCCGATCCGACGGTCGACGGATCGTTGAGGTGGCCGGACGATACGGATGGGGGGCGGGATTAAAATAATATATCTTTTGAGATTTGCGCCCGGTGGGAACCTTAGGAATTTGGCGGTTTACATGGTTTTTTCAATGTTTTTTATAAAAATGCGGATAGCGCTAAGACTTTGGGTAAATAGAAAAAGTGGGTTTTTATATGTATTTTGCAATTGAGCGGGTTAAAGGTGAAAATGGGTTTTTTACAAGGTTTTTTAGCCAATGAAGGGTTGAATGGGTTAAATGACTACTGAAGGGGAAAGAGGGGTAAGGCTTAGGTTTCTCAAACTGATCAGATGTCAATTTAATCCCTAACAGTGAACATATGGCTATAATGCCAAGGGGAGGGATATTTATACAATGCTTGGGGTTTATACACCATAGTGTTATAATAGTAGGGAAAGGGTAACATAGGGGATTTAGATAATAGAAGTTAGGGGTTAATATGGATGGAAAAGGTGAATGAGGAGTGATATCACTAAGTTTATTTGAAAACCACTTAGCTTAGGGAGTAGATCAAGATGAAAAGAATTTTACACAGGAAATGTGGCTTTTAAAGGCATAAGAACCAGCATAAAACCTCAAATTCTTCTATGAATCTTAATTGATGAAGGGATGTTAGTAATGAATGTGAAAGGGAAAAAATGGGAAGTTAGAGATGCTCCTTTGCTTTGTTGCAACATGATGGAGAAGAAGACCTTCTCAATCCATTGATATTCCTTTTTTTAAACAGGTTATCAAGCACTCAATTGAAAGGAATGACATTTCTGTAACCCCATCTGCCTACCCATCTACTTGCCTAGCATTTTTTGTTTCTTCATGGAGGGTGCACTTAGACTTGCAGACCCTTATGTGCCTTTTCTTTTCTTTGGATTTTTCCTTTTGATTTTCTATCCAAGGCTACCCTTATAGCTTCCAAGGTCCCAGATTAAGCAGTTGGGAACCTCAATTCTCTACCTAAGCTACTGGTATGCCAAGATTAAACAGTTTGGACAGACTTCTTTCTCTATTCTACAATAGAAAATTTGAAACATGGCATGATCCAGATTAGGCTGTTGGACCATCCATCAAAATTGGGACAACATCAAGCTATATACACACATTGTCTTCTCTTGGAAATATGGGATCTTTGCATCACCAAAGCAGAGCATATTTGGAACTTTCTTTGCCAATCATGAAATATGAAACCTATTGGTATAGGTTGCTAACAGGTGGTATGCAGTAGTGATTTTATGCTGGACGTGATAATTGTTGAATGTTGCAGCTAATCTGTTCCCAGCAAATTGTGGTCCACCGTCTGTAATTATTTCTCTTGGAAGACCATAACGTACAAATAGATGGAACAGGAACTGTATGGCCGAGTCCTTTGTAGCTCTAGGAAATACTTCTGCTTCAACCCACTTGGTGACATATTCTGTTGCCACCAAAATATATATTTTCTGATTTGATGATGGGTTGATAGGTCCAACGAAATTAAGAGCCCATCGCTCGAATGGTTCAATGACTAACTATGGTTTTAGGGGCATCTCATCAGATTGACCAGGACGTCCTGCTCGCTAGTAGTTGTCACAGGCTTGGACAAATTTCTTTACGTCTTTAAAAATCGTGGGCCATTAATACCCTGTCTACAGCACCTTATGTCGAGTTCTACACTCAGCAAAATGTCCACCACATGGTCCATCATGACAGGCTTTTAAAATGTCAAAGATTTCATCTTCTCGAACGCATCTCCTGATATGCATGTCTACCCCTGTGTGAAACAAATAGCCCCCGATCCATGAGAATCGAGCGCTCTTCTGAACAATCTGCTTCCGCTCATTAGAGGTTAGGTGTTTTGGTAATTTACCTACAACGAGTTAATTGGCAACATTAGCACACCAGGGTGTTTGAACAGTAACAGCAAACAGATGCTCGTCCAGAAATTGATCTTCAACTGCTGCTGCATCAATTGGCTTCGACATTCTTGAGAGAAAATCGGCTACAGGGTTTTCTTTGCCAGGTCGATCCTTGATTGTGATATCAAATTCCTGCAATAGAATCATCCATCTAGTTATTCTGCCATTTGTGACAGACTTATTTGCTAAATATTTTATGGCAGAATGATTTGTATACAAGATAACAGGATATCCAGTAATGTAATGTCTAAACTTATTGACAGCATGTATTACAGCTAGGAATTCTTTTTCAGTAACAGTGTAATTTAATTCAGCAGGGGATAAATTTTTGCTGATGTAATAAATAGTATATGGTTTTTTATCCTCTTCTTGCCCGAGGACTGCTCCAATGGCTGTGTCTGACGCATCAGATGATATCTGGAATGGCAAATCCCAATTTGGTCCTCGAAGGACTGGGGCTATGGATACAAGCTTCTTTAGATCCTCGAAAGCACGTTCACATTTTTCTGTCCAAATAAAATCAACGTTACCAATTAGTGCATATAGAGGTGCAGCAATGTGCGAATAATGTTCTATAAATCGCCTATAATAACCAGAAAATCCAAGAAAACTACGTACCTCTGTTTGAGTAGTAGGAGTGGGAATAAGCAAAAGTATTTTGACTTTGGCTGGGTCTACCTGAATGCCAGCTGCTGAAACATAGTGTCCTAGGATAAGCCCTTCAGTCATCATCATATAACATTTTTCGTGGCTTAAGCAAAGCCTAGTAGCAATGCAGCATTGTAGGACTTTTTCTAGGGTGTCTAATTCTGGATCAAAATCATCTCCATATGGTGTAAATTCATCCATGTATACTTCAAGCCCATCATTTATTAAATCTACAAAAATACTAAGGATAGCCCTTTGGAATGTGGAGGGATCATTGCATAAACCGAAAGGTAGAACTCGATAGGCAAATGTTCCCCAAGGACAAGTAAAAGTAGTTTTGTCTTGGTCTTCAGGGGCAATCTGAATCTGATTGTATCCACTGAAGCCATCCAAGAAAGAAAAGAATTTCTTTCCTGCTAGAGTATCTAATACTTGGTCTAAGAATGGGAGAGGGAAGTGGTATTTTTGTGTTGCTTTATTTAGCTCCCTGTAATCCACACAGATTCTCCATTTCCCATTCTTTTTTGGTACCACCACAAGCGGAGAGACCCATTTACTATTAGGGATAGGATAAATAAAATTGTCATCTAAAAGTTTTTGAAGTTCAACTTTTACCACATCTTTTAGAAGAAGATTAAGTCTCCTTTGAGGTTCACGAACAGGTCTGGCATCCTTTTCTATATAAATGTGGTGTGTACATAATTAGGGGTCAATTCCTTTCATATCAGGGTAATCCCATGCAAATGCTTCTTTATATTTTGTTAGCAACTGGATGAGCTTCATTTCGTGTTCTGGTGTGAGGTTGGCATTAATGTTTAAGGTTTTTCTCGGTTCAATTTCCACAATTTTACTATTTGCAACAAAAGTAACAGGTATTGTTTGATCATGTGTATCTTTCAGAGGATCTTCTTCTAATTCATTATCAAATGTTGCTTCTATCATGTGACACTGTGTGCAGGATCTAGTTTGACTAATAAAATTATTAATGGCATCATCTTCTGTTTGGTCTTTAAAATCAAGTGCCTCTTGTATAGTTAATGGAGATCTAATGTTATCAGTAAGGTATGATACAGGGTGCTTATTAGTTTTAATTATTGTGACACTTGGCTGCGCTGGAGGATATTGAACTCAATTCTTGATATTTGGTCCTTTGGTTATGGTCATATTTCCTTGCCAGTAGCCAATGGAAGCATCGACAGTAGCAAGCCAAGGTCTTCCTAAAATTAGCAGGTGTGCATCAAGTCAAGTTTTGGGGTTTATTATCAGGAAATCGATTGGATATTCCCAAGAATCAACAGAGACCATGACATCATGTAGAGTACCCTCCGATCGAACCACAGATCAGTCAGCCAATTCTAGCAAGGTAGAGGTGGGTTCTACCGATGTAATGCCCAGCTTTTGGCAAGTAGTGGTTGTTAAGATATTAATTGCAGCTCCTAGATCAACTAAGCCATTAGTCAGATAAAGTACCGACTACTTTGGCTCTTGGATTATTTGTTATGTTCCTCCTTGGTTTCTTTATGCACAATTCTTTGCTAGTTTTTGCGTATATGGGGATGTCTTGAATGGCTTGGAGGAATGGAATTTTTATGTACAGGTTTTGTAATTCTCCCAGAATGTCAAAGTCAGGATATTGTATAGGTCGAGGTATGAATAATCGTTCTGGGAACGGAGGAGAGGATGTGGTTGCTTGATTATGAGTTTGTTGTTTATTCACATCCTCTTGTGGTGACAGATGTTCTCTGGGTAACTGATCTTCAATCTGAATTGTCTTATCTCCCTCGGTTTCAATAATATGCCCGGATCTTAATTGAAGATCATTTCACTCCCTTAAATCAACTCCTATTTCTAGTGTTTCTATAATTTGGAGAGATTGGACCAGTCTGTTATTTGGATTTGGGTTGGGCTGGGCTGGGAGTTGCAGTCTCATATTAGACTGGGGATTCTGTTGTAAGGCTAGAAGTGTAAGTTGAGGGAGTGGAATAGTTCCTACTAGCTGATGCATCGGTTTCTGCCAAACTAAACTTTGTGAAGTAGGGGGAGTCCATTGTGGATAATATGGGTTACCTTGCCAATATGGTGGAGTACAAGGGAAATTCAGCCAACCAGATTAGCTTGCCTGATTTAGCCACGAGTTTGAAGAAGGAAATGATTGTGGTGACCAGTTTGGCAACGGAGTTTGGGATTGACTTTGCCACATATTATATTGTTGAGCATTATATTGTGGAGGCTGAAAAGAAGAAGTTGGATTTGAAAACATACCAGATTGTCTCGGCTGCCACTGACGGCGCTGGTTGATCAAATACATTGATTCTAGTTCTTCTTCCGCTTCTTTATATACCGCCTTCAATCCAGGAAGTGAGGGGCAGCTCTCCGTAAGGTGATCCTTTGTACAGATGGCGCATGTTTGGACTGTATCCAGTGGACACTCTTTATGACTATGCTTTTTCTTGCATCGGGGGCAGAAGATCGCCAAATTATATTCTGCCTCCATTTGCTTCTATTTAGCCTGCATAATATCAAGTTGTGTAGTTAGTGTCCCCAGAATATCAGTTTTAAAATTTTCCAATAAATTTCCAATTTCTACCCGTGTTACTCCTTCTATTGAAATTTTATTATCTCTTATAAACCGATCATGTTCTGCCAGTTTTACTCTTGTGCTGCCTCTCGAGCTCCTAATACATAAATCAATAATGTCAACAAAATTCTCTTGATAAATATCCCCTTTTCCCATGATGTTTAATGTTTCGATCCATTGTTCCTTCATGCCCCTTATCAATGCATTTTTTAACACATTATCAGGTAAAGGTAGTGATGCATAAGGAGATCTTTGTAGGTTGTATTGGAAACATTCCACATACTCCTCTAATGTTTCATTCGATCTAGCTGTCATCTGGAATATTTCATCCTTTAGTTCTCTAGACCTGCAGTAATCCTGATATTTTTTTAGGAAAGATTCTTTCATTTGATCCTAGTTATTTATAACCCCGCCACCTAATCCCATAAACCATCTTAAAGCAGCCCCTTTTAATGTAGAGGGAAATAGTTTCAGTTTGTGGGGGTCGGTGGTGTAATCATATCCCCTGCACAACACATCAAATTCAAATAAAAATGCATTCGGGTCTTCTGATGTGAGACCGTGAAATGTAGGGATATGTTGAAGAGGGATTGCTTTCATAGGCGCATTTGCTGCAGAATCCACTATAGGGTACTGTAATGTAGAGGTTTGAGTGTTTGGCTGATTTTGATCCATAGGGTCGAATATATGTAAATAACCTTCTGGGATATATAGGAGGGTATTCCTAGGTTGAGAGGGAAGGGCTTTGATAGGAATAGTTTTAATAGCACTTCCTCTATCTGGGATAATGAGAATGCCTGATGTCTGAGGGGATTGGGTTCCTTCAACAATGATTTTTTCAGCACTCCCCTTGTATGGGCTGTTTAATGGCTGATTTGTTCCAATAGGAGATCATGGTTCCTCGGTCTCGCCTGTTTCTCCTTCTCCTTCACAAAGATTTCTGAAATTCCCTTCCTGCAATAGTTCTGGAGTAGAATTTTCAATCTCTTGAAAGTCCTGCTCTTCAGTTTGACTATGCACCTCAGCAAAGGCTATAGATGGTGATCCTGTGGCCTGAAGGGAACTAGTAGGCTATTTAGAAATAATTCTCCTGGGTCCTACTGATGGCTGAGATTCTGCTTTCTTGTAGATTATGTCTATGAAGGTCATTCGGCCAAGGGTCATCGGCCCCTTAACTTTTTCTAGCTTGGGTGGAGGTTTGGTATCTTTTTCTGGTTTTTTCTGCTTAGTCAGAGACTCAAATGAACTACTAATTTCTATTCAAACAAAGAAACAACAAATCTGTTAGGAAAGCAGACAGAGGAGCAGGGCTTTTACATACTCCGTACGTAGGTTCTTACCTTCCATTTTTAAAATCCAACTCTTCCCTAGCAGGTTCATACACTACTCTGAAAAAAGGACAAATGGATACACTCTTTCCCCGGCAATGGCGCCAAAATGTAGAGCTATAAAAAGGGTCTCTTTCACCTCTAATTACCTCCCATTAATATGTCAATCTGGGAGCATTTTTTTATTTCAAAGAGTGTCTCAGTCTAAGGCTATCATTTGCCAGAGTAATGCTAGTAGTACAATGTTCAGAAATACAAGAGTAAACGGATGCTTGTCTACAACTAAGCTACTCCAAAAGAGTAAATCACACACTCAGAAGACTAGGCAACTTATCAGTCAAGGGTTCGGTAGTGATAACCCATCCCTTTGGAAACTGATGGAAAGGAAATTAGAGAACAGGTCGTGGAGCTGGGAACCAGACAGTAAATGCCAAGGCCCACTACAGCCTTAGATCGTCTCTCACACCAAAATAACAAACACTAGCAAATGGAACGGTAGATAAGAAAATGGAACGGCAAATAAGAAATCAAACAGCAAATCTGTAATGGAACAGCAATTCTTAAATGGAACAACAATTATGAAATAGAATCAACAACTAAGTCTCATGAGCGGAAACAAATCAAATCAAAGGCATTAATCATAATCAAACGGTAATCTTTCACTCTTGAGGCAGATCGAACAGCACACACTAATGGAACAACACTGAGTACTGATAAGTTATGGAACAACGCTTACAAACCATATACACGCACAGCATGCTTAAAGAGTAATCTGATCCAAATATTAATCTCAGTTAGAGGGAATATGACTGCATTTCAAAATAGAATAGCATCATTCATCAATTCAACAATTGTAAAGAACATAACTCCCAGGATAAATTTTGTAACATGAATGAACAGATGCACAACACAAAAGCTCTATAATAAGATAGTAACAGTATTTCGTTAAGACTAATAATATTCAATCAACTCTGAAAGGAACAGTAATATGATGTAGAGTCAATACAATAGTTATGTTTATAGAAATATTAATGAATTAAACTTAACAGAGCATTTGATGTAAACTTATAAAGCATATCAGATTACCAAATAACGACAATAAGAAAACCACGCAGAAATCAAATCGTAATAATACAGGAGCAAGTGTCCTCCAGGGTCGGGCCCTTAGCCTCCAGGGGTACACCGCTTGAGGTTAATCCAGACTCAGGGATGAAATAATCACCAAGTTTTTATTAATGCATGAAGCAAAATTACAATAAACCAGTTCTTATCGTGACTCAATGATCAAAGTTTTGATCTTAACAGAAATTACATAAAAGCATAATCATGTCCTCCCTTCCGAGCTAAAAATGTTGTCCCTTTTATAAGGGTGACGGCGGAGATGTCTAAGTATAAAAATAGATAAAGTATTAATCCTTAATCATCGATTTTCCCTCCTGCGCCAAGCTGGTGTCTTCACCTCCTTTTCAGGGCCGATTTGCTTTGATCTGCTTAGCCTTGTTTGCATTCGGTCTCCCATCAAAGGGACAGCGGTTACCTCGTCCTTGTCCTTTCCTTTGGAACAGCAACTCCTCGTTTTCACCACTTCCTGCATGAGGGAATGACAATTGTCAGCGGTTTAGTCTTGCATATTAATCTCACATGTTTTTTTATAATTCTTTATCGTTTTCCAAGTTCATGATGCAAAAAGGTTTACAATTTCTACTGAAAAGTCACTGAAATGATCATCAAAAGCATACCTTTTTAGTACTCCACATGTCCCTTGTCAGATGTTTGCTGGTAAGAAAAAAATAGCAGCTCTTCCATTGATCCCAACAATATTCTCAGCACCTTTTCTCCAATTGGGACTAGATTTTATTGGAGAAATTCATCCCGCTTCAAGAAATTAGCATAGATGTATCCTCACTGCAACAGACTACTTCACTAAATGGGTGGAAGCAATTCCAGTAAGAAATGTTACTAATTCAATAGCAATCAAATTCAATAAAGAAAACATTTTATCTAGATTTGGTTGCCCAACCCAGATTGTCACTGACAATGCCACAGCATTTTCTAGTGTTAAAATGATTGTGTTTTGCTAGAAATATCAGCTTCCGTTACATCATTCAACTCCATATTAACCTCAAGGTAAAGGTAATGGTCTTGCAAAAAATTCTGATAAATGTAGTCAAAAAGACTTTAGCAGATCATAAAAAGATTTGGGACTCTCATCTAATTTATGCAGTATGGGAAAACATAACTACTCCAAAGAGATATGCTGGAAAATATCCTTTTTAGTTAGTCTATGGGAAGGATGCAATCTTCCCTACCAACTTAGTATTCCCTGTTTTAAAGATTCTACAAGATTCAACTGATGAACCTAATGATTTTTCAAGAAGAATAAATCAGATTATTGAACTAAATGAAAACAGAGATGAAGTTCAATACAAATTGAAAAAATATCAGAATAAAATGAAGAGCCTTTTTTACATAAGAGCAAGGGAAAGGGACTTCAAGGAGGGTGATCTAGTTCTAAGATGGGATTCTAGAAGAGAAGACAAGGGAAAACATGGCAAGTTTGACAACCTGTGGTTTGGACCTTAACTATTGCTGAAGTAAAGGGAAATAATACTTTTGTGCTACAAAATATTGAGAGACTGTATTCCACTTATCTTGTTAATGGAAGGTTTCTCAAACATTATATTTAGTACTGAGAAGTTGAAGTATATTTCATTACTACCATTGTAAAAGGTCAAGTTTATTTTTATTTTTCAAATTGTCAGTATGAGTTTTCACCGCAAAGAATCCATAGCCTGAGGAGAAGGCACATGGATCTACAGGTTCTCTGCATTCTATAGGATAAAGCAGTCCCCAATTGGAGCCAATGTTGTAGCATTTTTTGGTTTTGGTAAGTTAGTATCAATTAGTCAAAAAATGAAAATATATTTCAAAAAATGCTAAGTTAGGATATGGACAAAAAATAATATTAAATAAAAATTGTTAGGGATATTTAATGAATAAGTCCATATCAAATAGAATGTTAGAATAGATGCCCTAAAAATGAAGGCAAAAATAAAATTTTAGGTTAGAAAGAAAAGAAAAAATAATAAACTATGAAAGTGTTGCAAATCCAAATGCCACTACTCTTAGTCCAGTTTAGTTTTGCAAATAAAATTTGTGAGCACATTGTTTAAATGCCACACAGATTATACAATCCAATTGTACAGTTTAATCATAATTGGATTTTATTTAAAATATTTGTCATTGGGTAGCAAATAAAAATTTTCCCAACAATTTAATCTGGGCCAATGGAGGAAATAAGGGATAGAAGTAGATTACTCATTAAAAGGAAATATTGAGTTGCTAGTCTAAGTGCACTCGGAGATATAAGTGAAAATGTTAGGAGAGTAAAGGGTAGGTAGACATATGAGATATAATTGGAGCATGGAAGGATTTTATCCTAATTTATAACATTTTAAATGTGTGCATACGGCAATGGGTTTTAATTAAACCATAAATTCTAAGCACCAATGTTATTCTGTAAACTTCCTTACTTCCTTCATGCATTTATTTGACCATAACCCTCAATTGTCACATCCGCCATAAATATTGACCCCACCATCACTTTTTGCCTCACATTATTAAATCCTTTTCATCTTACCTTACATCCTGCACACTCCCTCAAGATCCGATGGCCCACATCGCTCCTCAGCCCTCATTTTCCATCCAAACTTTATCAGTGTGGGGGGGGGGGGGGGGTGTTGTCTGAAGTGTGCAGTTTTGGAAACCACCCTGTTTAACTAATTTTCGTTCATTATATTCTTTCGGGACTTAAAATCCTTAAACAACTTACCACCTGAAGTTGCTCCAGAACGCAGTTTACGTTTGACCGTTTATCGCCGCTCCCACGTCACTATCCACGTCCACTCCATGTCACTTCCTCCATCTAATCACCTGTCGCCTATCTATTATTCATTAATTTCGCAACTCCCACGAATTTATGCCCCATATACCTGTTTATTAGTCTCGTTGGATAATTAATAATGAATTAATTGTTCATTAAACAACCCCACTCCATTTTTTTTCATTATAAGCCTTGTTCCTTCATCAAAACTGTTACACAGTATAATTTTAAAACTCAATTCATCACTGGAGATTCTATGCTTACAGCCTAAACAACAAACTCATCATTCAACCGAATTCGTCATTCTTTTCAGAACCAAACCGACGTCCAGGTCCACCTATCTACTTCCATTTATACTATTTTTCTGTTTTCACTGTGTTTAAGACCGATTTCTTCCATTTCTATCACTTTCAATATGTAATTCACTTAACAAGATGCCTCCTACAGGAAAATAAATTGCAGAGATCCCAAATACTCTTATTCATCCACAATTTGACTTCCATCATACTTCTCTGGTTGACATAGATTGTAAAAATTTTAAGTCTTCCTCTCAATTTGATTTCTATGAAATTTACTGTTGGATGGAGGATCAATTAATTGATTAGACAAATGAAATAGGTCTTTGGGACTCCCACCTTCCCCACTACATTTTCCCTCAAATACACAGAGCACCTAAATTTGTTAGGAAATTCCATGAATCCTATGATCCCACTCAAAGAGCAATCATTTCAACCATAAGAGAAATCCTTTGTTTCATCAATGTTGAGTCCATTGAAAATATGTTTCAAGCCCCAACTATTACACCAACCCATCCTTTTTCTCATGAAAGCATGATAGAAGCTTATCAAAAGCTAGATTTTACTAAAAGATCTAAGACTCTTGAACTTTTCCTAACTATAGATGGTCCTCTACCTAAAATAAACCCTCCCTATGATTCATCCATATTCCCTGACAGAACCAAGCAAAGCACCACTATTTTGTCATATATTCTTGGTTATAATTCTGATCAATATGTTAATGAAGCCATCTTAGGTTTCTTGTCAATATTTTCTGTTGATTCCAAACCCACTGTTCTCTATAACTTTAGCCAATTCCTAGTTGAAACCATACATGAGCAATTTGTCCAGTTTAACACTGAAGTATTCAAGTATGCTTCAGTACTTGTATACCTTTTTATATATTTTCAGGGGGGACAAATTTCCATTCACATTACAAAAGCTAGATGAGGAAGGCAACCATTAATGAGTGATCTTTTAGACTTCAATGGGAATGAAGGAGAAAGAAGAATTTACATATAAACAGTTCATATGTTTATTCATCCAGCTATTAGTCTTATGAGCAGCACTCCAGTACCAAGAATCAGTGATGAAATTGCAAAAGTGTTGCAACTAGTGGATCAAGCCACAACAGGAGATTGGTATGTTTACCAAAACTATACAGAAAGCAGAGTTTATGGTTATGAGCTTCCACCCTAAAAACTTCCCAAATACCTCCCCATCAGAATATTTGCATTGGAATATATTAGGCAGAGGTTAAATGTAGATGAAGTACACTTTGGGGCTACAAAGAAGAAATCACAATTCAAGCTAAAAGCTTAGGTCAGTCCATCCATTTGCAACACTAGAGCAGCAAGAGAAGAAGCAGATAGGTTATTAAAGGAAATGAAGTTTGGTCTTAGTTTCACTTGGTCTTATTACCCAATAGGAGTGATTTCTAAACTCAAGGTTGAAAATAAGTTTACTGCATATCACCACATAGCCAGGCCTGAAATAGAGCAGTACAAAAATCAGTTGGAATGGAAAGAGAACACCATTCAAGAAGCTGAAGAGTAGGTGGTTTCTACTTCAAATGTACAAACTCCACTTGCACAGGAAAAGATAGCTAAATGAGGAAGGGAAGAACAGTCATCCCCTACAACTAAAGTATTAAGCCAGGGCTTTAGGATTGTGCATAGAAAGAAGAGACCTAGGATCTTTGTGATTGTTGGTGCAACAAATGAGTCTCAGAAGAGAACATTTGAAAAACTTGGAGGGACTGTGCTCTATACACAATCTAGTGGACAGTCTACCCAGTCCCCAACTCATTCCACTACTTCTTGGGAATAGTAGGTAATTCAGACCAGTGGAATCATTCAGAAGGACAAGGAGGAGGACATCTTTCATGTTTTCACTGAGATTAAAAATAAGAATGAAGAATTGAAATTGAACACCTATACCTAATTCTAGAAACATTCCTTGAGATCTCAAGCTAGACTTCTTTCAGTATTTGACTCTGAGAAGGGAAAGATGCATATGGATTTCCTACAAGCTCAAATTCCACACCCCAGGACTTCTGCACATTATCAGAAGCAAACCTCTTTTGTGTTTAATGTAAAATATGTGCATCCAATTGATGAAATTGAGATGAATAAACAAACTGGTTAGATGATTTCTTCCACTTTTTAAAAACTGCCATGAGTTTGTCAAAGCTACAGGTCACCTTGCCCAATACACAGTCACAACTCAAGTTGGAAAAAGTTTCCTCACTGGAAAAGGACACCAAGATCAAATCCTTGGAAGATCTGGTGCTGAAGATGGGATATGATCCCTCAAACATAAATGCAACGCAAGAACTTATCAAGAAGAAAAATGTTGAGCTCTCAGCATTAAGGAAGTAGCTTAAACTGCCAGCTTCTGAGGACCCAATGACCAAGGAGACTGAAGAAACTGAAACTCAGAAATCGGGCATGATGAAGCTCATCATGGAACAAAATCTGCAAATAAAACAAATGGAGGAGAAAATGGAAAAATTGGTCAAAGAGAAAGAGGAATTTGTCAAGAGGACTTAAATTCCAATGGATATAGTTCCTCTTTCAGTAGTCTCAATAACTAGAGTTTCTACTTTAGGCACAGCATCAACTATAGGTACAGCAGAAGGAATTGAACAACTTGCAGAATCTATTCAGAATCTGTCCATTTGGATAGTTGAAATCAAGAAGTTGCATGATGAACTGAAGGAATTAAAACATATGAAGGCATCTGCAGATAGTTCACAAGCAACCAAGTTGCAAAGGACAAAAAGTCAAATTGAAGTTTTGCATAAGGAAATCAAAGAGTCTTACCTTGGAAAGAAACTAGGTTTGGAAAAGGAGATTCTGTGGGAAGAAATTACTGAATCAGTCAAGGATATTTGGCCCTATATCAAGATAATCTTTGATCAAAAAGACCTGTTGGAGAAATATTAGGAAGCTATTAAAACTATTTCTAAAGAGCTTGAGGACATGCAAAAAATTTCCTCTGAAATAATCAAGTTCCTTAATTCTAAAGACAACAATGAGCTTGAAGAATTAGGTATAAATGACAGGACAACAACTATACTAGAAGTAAAGAAGATCATTACCAAGAAAACCCTCATACTTCAATTGGAGGAAAAGTGCAACAGTGTGAATACTATAGTTCAAATATTTTTCAGAAGGTTAGAACCCTTGACTAGCAAGGGCTTGCCCTCTATGCATGTGATAAATGAAAAATTAATGCCTATTGAAGATTATGTTCGAAAGCTTATAGAGGTAGGCACTAATGCAGCTTCAGTTTCAAACATAAGAGGTGCAACAACACCAAGGGTTGTGTTGAATGCACTCAGAGATTCGTTTTTCATTCTGGATGAAATTAGACATATATTTCCAGTAAAACCCACTTTTACTAAATATACAGAGATGGATGAAGTTTATAGAAGGGTAACTAAGTTATATATCCCAGATAAGAAATGTTGGGAAGGATTAACTTATTTACTTGACTAAAAGGGTGATCAAACAAAATTCAGTATTTTAAGGAACAGTCATCACCAGCTCAACTTTTCTCAGTTTTTCTAGCAACAGTCATCAACATCTCAGCACCAAAATAGTGACAAATCGACTATCAGTTTATATTCTTGATTTTGTATTTATCTATTTTTGTAAAATAGTTTAAGGTACTTTCTCAGTTCGAAAATTGTATAAATCACTCTCTTCCACGAGTTATTACGGGTTGCACCTTTGAAGAAGCATTTCTAAACATTAAATGTACTTGACTTTTCTAAATCATTAATACAAAAGCAAAGGATTCTGAATTCTGATTCAAACAGTTTCATTTTTACTGTAAGTTTTTCCAATTTTATTTCACAGTGTTTTCTTCATATTCTTATGTTTTACAAAGATAACTAGGTAGGAGTAATTGTGTTTTGATTTATTCCTATAAGCTTCTGAAGTGATCATCTATAAATAGAATGAATTATATAAAAAAAAAAATTAATTGATTCCCTCTAACTCATAAAATCATCAACATCTTTTGTAAGCTTAAGCATATTGTTTTTAAACCTTCTGAGCATAGTTTAAAGGTTTTCTTACTTATGATTATTTAATTTTCAATTTGAACACTGTGATAGTGTTGTGTTGTACAACAACCCCCCATTTCTAAAAATATTTACATAAAATCTTTAATAAGAAATGGGTCCCTTTTTAAAATCAACTTAGTTATGATTTGTGTGTCCACAAATAAAAAATGGTATTAACCCCATAATAAGGAAAATCTTTATTAAAAGGCTCGATATAAATAAATCATTGTATAAAGCCTTTTGATAAAAAATAAAGTGTTCCTTTAAAAATTATAAAACATTTCTACATTGCGATAAAGTGATCGGAGATCGCATATCGCAATGAAAAAAGGGACACACACAAAACAACCCCCATCCAATTCTTCGATCTGAAAAGGAAATCGCAATTATCAATCGGGGAAATCAAATACCAAAGGCACACACACAAGGGCTCATCATATCTTCCAATCTGATATCGCAATCAGTGATCGGAGATATTCTTTGATAAAAGAACATAAGTAAAGGCCTCATCAAATCTCCCGATGTGATAAAGTAAATCGCAAATCGACAATCGACAGAGGAGAAGCTAAGGAGAAGCTAAGGAGAAGCTTAGGAGAAGCTAAGGAGAAGCTAAGGAGAAGCTAAGGAGAGTCGGACTCATTAGCTTCTCCTTACTGCTATGCTAGAGTTATGATATGTAGATTATGGGAACAACATGATTCTGCCAAATTCACTGTAGATATGGTCCCGCTAATGGAAGTAGCAATTAATGGTTATGTTATGGATTGGGCAAATATTTTGTCCGATAGGCTAGCCATAGCAATTTTATAATACAGATCAAATGCTCATATAACTTCCCGGACCATTCCCCCCTTTTACTATAGTGCATATATTATGGATATTATTTTTTTTAATTCTGAATACCTGATACTCGAATGGAAATGGACTGCCCAAGATCCGAACCCGATTCATATTTATCATCAGCAATTGTGGAAATCTCACTACACAAACCACCTATACAGAATTTGCAATGGCTTTGTTTTACCTACATATTATTCTATTTTTAATAAGCCTACCCCCAGGATATCCCAGGAAGCACAGATTGACCTAACAGCAGTAGGAAGCTGGTTCAGGGAGGAAAAATTTACCGATATAAGGCTTTTTGGCAGCCTTACTAAACCACATGTCCTCCCCCTATATGTGCCTGATAAATTGTTAGCACGGGAATTGGCATATCAAATAATTGTTGAAGGGACATCAAAAACCCTTAGAAATTCTAAGAAACAGGTCTGGCCTACATTCCCTTTATGATGTGGCATTTTCACTTTACATGACTATAAGCATGCAGAGAAAGAAGAAGAAAAGATGTAGATGTTGAATCTTGCCACTATTCCTAACAGGAAATATGATCCAAATAAGGTTGCCTATAATGTTCTTGAACAAGCTAAACTTGCTAAGTTTGATAATGAAGCAGATGTTTTTGATGATTTATTTGCTTCAGCCGAAACATTCTTTCAAGTTAAAGCATTGGCTATAATCAAATATGAAGAAGAAGGGTTAGAAACATTTAATAGGCTCAGATATTATAGGTTGCAAACTCTGCCCTTAGACCTATTAGCCACAACCCCTACAATTCAGCCACCAAGTCAAACTAAACAGAAAGTTGCCGACAAAACTCCTGCAGTGGAAAAGGTTCTTGAAAAAGAAAAACTACTAGAACAGGAGCAGGAGCAAGAAAAGAGTAGTGAACTCATGGATACGAGTGATTATGTTGATCCCAAGCTACTCAAAGAATGACAACAATTCGATTCAATCATCAGCAATACTGAAAGTTAACAAGGATTCAGAACTCCTGAGGTGACAACTGGTCAAAAGACAACAACTAATACAGTTCCAACTGAAGGAACTAGTGGCCCACCCATGACTCAAAAGGATGTAGAGATAATCCCCCAGAGTCCTTCCAATGAAATTGTTCTACATGTAGAAGAAATACCACCCTTGGATGTCTTCTACAGCCTGAAGCATAGGGTTGTAATCAAGAGGCAAAGGAAAAAGAGAAAACTTGATTAATCTTCTCTTTTACCTTCACAAATGGAGATAACAAATGTAGTATGGAGAGAAGAATTCAACCCTTCCGAAGATCTCACAAAACTCTCTCAGTATGCTATAGCATACATAGCAGCTACTATGGACAAAGCATTGGAAGTAAGCAATTTACTTAAAAAAAAGGATTAGGCAATCATTTTTTTAGAGACACAGGTACAGGAGAAGCAGCAAAGGATAAAGTAGTTAGAACAGCAGTTAGCAACTCAGAGGCAGTCAAAAATGCAATTCAAAAGCAGCAAGAGCTATCTCAAGCATTGAGCAAGCTGAAATCATTAAACGAACAGTTGAGAAAATCAAAAGAAGAGCAAATCGCTCAACTTTCACTGTAAATAGAGAGATACAAAGGATATCCTCAAGTCGGAGAATTAAAATTGGAGGCTCTCCAAATTACCAAAACATTGTCTAATCAATTGAGCCTATTATGTCACAATATCTCTCTCATTCTTCCCTTATGTAAAATTTCCTCATCTATGATTGATAAGTCAGTTGATGCAAATTGGAGCAAGCAAATGAAACACTAACAGAGTCCTGTCTTGGCAAGAAACCAAAGAAGGAAAAGCTGCAGATCTACCCCAGATTCTCAAATCGCATAAGGAAATCTTATTCCTTGAATGGAAATCTCAACTGATGAAAACAGAAAGGACAACGTCAAGATGCAGATCGGAAACTAGTAATATGATTTAATTGATTAATAACACTCTTTATTTGTCAAATTTAATTACTGAATGTTCTCTAGGGAAACTTCCATCAGTAAAAGCATTGGAACAGACATGGAAGCGGGAACTGGAAAAAAGGGAAAGATTAATTGCAGGCATTCAAACTTTAACATGGGATACCTTTTGGTTCTTCCTTGTTAAACCACACAGTCAGCAAATAGCAATGAAATGCCTCACCGATGCAATCGGTTGTATGATTCCAGAAGTTACAGATGCCACATACACTGCCCAGCTACATTCGTGAATGAGTCACCTGCTAGAATTGCAACCGATGCTTGCCATTTTCCAGCTCATGACACAAGATAGTCAGCCGAAACAGTGAATCACTCTGACCGACTACAGCATACCCATTTTGAGGAGATTATCACAATTTCTGTGATTTGGTTAATACCAGCGCATAGAATTTTTATATCATAGTTTGTTAGTTTAGATAGTATTTATAGACCCTTTCATGTTTTTAGAAAGGGTCCTCAAATTTTTGTATTAAGACTTGGATTGGAAGTTGCACTATTGTGCTTCCGATATATATATTTTTTATGAAAACTGGACCTGAATTCTAAGTTTTGATGAAGAATACTTTTATGTGATATGCACTATTGCTTCTTATGAAAGTGTTTCCAAGTTAAAAGGCAGGATTTGAATGCAATTCATATCAGAGGATATTCAAACACATATGGTACTATTATCTATGTTCTTGCTTCATGCTTTTATGTGAATCAACATTTATTCATTTTTCTATTATTGATGTATGTATATGCTTTTACAGCAATTATTTTACTTATCAGTATTGAATGTTTAAAGAATTGTTATTTTTCATATGTATGTGTATCAATAATATATAAATAGTGTAATAATGTTTTAATCATTACTTTGTTCAACTATTTGAACAAAGTAATTATCATTTGAATGAATATTCTTGTTTACAAGTAGAGTCATCTATATGCCTACTTGTCAATAAGAACTATAAAAATTTGCACTAAGAGAAAGACTTCCCGGGATAGATTAGTTGTTTATATTATTGCATATTAGAATAAATTATCCATCATTACCACTAGATATTAGATAATCAATCACTTATCGATCCCATTTATAAGTCATTGGAAAACTAGTCCCATTATATCCAGTCGGAGCCACCACACCAAAGGGAAAAGGAGCTACTTTTAAGGTCCAAACCAGGTGGTTTTCCCCGATGTTGATGCAACGATTTTCGAGGCATCAACAAATAGTCATATCATCTCTCTATTTCTGCTCACCACCATACAAGATATATCACTATGTGATTTTTAATAACATCCCTCTGTGTAAATATTAATTATTATTCAAAAGGTTAGGCATCACTGTTTTAAATCTGTTTCATACATTGGTCCTCCAAATTAAAACAGAACCCCCAAAACAAACATCTTAGATGCCCTGGCATGATAGCTCACCATTATCACTTCAGAGATACAACACCGCTGGCAGGTCCATGACATTCTAGAGAAATCAAATGCCAAGTGCAAGCAACGACATGATCAACATCAAGTGCCACACAAGTTTCAGGTGGGTGATGAAACCTGGTTGCATTTGCGGAAGTAATGCCTTACCTGAGCCTATCAGAAACTCAAACACTCTAATATCGTCCTTACACCATTACCAAGGCTATAGGAGATAATGAATTTGAGCTCAGCATTCCCCCATTCCTTAGCATGCACCCAGTGTTCAATGTGGACCTCCCTCGACCCTACTTCCCACCATTGTTGGACACATCAGACATTGCAAAACAGATGACACCTACAGAATTAAATCCAGATTGCATGGAACAATCCACAACTGATCAGATCATGGACATGCAGATCAAGAACAACCAACGCCAAAGGGTCCAACTATATCGAGTTGTCAAAGAAAGCCATCTCCTTCACCAAGGAAAGTGGCTAACCAGGGACCAAGTTCAGCAGAAGTTTCATCATCTAATGGAGGAACTAAACGCAATGGGGACAATTTATTCTTTGGGGGGAGGGGCAGGATGATCTAGGTGGGTATTGGTGGCCACCCACCTATTCCACTTGGACCCCCACCATTGTTTCTTTCAGTTTTTGAGTTTCCTTATTTATAGCACAATTTACTATTTTTGGAAATTTTTTGGGTCCTGAACTTCCAGATCTGTTTTGAGGCCCTAAACAACGTTTTTTTTGGTCATTCAAAAGTTGTAGTCCTCAGGTAAATCTTTCTAACGAGGTATTGTGCACGTCAAATGGAGATTGTATGCCAAAGTTACGACCCCGAGAAGTTGATATACCAATTTACCCTAATGAGGCCCATAGTTTAGCGCTTCATCTCCTAGGGTTAGGTTTTTGGATTTTTAGGGTTTTCTATTTTTTTCTCAATAATAAATAGGCCTTTGAGACTCATCATAACACAGTTTAGAGGCATGTAGCCGCCACATCTCTTCTTAGAGATAAGATACAATCACTTGAGTTAGCCTTATTTCCATTTTGTTTGTAAGCCTATTTCAGTATTTGATATTAATGAAATGAAGTGTTATTTCTACTGCATATTTGTATTTATGGTTATATCTTTAATTTGTTGCGTTCCTATTTAAATCTAGATCAGTGGTATTAGATCGGTCTACTCTTTCTCTATTTTTCTTTGCAAGTCCCCAATGAGGTCAAGATATAAGGAGTTAGGACTCAATCTGGTTGAACCTTTGTTAGATCAGCCTCGCAAACATCGACGGACGCCCATGGGGGAAGAAAAGAAAGATGAGGGGGTAGGAGATCCTATCAAAATATTTCTCAAGGAGGCCCTCAAGAAAGAAAGGAATGTGATGATGGATAACTTTTCCTAGATCCTTCAACGGTTACCCACCAGTGGCGCATCCAGTAGCCACTCTGGAGGCTCTACTCCTTTTAAGTTATAATTAAACTTTGGCATTCCCATATTTGAGGGAAAAATAGATGCAAACATCATAGATGAATGGTTAAATCTACTAGAAGGATATTTTTCAATTCATGATTTTTCCATCCAAGAAAAGATTACTTTTTCTCTTCTCAAAGTCGCCCCATGTCAAGGATTGGTGGGAAACCTATTGTGAGTATAAGGATGAAAGTATGACCTCACTTTTTTCATCCACACCTACTTGGAATTTGTTCTGGGATGCCATTAAGGAGTAGTACTATCCTATCGAGAGTTATGAGGATAAATACATAAAGTGGACAATGCTGCGACAGGGAAGGGACCAAGATGTGCCGGAGTTTACCAATTTTTTTCACACCCTTCGCACGAAGTTGGGTATCAAGGATTCTGAGAAACATTTGGTACTCAAGTACCGCAACTGCCTACACAAGTACATCCAGGATGAAATGGAGTTCCTAGACATATGCTCTCTTGGCACGACGTACCGATACACAGTCAAGATCGAGCAGATGTTTAAACAGAAGAAGTGAGACTTTGGAACTGTGAATTTGAAGTGAGGGAAAGGTGCCCCCAAACCATTGAACAAAGGACAAAGCCAAAGTGGGGCTGCCCAGGAAAACCTACCAAATTCACAAGCAAAGAACAACACCGTGAAGCCGAAGAAGGACATGGCAAAGTGGTGTGAGTTCCATAAGCTATCTACTCACAACACAAGTGTGTCAAGACAAGTAATCATTGGTGGTCGAGCTGAAGGCTTTAGAATCAGATGCATGTTCTAACTTTGAGTCATAACCCGACAAGGGGAATGACAAAGGGAAGTAGATTATCGATGTGGAGCCCAACGCCACCATTTCCACCTCAAAGATCTAGAAGGAGGAACCCAAAGATGCAGAGGAGGAGGAGTGCCTCTTCCACTCCCAGATGTGGGTAAAGGGTTCCTCGCTACAATTCATTTTCGACAATGAGAGCCAAAATAACCTTATTTCGGCAGAGGTTGTGAAGTGACTGGACTTACCGACCATAGTACACCCACAATTGTACACTATCAGGTGGCTTCAGCAAGGATGAGATCCTCACGTGAGCCAGAAGTGTCCCCTTCCATACAACAACAAGCCCTTCACACATGAGGTATTATGTGATGTTGCTCCCCTTGATGTTTTTGATGTATTATTAGGCCAACCATACTTGTGGAAGTGACATGTTGTGTATGAGTCAAGGCCTCATATTGTTATTGTTACTTTTGGAAATAAGTTGTACAGGATACCAGAGGTAGCACTGCCTACCTCCATCTCTTTGGTTACTACAAAACAATGCAGTAAGCCCATTTCCAAAACTAGGAAGTTTGTTTTCCTGATGATACGCCCTCACAAAAAGAAGAAGATGGTGTCCAGGACCTTTAGACAGGGCCCCTCCACATGACTACAACAGATGGACAAGGTCATGGAGGAGTACAAGGACATCTTCACCTCCCCCGCAGGGATGCCTCTGCACTATCAGGTCAAGAAATCCATCGATCTCCATTGTCCATGGTACACCCACGACTAAAATATCTATAACAGTACGTCTCCACTGCCAATGCAAACTATCAATGCATGCGCAGATGACTACACTATCCATGGGCAGGATGGCCCACCTATCTATCTATTTATAGGTCATTCACTTATGCGCTCGACCTCCTCATATCTCTCTTTCAATCAAGTCCTACCGGTCTGAGCCGAGGTGCCTTATTTCATAATGGACCAATCTATTGGGGATCCATTCTGGACAATGACAAAATCAAGAGGGAGATTTAGGAGCTACTACAGAAAGGCCACATCCAGTCGATTTTGTTGGGAGTTTTAATTAGTGGTTAAATCTCTTACTATTAATTGTCAACCAAGGCTCATAAGCATGAGTTGTACTACATTTTTGGTTCAATATTTAAATGTAGAGTATATGATTTTCCTCTGATCGTTAAGTATAGAATGACTAATTAAGCACTCATCTCATTCCTAGAACACGTAAACAAGATGAAAGGATTCTACTTAACTCAATCCACTCTATGTTTATTCTAATTCTATGAAATCAAATGATAACTTAATGAAACTGAAAGCTTAAATTATATTCATTCCAATTGCAAATCTTAAATGAGAATTCAAACTTCTAATTATTGAAAGAAATCAAACACTTATTTTACTGGTAACAAAGCATGATAAAAGACTAGTCTATGCTTCTAAAATCAAATCTTATTCTGCTACCTTTAACTCATTTGAATCAAACTATTCTTATTTGGAAATGAAAATTGTACTTTAAATGACTATAGAACTAATACTACAGGAGTGGAATCTCAACAAAAATATCTAAGTCTAGTGTTTATTAAATCCTGAACTACTGCATTAGAATGGAGACCTAGTCTATGATTATATTCAATAACTCAAAGCAATGTAAACAATTAAATCACACTAAAAACATAAGTCACTCAGTTCAATGTTTGAAATCAACCTATATTCTTCATTAAAGAAAATGGAAATCAATCCTCAATCGATTATATGAGAATGAAACTAAATTATCCTATGATAATTTAACTACTTCAATCAACATTGTGTAAAGAAATACTTTTATGATAAATAGCACTTCTGGAAATGTCTAAAATAAATCAAACAATTCAATCATGGAAATAAAATAATTCAATTCCTACTTATGACTAATTGAGATTGATTCAACACACACCATCAATCAAACTCCCTATTCTACACAAATAAATCCACATGATTGGTCGCTTATCGTAAACCACATTACAAATATGAACACATCGACTTAATCATACAGAGATTGCGTTCAGTGATTTCAAAATACATTTGATTAAATCATCACCGGAATTTCGATCACAACGTAATTGAATGGACTTTTATATGACAGAATAAAGCATGGTTGATATGAAATACGACTCTACGTTTGTGAAAAACAGAGCATAACTCTGCATCAAGGATCTACACACAGTCTCTATGACACACAAGGATCTACACACTCAGAATTCTGAATCAAGGTGTCTAGAAATGAATGCAAGGTTATCACACTTAAAATCACTCCAAAGCTAATGAAATTCCTCATGCATTTGTACAAGAAACTTCAACAAACTCAAACCAAAAGTGAATAAAAACAACTGTAATGAATCAACACGCAATGGTACTCCTACATACTAACAATGAAGCCTATTCCCAGATGATGGTGGGCCCTGCCACACCTGGGTAAGATTAGACTACTTGCAGGAAAGAAAATCTTAAAACATTTAAATAAAAATTTCACAGCAAACCAATTATTGAATCGATTCAAGCTCAATGCATAGCCATAACAGTCTTCTGTTATGAATGATAATGTCTTTGAACAATACTTGATAACCAATAGTTTTTCAATGACAATATTCTCCCTAGCTAACTCTTAACTCATTACAAGTTTGGCCTTTATAGGATCAATTCGTGCTCAGAGCAACAATAAACCATACATGGTAAATTCAACAAAATGACTAAATTAAACTTTAAGGTTTGATCACTGGAATGACCTTGTTCTTCTTAGCACAACAGATTCTAACAAATCCCAATATTGGCATAGACATGTTTCAATGAGGATGTAGAAGATCTTCATCGTGGAAAACAAAAAACTCTGCTTAATCATAATCTCCAGTTGTAGTATCCAAGCCTATAGAAGCACGAAGTCTACTAATCCTCCATGGTGTTGAGTACAGATCCTGAATTGGGTTGTTAAGTACAGAAATAGCAAAACAAGTTTGTCGATAATCACTCCCTCCATCGTGACTTGTCCATACTGCTCAATTCTTCACACTTATCCATAGTGATTAGTTAGCTCATTAGGAATAATTTAAACTCACTCAAACCTAACCAAAAATAGTAAAATGACACTAATGAAATACTTTTACCTTGTGTCAGGGTCTTGGTAGGTTTAGGATGGTGATAGTGATGGAAGGGTAGGTGTAGGAGTACTTTATTTGACAAAAATGGCAAAAATAGAGGTGGAAAATGGTAAAATTGGGGACAAAATAGGGCACCAACATCCCCCCATACCGATTTGGATGCATGTCCTCATGCATATGCTATAGTCCGCCAAAAAAAGAGTGGGAAAAATAAGAGGAACCTCGGTCAAAGACTAGCAGTCTTGACCAAAACTTCGATCCCATATTGAACCTGTGTAGAACATTTCTTAAACTGAAGGGCCAATCCTTATGCACTCAACATTTTAGTGGGCCTAAATCTTGATTCTTTCCAATGTAGCAGCTGCATGTTTTTCCTTTTCAACTCGTCATTATGGGCATATAGTCTCATATTAGAGTCCCTCACCTGGTGATTGACCTCTCTTACATAATGAAACAAGACCTTATATTTATTAGCTTTCTCTCGAAGTTTAACAATCTTCTTTTGCAATTTGACAAGTCGAATCTTCAGGTTCTCTTCTTCATCACAAGTTGGAGCCTTGGTAGGTGTTGTTGATTGCTGAGATGCGTTGCCTTCAGGTGCTTTACCAATGCTTCCTTTTGGTGAAGAAATATGTTGGATTTCCTTAGTAGCACTCCTACTCAATGATGGCTAAACGGGGGATAATGTTTCTAAGTCTTGTGCAATATCCACAGGGATATCTGCTTCAGATGTGGGCATGGGTACTTTTTCAAAATACAACTCGAACTTCTTTGTATCATAATCAGGGGATGAGGAAATGTGGACATGATTGGAATTTACAACTTTAGCTATGGACTATTGGGTGTGAGCCATACTACGGGTTCTTCGACATCCCTAAGCAAAGGTCTCTGTTGTAGCAATCAAGGGGCTATTAATAGGGAAAATAGATCTTCTTCATTTTTACTTTGGTTTTGCGCACTCATACATTTTGGAAGCCTCCAACTAGGGTTCCACTGCTCTATCTTCCTCCATATGACTCGGTTGAGGTCGGTCCAACTCGGCCCTATTTCTTTTGCCTTTTTGTTTCATGCCCAATTTCTTTTTCGCAGAAATCACATTTCCTCCAACTTTCGAAGAATGACCTACTACCTGGGAGGTTTCATGGGTAGGAACGGGATAATGGGTAGGAGAGGCAAGTGTTGCTTGGGAGTTAGGCATAGGAGTTGCATCTTTTTGTCTCAGTGACCTGCCCACTGATCGTTGTTGCCCTTTTACCTGAGTCTCCTCCCGATGGAAGTTCCCTATTAAGAAATCCTCCCACGATCTCTTTCTCTTCCAAAGATCAACAACTATTAAAATTTTAATGAGGCTATCATGATACAACGTTGTTTCAGACTTCCTACTCCAAGATTGTACCCCTCTGGCCATTTTATGTAAGCTTAGCCTCAAGAAGTGCAGGATGTTTATCTATTTGTCCTCAGTGAAATAAGTCAATAAGTGAATGTGATAAAGGAAAATGACCACATACCTTCCTTCACAGGTAAGGAAGCATTGCAGCAATGTGAGCAGCGAATGCCATTTTTCTTCTATGCAGCTTCGTAATACCCCCTTCGCCCAACTGAGAGATCTATAAGTCGGCTTCAAAAACATAGCACAATTCAGGATATTCAACTGCCCACCCTTGAAGAACAGTTCTCCCATCATGGATAGTACTATGGATGTGCTCAACGATGCCTGAATAACTCTAAAACTCAAATCTCCAACCTTGACATGTTCGCATTGAAACTTTGAGCAAACAATAAAGCGACCTGATTATTATAGCCCTAGAATTTCTGTAGGAATGTCGTCCATCCTTTCAACTCCATAATTTCTCTACACTAGTGGCATTCAGGACTGTGCATGAACTAGCCAAATGTGGGCTCATGGAAATCAGTTCTCATATAAATTTGCACCTTAATTCAATTACGATTGCACTCTTGCCAAATTCTTTGTTACCCAATAATTATGCAGTCTTGTGTAAGTCATTCCCCATTCTTCAAAACTTGGCCAAATGACAACATAGAGTCAATCATTACGATTAATAGGAAGCATGAGACTTGAGGCGCAATGATAAACATGACCCTCATGCAACTGATGTGGAATGATATCGTTAAGGCTAAATGAGAGTTAGCACAAACGATCATGATTACTCAGAGATATCATGAGGTGATGGTGAGGAGAGGACACAAGAGTGTATAATTATGCAGGGTGGAAGGAATATAGGAAATGTAGGATTAGGGAATGGAAGGGTTATAGGAGTATAGGATAGGATTATGAGCATCATTTAAAATGAGGGATAGTTTAGAGGTGCATTCTCATACAGCGTACATTTTAACTATTAATGATCAAATTCAAGCAAATTTGAGTACATACCTGAGCCACTTACAATGATATAGGATAATGATTTGTAAAGATCACCTAGCTTTGATGTAGCGACCAGGTACTAAATAAAAATAATGTTGATAGGGATGGTACTGAAGCTGCTATTGTGCTCTTCGACTATTTTTCTGGAACTGAATTTTAAGTACAAAAATGGAGTACAAAAACTGTAAATCTTCTTTGCACAATGCCATACAAATCATTAAGTTGTGGAGATAACCATCTTTGACTGATGGTAGAAATGAATATTGGTTGTGAAGCAATCCTCATACAAATGAAACATAATACCAATCATGCTCTGAAAATGTTGTTTCTAGAATACATCTGTAATAGCATACTTGCAATTTTTACATAGTATAGTACAGAAACTGCTAGATACAGAGTGTGGAATACAAAATTTAGACATCCTTTTACTCAATGCCATGTAATATGTTGATTATTTCTCTTCAGAAGATAAATAAAACATGTTTATCATCCCATGGATTTTTAACCAGGCCTGGGATGATGACTACCTGAGGCATTTCTTATTTAGAGAGATTGAAATTACCAAAAAGAAAGCTCTAGGGGGGTTTCTTTTCTAGAAGTATTTTGTTGAGCCCAGAAAAGAATAATTATATGCCCAACAGATCCTTAACTACTGCTACTATATTATTTTAATGAGCCTAAAGTATCCATTGCTCGAGGTTGTCATATTTAGAGAGTCTGAACCACCTAAAGGAGACTCCAAGGGGCTTCTTTTCCCTAAACATTTCCTTAAGGCTAGAAAAGAATAAATTTTTACTTAAGGAATCCCTAGGCTACCATTGTCCCATGTAATTTTATGAGCCTAGATTAGTTACTTCTCAGGAGTTTCAATTTTTGAGGGTCTGGAAACGTCCAAAGAAGATTCCAAAAGGATCATTTTCCATATTAATCTGTCAAGTCTGGTTAAAGGAATAAACCTACCCAAGACAAATTTATCCTTTATTCTACATGGGCAATGGGGAGAAACACCTAAAGATATATAAAAATGAAAACCCACTAAGTATTCTATATATATATATATAGATAAATAAGAAAATAACCAGATGAACCAACAAGAGGTTGATCATTTTCGTGAACGAGCACTATCTCTGTATCTCTTCTTACCTCCTGCAAAAATTGTTATCGGGACAGTGGTTGTTGATAGATATTGAGATGGTGACCATTGACTACAAAGGAGGTTTGACTGCCATCAATCGTTTTAATGTGTATTGAACCATTGTCAAACATCTCATCCACCTCATAGGGACCTAACCACTTAGTGGATAATTTTCCTTTAAAGTATGTAAATTAACTGTCATAAAGCAAGGCCCAATCTCCGGGACAGAAAATATTCTTATTAATAAACTTATCATGCAAACGATCTCTATGATATTGAACCAACATAGTTCGATGAAATGCATCTTGTCTAATTTCATCTAGTTCATTCAGTTGCATTAGCCTTTGTTCTTGAGCTTCATTCAGATTCATCCCAAGTTGAGCGGTTGTTCGAAATTTTTTCACTTGGAACTCGATGGGAAGTAAAACCTATTTACCATAAAATAACTCATACGTGGTGTGCCCTGTCACGTTCCTCCAAGTGATGCAGTAAGCCCATAATGCCTCCAACAATTTTTCAGCCCAATATCTGTGATGCAACTGAATGGTCTTGGTTAAGATGGATTCTAATACTTTGTTTGTGGACTCCACCTTGCTGGAAATAATACTGAGAGGGGGGGGGGGGGGGGGGGTGAATCAGTATTATCAAGTTCTTTTAACAAATCTTCCTTATTTATACTTTGAATTATTTTTGCATATCAGTACCATAAAATAATGAGCATGAACAAGAAAAACAGATAGTCACACCAAAGAACACCAGATATAAGGTGGAAACCCAATGTGGGTGAAAACCACCTGCTGCAATATGTCTCTATCTTCTTTCAAATTAGAAACTCTTTTTTTACAATGATTTTGTACTGGTGTAGTCCTTTACCAGTACACAAGCTGCAACCTGCAGAGAGCTACTACTCTCTCTCGTTTTCCGGTCTCTCCTGGAAGGGAGCTACAACCCCCTAAAACATCAAATGATCATCAAGTACATGTAAATTACACAGTCAACTGCAGTAACCAGATCAACAGTAACAGAACTAAACCCTGAACACCTTATCAACAGAAAAATTCAGTCAACAGAAGATCTTAAGACAAATACGCAGTTTTTCTTTCTCTGGCCAGCATCGCTACGCACTTCACCTTCTGCTTCCCTGCGTATACCCGTAGAGAGCCTTCTGCTGCACCACGTACCCACGCACTTCTCATTCAATCGCACTGTGTACTGTTACTGTAGGTATGCAACCAAAGACATTATCGCGTCGCGTACTGCTACTGAAACCACGCACTCAAAGATACTATCGCGCAGCGTACTTTCACTGTGCGTACGCACCTGAGCCTCTGTTGCCCTGCGTACCCACGCAGTTCTTCTTCTTCTGATCTGCGTACCCATGCAGTTCCCTTTCTTCTGTTCTGCGTACACACGCGGATCTCCTGTTTCTCCTCTGCGTACCCACGCACTTGCACCGTTAATCACCTGCGTACTTCTGATTAGGGCCGAATTGGCAGTTCACCAGTGTGCCACAGTTAGTCAGATGCCCGGATTTGATCATGCGCTCGATAGATCACCCTTCACAGATTCGCTTTTAACTTCACTTTCATATAGATCAAGCTTTTAAAACAATAACCCAATATTTCAGATCTTGATATATTCAATTTGCAAAAGATACTTAGCCAAGTGAACTCCTTTGCTTTATATAGGAAAGCTCCTCCTAAAATCATGGATCAATACCATAGATAACCAATACCAGGGGCCCAAAAACATGGGGCTCAATAATAGTAATAATAATATAAAACAATACCACAGGCCAAAACCATAGAATCAAGAGCGGCGGGCTAAATACCACGGGCCAAACATAGGAAACCCCACGTGAACGCACTTCTCTTCCTTGGAGTAAGTGAAATTGGGGGTATGCACCCTCTGAACGGGTGACCTGCGTGGGTGGCCGCAGTTCCTTCATGGTGTACCTGCGTGTACGCATCTTCTGAACTGTTCTCCTGCGTACTTCTTAATTTTCAACATTTTGAGGGTCTGATCAGAGCATTGCCACTTGAGGGTGTTTCCATCAAGTACAACATCTGTAACATAGAGCCATACCAGAATCATAATGCCAACACACCTTCCCATTTGCTTGGGGGTGTTAAGGAGTATATTTCTGATGTTTTTAATTCGGTATTGTTAAGTGAGAGCCTTGACCAATTTTGATGTGAACTGTGTGCCCTTGTCAGTGACAATCTCCCATCGTACCCCAAATCTAGTGAAGATATATTCAAAAATAAATTTCACTACTGCTTTCTTGGTTTTAGCATACAAATATTTGGCTTCCACCCACTTTGTAACATAGTCAGTGTAAACTAAAGTATACTTCTTCTTCTTTGACATGGGGGATATAAGTCCCATGAAATCTAATGCCCATTTCTCAAAAGGCTCGATGGATATTTGTGTCTGAAGGGGCATCTCATTCGAAGAAACTGACCTCCCCATCCTCTGACAAGCATCACAACTGGATACAAACTTTTTATCATCTTTGAAAAGTAAGGACCAATAATACTTGGTACAAAGTACTTTGTATGCAGTCCTCTTGTCTGCAAAGTGCCCCCCACAAGGATCAATGTGGCAGGCTTTCAACATATCAAATATCTCATTTTCTCGCACACATCTCCTCATGTTCAAGTCTGGTCCAGTGTAGAACAAGTCCCCATCGATCCAGGAGTAGTTGGAACTTCATTGTATGATGTTATATTTCTCCCTAGTAGACAGATTTTGCGGCAATTTCCTCGATTCCAGGTAGTTGGAAACATCAGAAAACCAGGGAGTAATGGTAGATATAGCAAACAATTCCTCATCTGGAAAATCATCTGGCACTCGATCTGGTACATTTCCCTTCATGACATTCATTCAAGACAAGAAGCCAGCTGCCAAATTATCTCACCCAGGCCTATCAGTCATAGTTATGTTAAATTATTATAAAAGTGGCAACCATCTAGTGATCCTACCATTAGTGATAGGTTTTCTCATCAGGAATCTAATGGCAGAATGATCGACATGGACAAAAGTCTCATAACTGGTTATGTAATGTCTAAATTTCCTAATGGAATGAACAACTACTAACAATTCCTTTTCATTGACGGTATAATTTAGTTCAACAGGGGAAAGATTCTTTCTAACAAAATAAATAGCGTAAGGTGAGTGATCTTCCATTTTTCCTAAAACTACTCCAAGTGTGGTATATGAAGCATCGGTGCAAATGTGAAATGGCAAGGACCAATTGGGTCCAATACTGGAGTGGTGGAAAACCTGTCTTTTAATACCTAAAAAACATGTTGATAATCATCATTCCAAACAAAGTCAGTGTCCTTAGTTAATAATTTAAATAAAGGTGCTTCAATTCTTGTAAAATTCTCAATAAATCGATGATAGTAACCTGCATGTCCTAGGAAACTTTGTACCTCTTTTTGTGAACTATGAACGGAAATATGTGAGACTACCTCAATCTTGGTTGGATCGACTTTAATTCCTTCAAATGAAACATGATGGCCCAAAACTATCCCCTTAGTTTGAATCATTTTTCATTTACTACTACTAAGGGCTAGGTTGGCTTCTTGACATCGAATAAATACCTTTTCTAGATTTTTCAGAGCTTGACAAAAATCATCTCCATATACAGTGAAGTCGTCCATATAGACTTCCACACAATCATGGATCAAATTAGAAAATATGGCTAGGACAGCTCACTGAAAGGTAGCTGGGGCGTTGCAAAGGCCAAAAGGGGGGACTCGATAGGCATAAGTACCCCAAGGGCAATAAAAGTGTTCTTCTGTTGGTCTTCCTCACCTATTTGAATCTAATTATACCCATTGTACCCATCTAGAAAAGAAAAATACTTCTTACCAGAGAGTGTGTCGAGTACTTGATTGATAAATGGTAGCGAAAAGTAATCTCATAGAGTAGCTTTGTTTAGCTCCATGTAATCCACACATATGTGCCACTTACCATTCTTCTTCAGAACCACCACCAAAGGTGACACCCATCTGCTATCTGAAATAGGATAGATAAAATCTGCATCCAATAACTTCTACAACTCCTCTTTTACAATTTCTTTCAAGGTTGGGTTCATGCGTCTCTGTGGCTGTCGGATTGGTCTCATTTCCTCATTGGTGTAATTGTGGTGGATGCACGTATCTAGGTGTATTTCCCTCATGTCCAAATAGTCCCAGGCGAAAGCTCCAAATTTCTCTTGAACCATGCTCAACAATTGTTGCCTCTACTCTTCGTTTAGTTCCTTACCAATGTACAAAATTTTCACTTCATTGATTTCAACTAGTTAAGTAGTGAGCTCATTGTTGTCCTCTATTGATGTGGACGAGGAAAATATAGTTTGGATGACAAGCTTCCTAAAACTCATTACTGAAAACATTCTAATCACCAATAAAATAAATAGGATAATCAATATAAGAACGGTTAGATAAAAATTTCTGCAAAATATGATCTTCTAATTTTTCCTGGAGTCCTCTATATTTTTCTAATGATAAAAAATGAAACATACAATCCTCATCTCCATAAGGACTCTCTAGCCATAATGGTACTTCAGCAACATTTTGAGCAAGGGGCAAAATTGACAATGTTCAATTACATAATCCATTGGAAATGACCATTTGTAGACTTTGGCACCCTATCACAGCATCTGCAATGGCTAACCAAGGGCATCTTAATACTACAGGGAGTCCTATTTTCTTAGGAGAAATTAAAATGAAATCGATGGGATATTGCCAGGAAGCAATGGTGACCACTATATCTTCTAAAGCTCCCATGGGTTTGATAATGGATTTATCTGCCAATTCTAAAATAATAGGTGTAGGTTTGATCCCTTATAATTGTAAAGATGTCATGGTTTCTGTTATCACAAAATCAAGCACTGAAGGCTGCCAATCAGTAAGACTCTGTGTAACTATTTCAAACCAGGCTTTTGACTAAGGCTTAGCCTCCTTAGTCTGAGAGGGCTCTCTCAAAGGTTATGAATGTTGACTAATGACAAGATGGCTAACTCTTATAAGACACATAAACAAGTATGCTGGCTGGACAACATTGAATTGATTCCCATTGGGCTTATGGAGTCACTCATATCTCAGTAAACAACAACACTATCTTTCATAGAAGTCAGGGCACTTTACATCTAAATGTTCAAACATAACTTACATGAAACCACAGTTTGCCAAGGCATACAGGAAGTCAGAGCATGATCCATGAGTTCTGAGTGATTATGCATTAACAAAACTGTAAACAAACATTAAAGAAAATATACCATCACACATTTGAACAAGAAGATCCATTGTGAATCCTGAGAAGAAAAAACAGTCATTTGCATTACTGAAATCTGTTTATACATAAACCAAAACAGTCTTCTCCAAAACATCCAACCCTCATTACATCAAAGTTTGATCTATATATAGAGGTACACCCTTAACTAATTTGAGCTTCCTCCTCCAGCATGAGGGGAGCTCGATGACTGCTACTAATTACCCCTATCTACCATTTAACTAACTCATTAAATACATTAAGTGCTGAGCTGTAATTACAAAGAGTCCTAACTAAACTAAAACTCTGATTTTATTCTCCTCGTAGCATGATTCTTTCTTGATCCTTGACACCTGTCTCCTTAAAGTTTGGCCGAGATAGCTGAGAGAAGGATGCAATGAACAAGGTAGCTTTGGATACTGAATGCGCTGATGGCTCATTAATTATAAGGATAAAACCCCTGTTTTTCCGGTCCTTGTCTCCCACCATTCTTCAAAAATTAAGCAGCATGTTCCCAGCTCTTTAATACCCCAAAAATAACGAGCATCACCATATTCCCAAATGTGCTGGAAGCTTTGTTGATTGAACAGGTGTACCAACCAACTTCTCGTATGCAGCTCCCTCAAAACCCTAATCACCGAGAATAAAGTGGCTTTATAACCAAAAATCTTAAACTTAGGTTAAAAGATTTCACCTTTTGTTAAAGGTACACCTGGCATATGTTGAATGGCTGTAGCAGCTTCCTTTGATCCCTTTCATGTCACTGAGGTGTTCCCTTTGCAAATTTTTGATTCTTCTTTCAAACTGTTTGCCTGCGTTTTTTAAAAACAACACCTACAGCAGTTTCGCAATTTCGTAGCGCGCTACGAAACTGCGAAACTGTTTTAAACAATTTCCATTTTCCTTGAGATTTTTACTGCTCTGCCACCTGATTGCAAAACTCCTTTTTACCTTGGATATGTATAGCAGGGTCTACATGCCTTCAAAATAATGGAACTTAAACAAAATTTGACAAAATTTAGAATATGACCTTTCTCACCATCAATGAGCAGCCAGTTAACCTAGCTGTGCTTTTAAATCTGCAACCTCTCTCCTTAAAGCTTTGTTTTCAGCTCTTAAACGCATGTTCATTTTTCTAATGAGTTTAGCTTGTTTAAGAGCTAGAACTGTCCATGTATATACATCAGCCACTGAATCTACTTGACCCACTAGGTTTTTACTACCTTTTAACACAGCTCTTCGATAGTTGGCATACCTGACTGCAAGCTCCCTAGTGACATTCTTTGCCTTGGCAATTACATCTTTTGCTGCCTCCATCTGGTTCTTTATGGCTATGATATTACCCCCTTGGGAAATAATGATTGTTCTGTTCTTGCCTTTTTGCTTGATTTGTTTTGCCTCCTCTGTTCTAGACAGCTCTTCAACTACCTCTGTTCTGGGCATCTTTAAAACTTTCTCTCCTTTATGCAGCTTCTCAGCTTCTCTGACTTGTTTCTTTGTAACCGGCCTTCGTGGTTTGAAAATAAATTCCTCACCAGGTTCATCAAATTTTAGTCTCTTTGAAGCTTTGGACTTTTTAGTGTTCTCCGGTGATGATTGAGTTAAATCAATGTGCATTGGTTCAATGTGCACTGGTTCAATGTGCACTGGTTCAACCTGCTCAAACTCAATTGCCTCAAGCAAATCACTCAAACTGGCCTTAGATATTGGACTTTCCTCAACAGCTACTGATTTTCCCTTCTCTTTGCTTAATTGACTCCTTGTCTTAACTCTTGATACTTTTTCTGACCCACTTGATCCAGGTACATCTTTCTTGTGCTTGACCTCTTCTTTTGATGATGGCTAAGGTGGCTCTTTAATAACCAAGGGCTTCACTAATTTATTTAATTTAGTCTTCGTCTTCTTTTTATCCTTTACCTCCTTTCTAAGCTCAGCTATTGTGGGTTCCTCAACTGATTCTTCTCTTTCTCTAACCGGCTGTGGAGTAAGGCCTGTTTTACTCTGAAAACTAGCCATAAAAATAAAAGAGTTCCAATCCCTACCAATTTTCTGAAGACCATCCAGCACTAACAGTTTCACTAAACCATGGTGAAATAATGATGTCTCACAGTCATCCTTTCTTAATTGCACTTTATCACACATTTTGCTGAGACTACGAAACAGGTAAAATGGAATATCTATGGATGCTTTACCAGTAAAGTGCAACAACAACTTAAAGTGATAGGAGTAAACCTTGTTATATCTACCCTCACAGGTTAAATACTTTTGAATACATGTAAGAAGCAGAGCATAGTGCTCCTTAACATAGCTTCTAGGCACAGCCTTTGTTAAATCCTCATTCATATATGCTTCTTTAAGAAATTCTTTGCAGGGGTTCAAATCAAATTTAAAGTTCTTAAACCACTCCTGCCCCCCTCTTGGAATCTCAGTTACATTAGCAATTTCCTCTGGAGATACTTGAAATTCTAACATAGATACTTTAGAACTTAAACCTGTAAAGTTCAAGGCAAACTCCTTTGTTACCTGAGCATGGCCACCCTGCAGCTTCTCACAGAAATTCCAACAGCCAGCATCCTTGAAAGCTTTCCTGACACCTTCGTCTCTCAATGCAAGGTCCAATCCTTCAGGCTCCGTTCTCTGACATCTTCCAGACCTATGCTCCTTTCTCTCCATTCCGCTTTCGAAATTTTTGCACAGAGAATGACCTCCAGCCTCAGCTCAAATGGCAAATTCAAATTTTTAGAACGCAGGCTCGCTTGAAAAAGAAACTCGGGCTCATTTGCAATTCGGATATCTTATCACACAAGCTGGCCACTTTATGCATCATTTACAAACATCATAAAACATCCATGCATGATAAAACCGTTAGAATGATTTTTATGTGCATGCCTATGGATCTATTGGTGGAGTGATGGCTCATAAGTGTTTGGGAGGTACGCCAACTGACAATAACCGGACGGAGACAATGACTCATCCCCAGACATGACCCTTTAGGAATCTGCGCTGCAAAATGCCCGAATCTGCGATTTCGTAGCGCAGATAGTTATAAATCAGCAAAATGCGCTGCAAAATGGCTGGATGCTGACGCGCTGCGAAAAGGCTAAAACATAATTGCGCTACAAAATCAACCAATAAGACTGCGCTGCGAAAATACGGAAAGGACCAGTGACATGTACAAGATAAGACATGGCTTATGCAATCATGATGGAGGATGACCAACAGTATTAGATAATGATTCACATCAAGACCCTTTACAAAAATGACCCCTAAGTAAGAAACATAGGACAAAAACCCATTTGACACCAATTTTTTGACAGTGAACTTTGGACAAAAATTATATACATGTGACTGTAGTTCTAGGTGATAACAGTTTCCAAGGTCATGGCATTAATTTCTACTCCTAAGTTTACAAGGGTGTTTGGTAGAAGTACTCCATTGATTTCAATAGTCACTATGGGATTTCCTGGGTCGCTATATTTTAATGGTAAATCTGAGATTATCCTAGACATTTCACTCATGACTTTTACATTTTGATTCTTGTGTCCTTTCCTTCCCGGTTTCTTAATACAGAGGTCTTTAATGATTTTAGTGTAGATAGTAATGTCTCTAATGGCTTGTAGTAGCAGAATTTTAATAGAAGCATTCCTTAATTATGATTCTAAAACGTATTCAATTGGAATTTCCTCTTTCTTAACAAGTAATCTTTCCGAGTAAGGAGGTTCATTCAATTCTTCTTTTGTTTTTATTTTTCTTGTTGGATATGATTTTCAGTTTGTTCTTGAGGGACCTCTTCCTCAATAATGAGAGTTGATTTTCCTTTATAGACTGTTTTCCCATATCGTAGTCAAATCTCATTTATTGGGATAGCAGTGATCATATAGGTAGGAAAAGGTTGTGCTTCTATGTTTTGTACCAGTTGATGTTTTTCATTATGGTTGGGGTTAGCTATGGGTTGTGCAGACAACAGAGTAGGACGAGACAGGTTTAATGATGGTGGTTCATGCGCATGTGATTGGTTAGATGGTGCAAGTAAAAGTTGATGGAAAGGAGGAATAGGTATCGAGGGTTGTTAATAATGATTTAGGATGTACCCCCGCTAATAAGGTTGAATGTTTAGATTGTAGGACGTACTGGGCATGTTTGAGTATGGAGGATAGGATTGGTTTTGGGGTTGGAAAGTGTTTCCATAAGGATTTTCCCTTCCAATACTGATTCTAAGGACTGTTTTGAGATTGAGGATTAAACCAAGGAGGATAAGATGACTGGAAATCCCAAAGTTGGTTCTGACCATAGGTTTCAGAGCTAGGATCTTGAAACTTGTTTTGATTCGGGATTCTCCAAGAGGGTTTCTTGCTTGTTTGTGAGGAATCATTTGTTTCAACATTATCTTTATAGATAGCCTTTAAACTAGGAAGAGTTGGACACTTCTCGATTGTGTGTTCTAAAGCAAAAATCCCACAAACCTCGAGAAAATTAATGGGACACTCTCTCTCAACATGTTTGTTTCTGCATTTAGGACAAAAGATTGACATGGCAGTGCTCTCATATTCTTTTTTCTTTTTAAGTTTTATTGTCTCAAGCTGGTTACCAATAGTGTTCAGGATATCCATTTTGAAATTTTCCAATAGATTTCCTAATTCCACCCTAGTGACAGCATTAGGTACATATTTCTGATTTCTTGACACATAATCTCGAGAGTTGTCTCAGAGCTTTTTTCCTACTTTAGCCTAACTTCGTGAATAAGTGCGACATAATTCAGCCACTTCAACAAAAGGTTTTTTATAATATCCCCGCCACTTAGAATATTTAAGGTTTCAACACATTCATCCCTTAGTCCCTTCAAAAAGATAGTCTTAACAGTTTTCTCATCTAGGTTTACCCCCCAGGATTTATGGAAATTATAAAAGAAACGTTCAAGATATTCTTCTAGGGTATTGTCTTCTAATTTCTACATTCTTAGAATATTATTCACATCTCTAATTTTGCATAAGTCTTGGTATTTCTTGAGAAAGACGTACTTCATATCATCCTAGGAATAGATGGTGTGTTCACCTAGGATCATAAACCACCTAAGGGTTGCATCTTTTATGGTGGCTCAGAATAACTTGAGCTTATGAGAATCCTCATAATATTTATAACTCCTACATAGAATTTCAAATTCAAATAAGAAGGCAGTTGGTTCTTCGGAAGACTTACCGTAGACGAGCTGAAGAGATGCCATTGGTATGTTTTTCATACTGATATTCCTAGTTACATATAGAATAGGAAACTCAAAAGTGGTTTCTTCTTCCTCTAGTCCTCCCCTTGGTCCTTCATGGTTTCCTCCGAATAGGTTGTGATGTGGGCCTTCTCCTTCCCCCTGACGTTCCTCATTGTTTTGTCCTAATATGTTACAGTGTTGACCTTCTCCTTCTCCCAGACATTCTCTATTATTTTTGTTGTTGCCTTCCTAGTTGGCCATGTTTGTTATTGGTTCTTGAAGAGGCCTATTGATGATTACCTAATCAACAAGAGGTACTGAAGGGTGGTCCTTGATATTAGTTGATTCTAGATCTTCAAATATAATTCCTTCTGTACTTCCAAAAATGATATGTTCAACTGTTTCCTCATCTTGATTCAGGATATCCCTTTCCAAGGCCACTTTATTATCAACACCTCCTTCTTCTTGCTTTATTCTTGCATATCGGTTAGTAGGATTAGTAATTGGTGTCTTTTCTAGGCCAAAAGTTGTAAGAAATTTTTAACTAGCAATAAATCTTCCTTGACTATCCTTAGGTCTACTTCTACTTCTGCGCATAAGGAAATAAAAAGTTCAAAGATAAGTGAGGACAATCAGACTTTGGAGCAAATCCATAGTAGTGGATGCATGGCTCTTCACTCACGTCTTACCGTACTTTCCCTACCCTCTGACTTCCTACAATACCTTTGAAACTCTGTAATAATAATCTTACTCGAACTAAATACAACTCCCCAACAATGATGCCAAAATATTGGGAGTTTTAATTAGTGATTAAATCTCTTACTATTAATTTTCGACCAGGACTCGTAAGCATGAGTTGTACTTCATTTTTGTTTCAAGATTTGAATGTAGAGTATATGATTTTCCTTTTATCCTTAATTACAAAATGACTAATTAAGCACTCATCTCATTCAGGAAAGGAAAGCTTAAAACATTTAAATCAAAAATTCACAGCAAACCAATAATCGAATCGATTCAAGCTCAACGCATAGCCATAATAGAGTCTTCGATTATGAATAATAATGTATTTGAACAATACTTGATAGCCAATAGTTTTGCAATAACAATCTTCTCCCTAGCTAACTCTTAACTCATTACAATTCTGGCCTTTATAGGCATCAATTCATGCTCATAGCAACAATAAACCATACATGGTAAATTCAACGAACTGATGAAATTAAACTTTAATGTCTGATCACTAGAACGACCTTGTCCTTCTTAGCACAACAGATTCTAACAAATCCCAATATTGGCATAGACCTATTTCAATGAGGATGTAGAAGATCTTCATTGTGGAAAACAACGAACTCTTAATCATAATCTCTAGTTGTAGTATCCAAACCTCTAGAAGCACGAATTCTACTAAACCTCCATGGTGTTGAGTACAGATCCTGAATTGGGTTGTTAAGTATAGAAATAGCAAAACAAGGTTGTCGACAAGCACTCCCTCCATCATGACCTATCCATGCTGCCACAATTCTTCAAACTTATCCATAGTAATTAGTTATCTCATTAGGAATAACTTAAACTCAATCAAACCTAACTAAAAATAGTAAAATGACACTAATGAAATTCTTTTACCTCATGTCAGGGTCTTAGTAGGTTTAGGACAGTGATAGTGATGGAAAGGTAGGTGTAGGAGTACTTTCTTTGAAAAAATGGCAAAAATAGAGGTGGAAAATGGTAAAATTGTGGAAAAAACAAGGCACCAACAGAGTCCATCGCCCTATGGGATCCCGATCGTGTTGGTACAGAAGAAGGATGGGACTTCGAGACTCTGTATTGACTATCGGGTGTTGAACAAGATCAATTCTAGAATAGGTACCTGATCCCATGGATTGATGACTTTCTGGACCAACTCAAGGGGGAAAAATATTTCAGCAAAATTGACTTGAAGCCTGGATATCACCAGGTACCAATCGAACACTCTGATGTGTGGAAGACTACCTTCAAATCCAAGGAGGGCCTTTTCGAATGGTTGGTTATGCCTTTTGGGTTGACGACTGCTCCTGCAAACTTCATGAAGCTAATGGATGAAACCTTGAAGCCATTCACCAACTCATTTGTAGTGGTATACTTGGATGACATTATGATCTTCATCCAGAGTTAGGAGGAGCACCTCCACCACATCCAATAAGTTCTCCAAACACTATGGAAACACAAGTTGTGTGCCAATTTGGAGAAATTCACTTTTGGCATGACCCAGGTTCAGTATCTAGGATACATTATTGATGAACGGGGAGTGCATATGGATCCAGCCAAGATCCAAGTCATTCAGGATTGGCCAGCCCCAACCACTCTGACAGAGCTCCATGGATTTATGGGTCTTGCCAATTTCTACCGCAGGTTCGTTTTGGGATTCTATCATATCACTTGGCCCTTGAGTCAAGTCACCAAGGGAGGAGCGAAACAAAATTTCTTTTGGTCTGAATCTCAACAGAATGCATTCACAGAGTTGAAACATCACCTCTTCTCTGCACCAGTGCTCACTTTACCAAAATTGCAACAGTCATTTGAGATCGAGACAGATGTATCTTACTATGCTATTGGGGTGGTCCTTACTCAACAAGGGCATCCAATGGCATATCATGGTGAGACACTTTCAGACATAGTCCGGAAGTATCCCAATTATTACAAAGATATTTATTCCATTGTGCAGACCTGTCGACAATGGAAGCATTACATTTTGGGAAAGGAAATGGTCATCCACACAAACCACTGACCCCTGCAGTTCATACAGATGCAAGGGGAGTTGCATAATGATCGCCATTAAAAGTGTTCCCATGCTTGCAACAGTTCCATTTGAATATCAAGTATAAGAAGGATAGCACCAATAATGTTGCAAACTTCCTCAACCGACCACCGATCATGGCGATAACCACCATGCTCAACTCTTGTGGGCACGAGACTTTTGATTGGCCACTTCTCTAAAAAAGTGACCCAGAATTTGGCCACACATACCAAACACTCTTGGAGGGTCAGTATGTTACAGATTTAACCTCTAGGATGCCCTGTTACGCCACCTGGGACACCTTTTGTTCCTTCAAGCGAGTGAGCCAAGATGATTTGTGAAGTGCACTATAGTCGAGCTACTGGGCATTTTGGGGTCGAGAAAACAATAGTAGTATTGTAGAAGTATTTTTATTGGTTGTATCTTCGATAGGATGTCGGGAAGTACATTAGATCCTACACTTCCTGCGTCATTGCCAAACCGAACATCAAGAAGCAAGGCCTCTATAATCTGATGCTTACCCCTAGTCGACCTTGGGAATCCATCTACATGGATTACTTGTCGGGCCTTCCTTCAACTAAGCATGGAAACAACTGTGTTTTTGTGGTCGTCGACAGATTATCGAAGATGGCCATTATGGTAGCCTGCAAGAAGACTATCACAGCAAAATCCACTGTTAAACTCTTCTTTGACCGAGTGTGGGTACACTTTGGGATCCCACAGTCTATAATCTCAGATCGGGATAGCAGGTTCCTCGATACATTTTGGTCCAGTCTCTGGTTGGTGTTGGACACCAAGCTCACTAAGTCCATAGTTTTCCATCCCAAAACTAATGGCGAGAAAAAGGTCTTCAACAGGATGATCGTATACATTCTATGCATGTACAACTCAAAGAATCCATGCACATGGGATGAGATCCTCCCCTATGTCTAGCACACATATAACTAGGCTCTCCACAGCTCGACTGGCCACAACCCTTTTCAGGTGGTCTTGGGATTCCAACCACTATGTCCCATTTATGTGGCCATACCATTTGCAGCTACTCAGGAAAATTCGGCTCATTTCTAGTCAGAAGTCGATAAGGCAAACAGCTTCATTGAGCGCATCCAACATATTCACCGGTAGTTCCATGAGATTCTAGAGAAATCAAATGACAAGTACAAGTAGTGACATGATCAAAATTGGGTTCCACACAAGTTTCAGGTGGTCGACAAAGTTTGGTTGCATTTGCAGAAGGAACGCCTTACCGGAGCCTATCGGAAACTTAGACCACACTGATATCGTCCTTACACCATTGCCAAGGTTATAGGAGATAATGCATTTGAGCTCATCATTCCTCCATTCTTGGGTCTGCACCAAATGTTCAATGTGGATCGCCTTCGACCCTACTTACCACATTACTATACACATCAGACATTGCAGAACAACTCACACCTATAGAGTTAAATTGAGATTGCATGGAACAAGCTACAACTGATCGCATCATGGACACAAAGATCAAGAACACCAGATAGCAAAGGATCCAACTATACCGAGTTGTCAAAGCAAGCCAACTCCTTCACCAGGGAAAGTGGCTCACCAGGGACCAAGTTCAGCAGAAGTTTCCTCATCTCATGGAGGAACTCAATGCAATGGGGACCATGCTTCCTAAGGGGGGAGGAATGATCCAGGTGGATATTGGTGGCTACCAGCCTATTTCACTTGGACCACCACCATTTTTTCTTTGAGTTTTTCAGTTTCCTTACTTATAGCACAATTTAGTATTTTTGGCAGTTTTTCAGGTCCTGAACTTTCGAAGTCGTTTTGAGGCCCTAAACAACGTTTTTTGGGAAAAATAGGACCAGCATGGGTCGTACAACCATGTTGGTCATTTAAACATATAGTCCTCAGATACATCTTCCTAATGAAGTATTGTGCACATCAAATGGAGATAGTATGCCAAAGTTACGACCTCGAGAAGTTGATGAACCAATTTACCCAAATGGGGCCCATAGTTTGGTGCTTCATCTCCTAAGGTTAGGTTTTTGGATGTTTAGAGTTTTCCATTTTTTATCAATAATAAATAGGCTTTTGAGCCTCATTGTAACATAGTTCACAGGCATGTAGCTACCACATCTCTTCTTAGAGACAAGGTACCATCGCCTGAGCTAGCCTTATTTCCATTCTATTTGTAAGCATATTTCAGTATTTGATATTAATGAAATGAAGTGTTATTTCTGCTGCATCTATGTATTTATGGTTATATCTGTAATTTTTTGTGTTCCTACTTAAATCTGAATCAATGGTATCAGATCAGTCTACTCTTTCTGTATTTTTCTTTGCGTGTCTCCAACGAGGTCAAGATATAGGGAGTTATGGATCGATCTAGTTGAACCTTTGCAAGATAAGCCTCGCAAACCCCGACGGCCACCCATGGGGGAAGAAAATAAATATGAGGGGGCAAGAGATCCTATCAAAATATTGCTCAAGGAGGCCATCAAGAAACAAAGGAATGCAATGATGGATAACTTTGCCCAGATCCTTCAATGGTTACTCACTGACAGCGCATCCACATCTAGCAACCACTCTGGAGGCTCCACTCCTTTTAAGGTACAAGTAAACTTTGACATTACCATATTTGAGGGCGAAATAGATTCAGATGCCATAGATAAATGGCTAAATATACTAGAAGGATATTTTTATGTTCATGATTTTTCCAACCAATAAAATATTACTTTTTCTCTTCTCAAATCCACCCTCCACGTCAAGGACTGGTGGGAAACCTATTGTGAGCAGAAGGATGAAAGTATGTCCTCACTTTTTTCAATCGCACCACTTGGAATTTTTTCCAAGATGCCATCAAGGAGCATTATTACCCTATCGGGAGCTATTAGGTTAAATACATAAAGTGGAAAACGCTGTGGCAGGGAAGGGACCAAGATGTGCCAGAGTTTACCAATGTTTTTTCATACCCTTCGCATGAAGTTGGGTATCAAGGATTCTTAGAATCATTTGGTACTCAAGTACCGTGGCTACCTACACAAATACATCCAAGACAAGATGGAGTTCCTTGACATCTCCTCTCTCGACGCTGCATACCGGTACACCGTCAATATTGGACAGCAGTTTAAACAGAAGAAACGAGACTATGGATTTGTGAATCTGAAGCAAGGGAAAGGTGCCACCAAACCACAGAACAAAGGACAAAGCCAAGGTAGGGTGGCCCAAGACAACCTGCCAAAGCCTCAAGCAAAGAAAAACACCACAAAGCCGAAGAAGGACACGGGGAAGTGGTGTGAGTTCCATAAGAGCTCTACTCACAACACAAGTGAATGTCAGGCCAATCAATCACTGGTGGCCGAGCTGAAGGCTTTAGAATCAAATGCATGTTATGAATCTGAGTCAGAACTTGAAAATGGGAATGATAAAGGGAAGCATATTATCGATACAGAGCCCAACGCCACTATTGCCACCATGAATATCGAGAAGGAGGAACCCGAAGATCCAGAGGAGGAGGAGCGCCTCTTCCACTCCCAGATGTGGGTAAAGGTTTCCACGCTATAGTTCATTGTCGATAGTGGGAGCCAAAAGAACCTCATTTCAGCAAAGGCAATGAAGTGGCTAGGCTTACCGACCACATCACACCCACAACCATACACTATCGGGTGGCTTCACCAAGGACGAGATCTTCACGTGAGCCAGCAGCGTCGCCTTCCATACAGCATCAAGCCCTTCACGGATGAGGTATTATGTGGTGTTGCTCCCCTTGATGTTTTTGATGTATCATCATTCCAACCATACTTGTGGAAGCAACATGTTGTGTATGAGTCAAGGCCTCACATTGTTATTGTTACTTTGGGAAATAATTTGTACAGGATAGCGGAGGTAGATTTTCTTACCGCCATCTCTTTGGTTACTGTAAAATAATGTAGTAAGCTCATTTCCAAAACTAGGAAATTTATTTTCCTAATGATATGCCCTCATGGAAAGAAGAATATGGTGGCCATGACCTCTAGACACGGCCCCTCCGCATGACAACAACAATTGGACAAAGTCATGGAGGAGTACGAGGACATCTTCACCTCCCCCGCAGGGGTGCCTCTACACTGTTAGGTCAAGCACTCCATCGATATGACCCTAGGTGCATCGTTTCAAAATGGACCAATCTATCGGTGATATGTTTTGGAGAACCATGAAATCAAGAGGCAGATTTAGGAGTTGTTGTAGAAAGGTCACATCTAGCCGAGTTCATCGCCTTGTGGGAGCCCGATCGTGTTGGTACAGAAGAAGGATGGGACTTGGAGACTATGTATTGACTATCGGATGTTAAACAAGATCATTGTCTGGAATAAGTACCTGATCCCATGGATTGATGACCTTCTGGAAACTCTAGGGCTTAAGGCAGCATATTCCATCCATAAGGGGGGGACTAGGTCCAGTCTAAATAGGCGCTAAGACTAACGGCTTGAACTCTAAGCTTAATACTAAGGCAAGTGTCCATAGGGCTCTAGGCGGGACTAACCAGGACTAATAAGAAGCTTGTATCTTTAGGCTTTCACGGGGCTAACTCAAGGGGGGAAATATTTCATCAAGATCGACTTGAAGTCTGGATATCACCAAGTACCAATCGAACCCTCTGATGTGTGGAATATTGCCTTCAAAGCCAAGGAGGGCCTTTTTGAATGGTTGGTTATGCCTTTTGGGTTGACGAATGCTCCTACAACCTTCATGAGGCTGATGGATGACATCTTGCAATCATTCACCAACTCATTTGTTGTGGTATACTTAGATGACATCCTGATCTTCATCCAGAGTTTGGAAGAGCACCTCCACAACATCTGATAGGTTCTCCAAACACTGTGGAATCTAGGTTTAGTATCTAGGATACATTATTGATGAATGGGGTGTGCATTTGGAAGTGCATTATATTCAGGCCACTGGGCATTTTGGGGTTGAGAAAACAATATCAGTACTATAGAAGTATTTTTATTGGTCGTATCTTCGACACGATGTCGGGAAGTACATCAGATCCTGCATTGCTTGCGCCATTGCCAAACCAACCATCAAGAAGCAAGGCCTCTATACTCTGATGCTTACCCCTAGTCGACCTTGGGAATCCAACTCCATTGATTACATGTCAGGCCTTCCTTCTACTAAGCATGGAAACAACTATGTTTTTGTGGTCATCGACAGATTATCAAAGATGGCCATTATGGTGGCCTGTAAGAAGAATATCACAGTAGAATCCACTGCTAAACTCTTCTTTGAACGAGTGTGGGTACACTTTGGTATCCCACAATCTATCATCTCATATCATGATAGCAGGTTCCTCAGTACATTTTGGTCCAGTTTCTGGTTGGTGTTGGACACCAAACTCACTAAGTCCACAGTTTTCCATCCCAAAACTAATGGCCAGACAAAGGTCATCAACAGGATGATCATACACATTCTACGCATGTACAACTCAAAGAATCCATGCACATGGGATGAGAGACTTTTCTATGTCTAGCACAACTATAACTAGGCTCTCCACAGCTCGACTGGCCACAACCCTTTTTAGGTGGTCTTGGGATTCCATCCACTATGTCCCATTTATGTGGCCATACCATTTGCACCTACTGAGGCAAATTCAACTCATGTCCAGTCGGAAGTCGATAAGGCAAATAGCTTCATTGAGCACATCCAACATATTCACCAGTACTTCTGTGACATTTTGGAGAAATCAAATGACAAGTACAAGCAGCGACATGATCAACATTGGGTTCCACACAAGTTTCAGGTGGTCGACAAAGTTTGGTTGCATTTGCAGAAGGAACACCTTATTGGAGCCTATCGGAAACTCAGACCACTCTGATATGCTCCTTAGACCATTCCCAAGGTTGTAGGAGAGCATTTGAGCTCATCATTCCTCCATTCTTGGGCCTGCACCTAATGTTCAATGTGGACCGCCTTCGACCCTACTTACCACCATTACTATACACATCAGACATTGCAAAACAGCTCACACCTACAAAGTTAAATCGAGATTGCATGGAACAAGCCACAACTGATTGCATCATGGACACATAGATCAAGAACACTTGACAGCAAAGGATCCAACTATATCAAGTTGTCAAAGCAGGTCAACTCCTTCACCAGGGAAAGTGGCTCACCAGGGACCAAGTTCAGTAGAAGTTTCCTCATCTTATGGAGGAACTCATCGCAATGGGAACCATTGCTTCCTAAGGGGGGCAGGAATGATCCAGGTGGATATTGGTGGCTACCAGCCTATTTCACTTGGACCGCCACCATTGTTTCTTTGATTTTTTCAGTTTCCTTGTAGCACAATTTACTATTTTTGGCAGCTTTTCGAGTCCTGAACTTTCGAAGCTGTTTTGAGGCCCTAAACGAAGTTTTTTGGGAACAATAGGACCAACATGGATCATACACCCATGTTGGGCATTTAAACATTGTATTCCTTAGATACATCTTTCTAACAAGGTATTGTGCACATCAAACGAAGATAGTATGCTAAAGTTACGACCCCGGGAAGTTGATGAACCAATTTACCCAAGTGGGGCCCATAATTTGGTGTTTCATCTCCTACGGTTAAGTTTTTGGATGTTTAAGGTTTTCCATTGTTTCTCAATAATAAATAGGCTTTTGAGCCTCATTGTAACATAGTTTAGAGGCATGTACCTGCCACATCTCTTCTCAGAGACAAGCTATCATCGCCTGAGCTAGCCTTATTTTCATTCTATCTGTAAGCATATTTCATTATTTGATATTAATGAAATGAAGTGTTATTTCTACTGCATATTTGTATTTATGGCTATATCTGTAATTTTTTGTGTTCCTATTTAACTCTAGATCAATGGTATCAGAGCAGTCTTCTCTTTCTCTATTTTTCTTTGCATGTCCCCAATGAGGTCAGGATATAAGGAGTTAGGGCTAGATCTAGTTGAACCTTTGCAAGATCAGCTTCGCAAACCCCGACGGCCGCCCATGGGGGAAGTAAATAAAGATGAGGGGGTAGGAGATCCTATCAAAATATTGCTTGAGGAGGCCCTCAAGAAACAAAGGAATGCAATGATGGATAAATTTTCCCAGATCCTTCAATGGTTACCCACTAACGACGCATCCACATCTAGCAGCAACTCTAGAGGCTCCACTCCTTTTAAGGTACAAGTCAACTTTGGCATTCCCATATTTGAGGGCCAAATAGATGTAGATGTAGTAGATAAATGGCTAAATCTTCTAGAAGGATATTTTTATGTTCATGATTTTTCCAGCAAATAAAAGATTACCTTTTCTCTTCTCAAAGCCACCCCCCACGTCAAGGACTGGTGGGAAACCTACTGTGAGCAGAAGGATGAAAGTACGACCTCACATTTTTCAGTCACACCCACTTGGAATTTCTTATGGGATGCCATCAAGGAGTAGTACTACCTTGTCGGCAACTATTAGGTTAAATACATAAAGTGGACAATGTTGCGGCAGGGAAGGAACCAAGATGTGCTGAAGTTTACCAATGTTTTTCATACCCTTTGCATGAAGTTGGGTATCAAGGATTCTGAGAAACATTTGGTACGCAAGTACTGTGGCTGCCTACACAGATACATCCAAGATGAGATGGAGTTCCTTGACATCTCCTCTCTCGGCACAATATACCGATACACCATCAAGATTAAACAGTAGTTTAAATAGAAGAAACAAGACTTTGGTTTTGTGAATCTGAAGCAAGGGAAAGGTACCACCAAACTGTGGAACAAAGGACAAAGCCAAGGTAGGGCAGCCCAGGACAACCTGCCAAAGCCTCAAGCAAAGAAAAACACCACGAAGCCAAAGAAGGACATGGGAAAGTAGTGTGAGTTCCATAAGAGCTCTACTCACAACACAAGTGAGTGTCAGGCCAATCAGTCACTGGTGGCTGAGTTGAAGGCTTCAGAATCATATGCATGTTATGACTCTGAGTCAAAACCTAATAAGGGGAATGACAAAAGGAAGCAGATTATCGATGCGGAGCCCAATGCCATCGTTGCCACCATGAAGATCCAGAAGGAATAACCTGAAGATCCAGAGAAGGAGGATTGCCTCTTCCACTCCCAGATGTGGGTAAAGGATTCCCCGCTATAGTTCATTGTCGACAATGGGAGTCAAAAGAACCTCATTTCTGGAAAGGTCGTGAAGTGGCTAGGCTTACCAACCACATCACACCCACAACCATACACTATCGGGTGGCCTCACCAAATATGGGATCTTCGCGTGAGCCAGCAGTGTCGCCTTCCATACAACATCAAGCCCTTCACGGATGAGGTATTATGTGGCATTGCTCCCCTTGATGTTTGTGTTGTATTATTATGCCAACCATACTTGTGGAAGCAACATGTTTTGTATGAGTCAAGGCCTCACGTTGTTATTTCTACTTTTGGAAATAAGTTTTATGGGATAGCAGAGGTAGCTCTACCTACCACCATCTCCTTGGTTACTGCAAAATAATGTATTAAGCTCATTTCCAAAACCAAAAAATTTATTTTCCTGATGATACGCCCTCATGGAAAGAAGAAGATGGTGGCCACGACCTCTAGACATGGCCCCTCTGCACGAAAACAAAAGATGGACAAGGTCATGGAGGAGTACGAGGACATCTTCACCTCTCTTGCAGGGGTGCCTCTACACAGTTAGGTCAAGCACTCCATCGATCTAACCCCAGGTGCATTTTTGGCTTAGTGGGGCATGACCCAGGTTCGCAGGTGATTTAGCCAAACAAATCCCAGTACTACTAGCCCTTTCGGCAACAATCCACAGAGCGCAGACTGAGGTCTCACCCGAAGTAGTAGGGGAGGGTGACAGAACCAGGTTTTTGCACCCTAGAGATGTCTGATGGTTTGAAGTGGTCTGCAATTCGACCCTGCGTGCACGTCGCTATGCGCGCTTACCCGTACCTTGCAGCCTGAGATGTTGCCTTTGTACAGCCCTACTTTGGGACTGAACAGTGTTATTAACCAAGTCCTTACTTGTAGCCTAATATTAGTTGATTAACTTAACTTAATTGTATGCTTAACAATATTCACAATTTATATAAGTGCACACAGTAAATAAACAGTATAATGGCCAATGATATCAAACATGTAATATCTTAAGAACAGATACACAGAATTCAGATAAAACTTCTCTTTATTATTTTCTTCCTTCTGTTAAAGACCCAACTCTACCCTTCACACTCAGCTACAAGGGTCGGCGCACTCAGCTGTAGACTCTACTAGGCCTCTGTGCACTCAGCTGCAGGGCCTCTTCCTACTACTACGACCCAAGATACTTAGAATCTTGCTCTATGCTCGCTATCTTATTCTATCTATCTATTGTATTACTTCAATTTTTCTTTACAAATTAGAGCCTCACTCTATTTATAAAATCCCATTATCCGTGTACCATGGGTAGGCCGACACTACATTCAAAACTTAGGGCGGACATCCCTATGACTCTAACATACAATTCACGCTTCGTGCCCTCAATTCGTGGAGCTTTACAACAATAACAACTCAAAACTTGGGCTTTGAGCCCCAAAACGTGTTGTGGGGGGATTCCATGCCCAATAGGCCCCCAACACAAACATCGTGACTCGCCCTTGAGTCACTCTGTCGGCGCGGCGATCTTGGCGTAGAGTCCCTCTAGCTGGTCCCGAACAATCTTGATGTCCACAGCGCACTAGGCTACTACTTGTTGAATCTATTGCATCCTCTCTTCAGAGACCTTTGATTCCGGCGTGCTGCCCTGCATCTGTGCATGCATCCCCTGAATCTACACGAGCTTCCCTTCAATATCTATCGTGATTGTGAAGGCTTCGTCAATCCATGGCTGAACGCACGCTTTGAGAACCGCTACCTTATGGCACGTTGCATCCACTTGATCCTTTAATGCCTTGGCTTGTTACATCCTCGCAAGCCGCTGAGTAAGGACTACTGTCTGCGCAGTTCCTTTGATGTTGTTGTACTACTGCTGGAGTTCACACGCCTCTATCTCCAACCGTTGGATGTTGGGTCCTCCTGCAAAGTCGTGAGGACCTCCAGTGCATGTTCCAACATATTCGTACAGTCGCGCACTGCACTGCCAATATCTTCCAACCCGACTGCAATAGTGCCAGCGCGCTGTTCTCTAATTTCTGGGGGAGTGGATGGTTGCGCCTTCAACCACAGCTTGGCAATCTGAAGGTTCAACTCCAACTAAACATTTATTGTCTCTTCTCTCACGTCGCGGACTCCACTTACCAAACTATGGATCCGCACTTCTACTGGTAGATCTGCTGCAATAGCCAGCTCTGGGATGCGTCAACAAGCGTCATCTACCATCTACACCAACTGTTGGTTCTGCGACACTAGCTCGTCACGCTACAAGATGAGTTGCTCCATGTTGATCTTTTGTTCACTAATAACTTGGATCTCGCAGTTCTCCCTAGCGCGCAGCTCTGTTGTGATCCCATCTTGTAGCTGATATAGCGTTTCCTGGGGAAGGGAAGCTAGATTAAGGCCAAGGCCTTTCATCATGAAAATCGACAGATGATCCATCGCATTTGATGATACTAATTCTCCTTCTCGCAACAATATTTTGTTGGCCATCCTTGCGCGCAACATCTGCTCTGCTACTGAAATGCCTGCTGCGACGTGGGTAGACAAGGTACCTTCCTAAGGGGGTCGCACCTGTAACTCCTGCAGTTGTGCCCTAAGGGCCCGCAACATAGTCTGGTGCTCCATCATAAACTCTTGAAGCACTTCACTTGTGACATTGTGAACCGTCTCACCGATGTCATGGAGATCACCTTTGGTTAAGGTGATCAGGTCAACGGCTAGCTTTGAGGCCTTGACCTTCTTCCTTGGGCCCGATCTCTCTGCGATGTGCGATCATTCTAGTTGTGTGGACATGGCTCCCAGGCCCGCACTCCCTTCTATCATTTCTGTGTCCTCTACCTCCTACCTTAAGGATGTTGCTTGGCCCTCGTCTGCCTGTGTCATTGTTACCTCTGCTGTCTACGTTGTTGCTACTGCTTCTGCAGCCTTCTTCTGCTCCATGACTTTTAGTGCCACTTCACACATTGCCCTTACCTCAGCTGCCGCTTTTTCGTTCCGCCTTCTCTCAACCAGTTGGGTGACGCACAACTTGGCATCATCCTTGTTTTTCTGTGTTGTCTCTTTCTCTTGTTCCGCCAAATCTAGGGTGCACCACTTAGGAGACCATGTCTCCAATACAATAAATATCATGTCGTCAGTGGCTACATATGGTAGCTTCATCCACTACTTCTCCGGATCCTTCTGCACTATGGTATAGATGTTGTGCATATTGGCTTTGAAGTCTGCAAAACTCTGTAGACTATTGTGCACCATAGGTGATAGGTGTGGCCTCCTATTGATCCACATCCAAATGCTCACCTCCATGAGCACCGAGAAAATTTTTGTGTCACGAATCCATTTCACGTCCTTGGTGGCCCAAAGCGAAGCATACTTCGTGGCCTCTAGAAACTCTCTATCAATGTTGGGAAAGTGACTATCCTTCGGCAGTTCTCTCGCTACCAGCAAGATGGACAAGAGCAACCACGCATAGTGGAACGTCTTACCCTACTCCTAGGCTTCGCGACAGTTTAGCAAAAATTCCTGACAGAGGAATTCGGCCGAGTTGAACTGGACCCCCTCCACGCACTACTTGGCTAGCATGACCACTGGCGCTGGTACCTCATCGGTGCAGCACTTCCTCATCACTTTGCTAGACAGGAGTTGAGTGGCCACGTGAACCCCTTTTTCCTTGATGCAGGAGATGGCATAGCCCCTCTTTTTCTTTTCCATCTTATACTTTGCCTTCATGGCTTCTATGAGAGCCAAATCGTTACCTTTTCCGGCTATAGTCGCGGGGTCCTTTCCTTTATAGGGGAGCCGAGAGATACGATGAATGAGGTCTGTTGTGATGGGAATAGGCTCCTCCAGCCATAGGTACCCATCATGCACTAGGTAGAGAAGCTGCCTGATGACGAAAATGGTGATGGGCACGTGGTGGAAATGTGGTATCCATAAAAAGTGCAGCAACCTGGCCTTCTCCACACCATGCAGCCATTTTTTTGGCTCTAACGTTATCACTACCCCCTCCCCCAAAGGGGTGCCTCTGCACGGTTAGGTCAAGCACTCCATCGATCTGGCCCCAGGTGCATTTTTGGATTAGTGGGGCATGACCCAGGTTCGGAGGTGATTTAGCTAAACAAATCTCGGTACAACTGGCCCTTTCGGCAACAGTCCACAGAGCGCAGACTTAGGTCTCAGCTGAAGTAGTAGGGGAGGGTGCTAGAACCTCGTTTCTGCACCCTGGAGATGTCTGATGGTTTGAAGCGGTCTGCGGTTCGACCCTACGTGCACGTCGCTATGCGTGCTTACCTGTACCTTGCAGCCTGAGATGCTACCTTTGCACAGCCCTACTTGGGGACCAAACAATGTTATTACCCAAGTCCTTACTTGTAGCCTGATATTAGTTGATTAACTTAACTTAATTGTATGCTTAACAATATTCACAATTCATATAAGTGCACATAGTAAATAAACAGTATAATGGCCAATGATATCAAACATGTAATATCTTAAGAACAGATACACAGAATTCAGATAAAACTTCTCTTTATTATTTTCTTCCTTATGTTACAGACCCAACTCTACCCTGCGCACTCAGCTGCAAGGGTCTATGCAGTCAGCTGCGGACTCTACTAGGCCTCTGTGCACTCAGCTGCAGGGCCTTTTCCTACTACTACGACCCAAGATACTTAGACTCTTGCTCTATGCTCGCTATCTTATTCTATCTATATATTGTATTACTTCATTTTTTCTTTACAACTTAGAGCCTCACTCTATTTATACAATCCCATGGTCCGTGGACCATGGGTAGGCCGACAATACATTCAAAACTTAGGGCAGATATCCCTATGACTCTAACATACAATTCACGCTTCGTGCCCTCAATTCGTGGAGCTTTACAACAATAACAACTCAAAACTTGGGCTTTGAGCCCCAAAACATGTTATGAGGGGATTCCATGCCCAACAGGCCCCTAATACAAACATCGTGACTCGCCCTCGAGTCACTCTGTCGGCGCAGCACTCTTAGCGTGGAGTCCCTCTAGCTAGTCCCAAACGATCTTGATGTCTGCAGCGCACTGGGCTACTGCTTGCTAAACCTATTGCATCCTCTCTTTGAAGATCTTGATTCCAGCGTGCTGCCCTACATCTGTGCATGCATCCCCTGAATCGGCACGAGCTTCCCTTCAATATCTGTCGTGATTGTGAAGGTTTCGTCAATCCATGGTTGAACGTGCACTTTGAGATTGATTCCTTATGGCACGTTGCATCCACTTGCTCCTTTATTGCCTTGGCTTGTTGCATCCTCGCAAGCCGCTGAGTAAGGACTAATGTCTGCATAGTTCCTTTGATGTTGTCATACTGTTGTTGGAGTTCGCGCGCCTCTATCTCCAACCACTGGATGTTGGGTCCTCCTGCAAATTCGTGAGGACCTCCAGTGCCTGTTCCAACATATTCGTACAGTCACGCACTGCACTGCCAATATCTTCCAACCTGGCTGCAATAGCACCAGTTTTCTATTCTCTGATTTCAGGGGGAGTGGATGGTTGCACCTTCAACTGCAGCTCAGCGATCTGAAGGTTCAGCTCCAACTAAACCTTTATTGTCTCTTCTCTCGTGTCACGCACTCCACATGCAAAACTTTGGATCCACACTTCTACTGGTAGATCTGCTGCGATAGCCAGCTCTGGGACGCATCGACAAGAATCATCTACTGTCTACACCAATCGTTGGTTCTACGACACCAGCTCGTCATGCTACAAGATGAGTTTCTCCAGTTGATCTTTTGTTCACTAAGAACTTGGATCTCGTGGTTATCCCTAGCACGCAGCTCTGCTTTGATCCCATATTGTAGCTAATATAACGTTTCCTAGGTAAGGGTAGCTAGATTAAGGCCAAGGCCTTTCATCATGCTAATCGACAGCTAATCCATCGCATTTGACGATACTAACACTCCTTTTGGCAACACTATTGTGTTGGCCATCCTTACACGTAGCATCTGCTTTGCTACTGAAATGCCTACTGCGACGTGGGTAAACAAGGTACCTTCCTAAGGGGGTCGCACTTGTAACTCCTACAACTGTGCCCTGAGGACCCCCAACATAGTTTGGTGCTCCGTCATAAACTCTTGAAGTGCTTCACTTGTGACATCGCGAACCATCTCACCAATGTCATGGAGATCACCTTCAGTTAAGGTGATCAGGTCAATGGCTAGCTTCTAGGCCTTGACATTCTTCCTTGGGTCCAATCTCTCTACAATGCACGATCATTTTAGCTGTGTGGACGCGTCTCCCAGGTCCGCACTCCCTTTGTCATTTTTGTGTCCTCTACCTCCTACCTTGAGGATGTTACTTGGCCCTCGTCTGCCTGTGTCGCTGCTACCTCTGTTGTCTGCGTTGTTTCTACTGCTTCTGTGGCCTTCTTCTGCTCCACGGCGTTTGGTGCCGCTTCGCACATTTCCCTTACCTCACCTGTCGCTTTTTCGTTCCGCCTTCTCTCGACCAGTTGGGTGACGTGCAACTTGGCATCATCCTTGTTTTTCTATTTTGTCTCTTTCTCCAGTTCCACCAAATCTAGGGTGCACCAGTCAGGAGGCCATGCCTCCAATACAATAAAGATCTCGTCGTCAGTGGCTACATATGGTAGCTTCGTCCACTACTTTGTCGGATCCTTCCACACTATGGTATAGATGTTGTGCATATTGGCTTTGAAGTCTGCAAAACTCTATAGACTATTATGCACCATACATGACAGGTGCGGCCTCCTGTTGATCCACATCCGGATGCTCGCCTCCATGAGTACCCATAAACTTTTTGTGTCGCGAATCCATTTCATGTCCTTAGTGGCCCAAAGCAAAGCGTACTTCGTGGCCTCTGGCAACTCTCTGTCAATGTTGGGAAAGTGACTATCCTTCGGCAATTCTCCCACTACCAGCAAGATGGATAATAGAAACCACGCGTAGTGGAAGGTCTTACCCTACTCCTGGGCTTCACGATAGTTTAGCAAAAATTCCTCAAAGAGGAATTCGGCCGAGTTGAACTAGACCCCCTCCACGGACTGCTTGGCTAGCATGACTACTGGCACCAGTACCTCATCGGTGTAGAACTTCCTCGTCACTTTCCTAGACAGGAGTTGGGTGGCTATGCGCACCCCTTTGTCCTTGATGTTGTAGATGGCATAGCCCCTCTTTTTCTTCTCCATCTTATACTTTGCCTTCATGGCTTCTACGAGATCCAAATCGTTACCTTTTCTATCTATAGTCGCGGGGTCCTTTCCTTTACAGGGGAGCCGAGAGATATGATGAATGAGGTCTGTCGTGATGGGAATAGGCTCCTCCAGCCATAGGTACCCATCATGCACTAGGTAGAGCAGTTGCCTGATGACGAAAATGGTGATGGGCATGTGGTGGAAATGTGGTATCCATAACAAGTGCAACAACCCGGCCTTCTCCACACCGCGCAGCCATTTTCACGGCTCTAATGTTATCACTACTCCCTCAGTGTTCTGCTTCATCAAGTTCCTAGTCTTTAGGTGTGAAAAATTCTCCCTGTCAGCGAGGTCCCAGTCTTTGAAATTCATGGTTGGCATGCAGCCTAGGTGAATGCCCTCAAATACAATACCATCGGGAGTGGGGTCTGGAGCGAGCTTTTCGTTTTGTCCAGATCCTTCGGTACTTTGGTTTTCCCTTTTCACAGAGGGACATAAGCTGGCAATTTTGTTGCAAAGTGCAATGGTTGGATATCCTCCTCCATGTCTTCTTCTTCTTCTGCTGCAGAAATCAGGGCATGTAAGTCTTCTTCTTCCTTGTCTATTTTGATTGTGGTTGCTTTCCCTTTCTCTTCCATAGATATTTTATTGTGCTGCAAATTCCTCGAGAACATTCATACTCGACGAATCGCCTATTTATCCTTCTTGGGCCATGGTGTTTGTGGTGATTTGGGGATTTTTGTCACCACCCCAACGCCTTCTGGGACACCCCCCACCATTTGGGTTTGCGTGGCCTCGCCAGCGGTTACCTCTTTAATCCCCAACCCATCTGTTATCACCTGGATTGAACCTCAGGCTGAAGGAAGGCAATGCTAGCATAACCACAAACCATGCTTAGCCAAGTAGCTAGCCCTACTAGGCCAGGAGAGGGCTCTCCCCATAAGGATCTCTATCAAGATGACTAGATCAGGTAACGGATTTTAGGCTAGGTATAGTAGCTCAGATATAGGTGTTTTTCCAAATCAGGAGGAGCTTGGCAGTTTAGGTCTGATAAATTAGGTCATAAATGCAGGGTGTTCTATGGGGCAAGGTAGACATAAGCTTTAGCACTTTAGGCTTGATGATGTTAGGTGTTTACGACTGATGAGGAGCTAAGAAGGGCATGTGACAATCATGGATCCTTCTTAAACATTAGAAAACATGAAATGTTGAGTGATTTCCAAAAGCAGAGCACTGATACAATGGATTCTACCTATCAAACTTGAAAACATTCAACTAGAAGCAATCGAATGAATGATGGCATACATAAAACATGTAAACAAATGATCACAAAAGAAGAAACTATACTAAAACTCCCTACCACAAGGATCCCATAAAAATAGCTGCAAATCTTATTAATCTCCTTGCCAAACTACTTATAATGATGTACAGTCAAGCTCTGAGCATCCAACTGAGTCCAAAAAAAGGTCCAAAAATACCCTAAAAATGACCTTTCTGCCACTTTTTGGACACACAAAAGCATTCTTGGGCGAATCAAGTTTTGAGTTGTCAAATGACCTCCAAATGCAAAATTTCTAGGTGTTCTGGAAATTATACTTGAAAACCTTTCCAATGATCTATCATGGACTCAATTTGGACGTTGGAAAGGCTTTCAATAGGGACCTAAAAGTGGCACTATGTGTTGAGCCAGTGGCGATGCGCGTAGAGCAAATTTTGCTCAAGATGCCTATTTTTCTAGTTTTCGGCTATGATCATGGATTCTCTCTCATGGTGGATGATTTACTGTTGTAAATGATGTCATGGATTGTAAATATTATGATTAAATAGTTGTAGAGGGTCGATTCATTGCTTAGGAGTTAGTTTGAAGTCAAATGAATCAATTTTTCACTTCTAGAGGCAAGTTGTTGATGATGCCTGTATTCTTGTTCCTTATTTAGTATAAGTTAGATCAGCTCCTCATCTCAGGGATTCAACCCCTAAATATGGGAGGAGGTTGAATGCTTGTCTATATCTTCTTCTTCTTTCTCTTTGTGAGGGATTGGACTCACTTGGATGCTTAGATCTTGATTGTAAATAATTATAAGCAGTTTGGCAGAAGACTAATAAGAATTGCAGATATTTTTATGCGATCCATGCGGTATGGAGTTTTAGTACAGTTTCTTCTTTTGTGATCATATGTTATAATGTTTTGTATGTTTCATTAATCATTCCATTGCTTCTTAGTGAATGTTTTCCAGTTGATAGGCAGATTCCATCATAACACTGCTCTACTTTGGGTAAATATTCACATTTATATGTTTTCTACTATTTAAGAAGGATCCATGATTGTCACATGCCCTTCTTAGCTTCTCACCGGTCTTAAACATCCCACCTCATCAAGCCCTAAAGTGCTAAAGCCTATGCATACCTTGCCCCATAGAACACCCTACATTTCTGACCTAATTTCCCAGACCTAAACTGCCCAACTCCTCCTGATCCAGTGAAACCCCTTCAAAATCCAATCAAAACTTTGTGCTACTATACCTAACTTAAAATCCTTTTCCTGATACAGTCATCTTGGCTGAGATCCTTACAGAGAGAGCCCTCTCCTGACCTAGTAGGGCCAACTACTTGGCTAAGCGTGATTTGTGGTTTCCCTAGCTTGCATTCCTTCAACCTGAGGTTCAATCCAGGTGATAACATAGTGGTGACCATACTGGGGAACATAGTTTTATGTTCCTAAGAAAAATGTATCAAGTTCAGATCTGATTGTTGATGGTGGACAACGATCAGACATAGGAAGGTTGAAATCATTTTCCTGGCAACTCCAAATCAGTTTTGAGATTGGATCCAAGGACTCCAGTGGAGGATGAACCTGACCAACAGAAGCATGAAAGGACAATATGGAAAGATCAAGTATTCAAGTTGGAATTTCATCCAAGACATTATGTTCTTTGCTATAAATTATTTCCTCTATTCTCCCAAGAATGTCAAGAAGGCTTTACAAAGTACACTGTATTTGAGAAAAGATCTTAGACCTACATTGATTCTTTCCCTTTGAAGATTGTGAATACAAAATGTTCACATGCCTTTGATCTTGATCAAGACCCTTCTTCCAAATCTTATGACGACCATCTTCAAACTGATGAGCCTCAAGAGACCAAGACTGATTCTAAACCTTTTGTACATATTCATATACTTTGTAAAATTCTGGATAGATACAAGCCTCTGATTTTACCTCCTATATCCCATGCTTTCCCTAAAAATCATTACCTATATCTACCAATATTTGATGGTGACTGTGACAACATCATTTCTGAGATACATGTATTAAGTTTTGATTCTTTTCTTGACCTTTTTGAAGTTGATGAAGAGGATGTCAGTATTAGGCTTTTTTCTCTTTCTTTGTAAGGAAAAGTCAAGAGTTGGTTCAAAACCTTACTTGATGCACGCATCTCAGATTTCCAGCAGTTCATCGAAGTTTTCCTCGACAAGTGGATGATCAGACAGAACCCTTTCTTGATTCTAGAAGAGTATAACTAGCTAAAAAGACAACCAGGGGAGATAGTACAACAATTTTCTACTAGATTTTTAAACAAGTTTATTGTTTGATGCCTATTAATATAAGACCTCCTCCTGATTCAGCTCTTTTACACTACCCAGAAGCCTTTAATCTGGAAATGGAGTTTCAACTGAGGGAAATGAACCTTACAACACTTGAAGAGATGAAAAACAGTGCAGTAGATGTAGAGGCTAATTTGCTGATCAGAAGGGAAAATTTGAAGGAAGAAGAGATGAAGAGCATAGATCCAGAGGAATCAACATTTTTAGAGGTAAAGCTTGACATTTTGGTAATTGCAGTGGAAGAGATGATGCGAAAGATCACCACAAGGAATGAATATGATATTCAAGACCATGGCTCGCTGATTGAAGAAGAACAAGTGACTGATCCAAAACATTTTCTTTCTTATCCCAGTTGTCATAGATCTGATAATGATTGTTTTATAGATCATCTTGGAGAAGAGAGATCTGTTGATATTACATGTATGCTGGATGATGTGTTTTATACTTATGATTTTCCTGAGTTTGATCAGTATGATGATGATGATGTTCTCCAAACAGAAGCTAGTCTTGAAGACAAATCAGCAGCTGGTTTGTGGAGGGAGGAAGTTCACTTTCAGCAACTCGAATGTAGTGATCAGCTGATGCATATCAGCGATGGAAGTGAGGAGGAAAGTGAAAAAAAAATTGAAGTGAAGGATCTTTGCCTCTTTGTTTTACTTCATTTCAGTTCATCAGAAACCACTTTCGTGCAATCAGAAATCAGCTGTCGATAATTTTTGGTCTTGACCATCTAGTGGGAATGAAATCCTTGTTCAAGACTTCCCATATCTAGATTTGCCACCCCCGAATGTCATTGAATGTCAGGCTACAGATGAAGACTTGGAAACTGGAACATATGATCAAATGATGCAAGATGATTATGTACCATTATGTTTTGAATCATTTCAGTTTTTGACGGGAATTTTGCATAGTATGTCTTCAAATGAGAAACCTGTCGAAAATCATGCAATCTCATTGGAACCAATAGAAAATGGTTTGCAACAGTCTTTCAAGTTTTTCACTATCCAATAGCTTATGTGTTGGATGATGTCTGTAGTCGAAGTCCTTCTCCATTAGCTAATTGTGAGCTTGAAAAAAGTATTGATACAAACTTGATCTGGTAGCCAGTTTCTTTGTCATTTTCAACAGGAGTCTCATCACAAAGCTCAGATGAAAGTTTGGATTCATGGTATGAGGAGAAGAAAATTAATCCATTGGATGAGCTAAGTCCCAGTGCACATGAATTTCAAGATCGTCATGTAGTATTTTTGGAGTCTGATAGAGAATCCATATTATTCAATCTGGTAAAATTTGGATATGTTTATAAGTTTTCATGGGAGTTTCCTTTCAGTAGCTATCTCTTGTTGTTCATAAACAAGCACTTGCGGAGAATTCAAACAATAGCCAGAATTCTTACTTGGTTGCATTGGTTGTTTTATTTCACTTGATCAGGTGATGAATGGAACAGTTAGAGCAGGTTTTATTGAATAAGCTCCATTTCGAGCATCTTTTCCAGTTTCTCAGTTGTTTTTTAGTATTGAGTCAGTTTTTAGTTGAGTAAAAGTCATTTTGTGTCGTCAAGTCGTCAATTTTCAGTCATGCATTTCAATTTAAGTTTTTGACCATATTAGCCCACATGGTTAGGAACTTGGTCTATGGTGTTCTTAAAACCTCCAAGGAGACCATTCCCAATAAGGCCGATGTCAGTGTCATTATTTGCATCCTACCATCAGTGATCAAAAACCCTCTTTTCATATCATTTTAAGGGTTCGATTCAACAATTTTTTATCATTCCACTAGGTCATGCAAAAAATTAGTCACTGATGGTAGTCCTAGTCCAAAAACATCAATCTTCACTAAATGTGATTACTTGCTGACATAGTTTCATATCTTGTTGATTGTTTATCATCCATAAATTTATTTTTATCATGCCATTTGTATCAATCATGAGGTCATTATGTCATCTTTGTTAGTGCCTAAATCTACCTCAGGCTGAAGGAAGGCAGGTCTAGGGTAACATCAAACCACACCTAACCTGGTAGCTAGCCCAAGTGAGGCTTGAGATGACTGATGTAAAGACTAATTTTAGGCTAGGTATATGCTTAGAGGAGTTTGATTGAATTTAATGTTGGTTTGTTGGATCAAATGTAAAAGGAAAATTTGGGTCCGGGGAATGAACTCAGTCTTGCAGAGGTTTCTGTGGGGCGAGGTAGGCAAATGCTTTGGTACTTTGAATTGAGTGAAATGGAGAGTCTTAAGACTGGTGAGGAGCTGGAGAGGGCATAAGAGTCTCAGGAATCCTCTTCAAACAGTTGAAAACATGAAAAACTAAACAAACCCTAGGTAGAGCACTGCAACATCAATGATTTCTACCTTTATCCTTGATTCATTTAGTTCAGATAAAAAGAGAGAGATAATGGCATACATAAACACATGTAAACTTGAATTACAAAAGTAAAAAACAATACCAAATCAACTTGCCACAAGAATCCCACAAAATGTTGCAAACCCTGGTCTATTCCTTTTCCAAACTACAAAGATGAATGTACAATAATGCTCAAAGCATTCACAAGAGTCCAACCTTTACAAATGACTGAAAAAGTACTAGATATAGGCAACAAACAACTCATGCTAGGATTTAGGGGTCGAATTCATGAGTTTAGGAGCTATTTCAACAAGATCTAAACTAAGAACTGAAAAGTAGGCAGTGGAACAGCTTGCCTCTAAAACCTAGGAAACTGATTCATTCAGTTCAAAACCACCTAAACATGATGTTTCTACGTCCATGAGTGAAATTTCAACTTTTTTACATCAAATTCCATCAAGTTACATCAATTTACATCATGATTTTGACCATGAGAGAGAAAAAAGTCAAACTGAAAAAAAACTAGGCGAAAAACAGAGTTTTTTGGCAAAAATGGCAATTTTCCATCCTGTGCACCGCGCCACTTTCCCTATGCATAACACGTTTTTGCAGCTGATTTTAGAAGCCTTCCCGTGCACCAAATTTGCTCCAAGTGAGATTGTTGGAAAGGCCTGTCTATCTACTTTCTAGAACAGGTGGAATTTCTGAATTTGATGTTCATTTACCCCTCCAAAAGTCAGTTCTCCCAACACTGCTTCCTGTGTGGCTAAAAAGAGCAGAGAGGGCAGTTTTGAGGTGTTTTTGACCCTTTTGGAGGCTCAAAACTTGAAAAAACTTTCCAGTAATTTTTGGGTGTTCATAATTTTTCACGAGGAATCCAAAAATGTATATTTTTCCTCCAGAGGAGGTCCCTAGCAAAAGCGAGCACCGAGTGGCGCTACACACCAGGCAAAAAACCTGTTTTTTCCTTCAAAATTCCAAAATTGTCAAAAGTGTGAAAATTTTCTTGAAATTTGGGATGAGTGACCTGCATCAAGTACTATGTTGGGCCAAGGAAGCCTCAGCCAAGATCTTGAGATTATCTTGCTCTTTCTTTCTCCTTAAAGTTTTCCTCAACTTGGCCTTTAAGGTCCTTATCCTCGCTTTGAAAATCTTGTTTCTTGCCAGATAGTGATAGGTCATGTGCCTCAACATCTTTTTCTCCTTATTGGCATTCTCAAGTAGCTTCTCCAAGTGCATGTTTTCCCTCTCAAGCCAAGATTCCCAATCAGCTTCAATATCTTGCTCTAGCAGTGTCAACTTGACTTTTGTTGGGTTGTGTTATATTCTTTCCACGTAGTTAATAGGGGGTTTGAAGGGCACCCGTAACCCCACTTTATGGGGTCCGGGGTAGCGCCCCGGAAAATTTTGGTTTTGGACCATATGTAAGGTTGAGCAGACCCACCTATGGTTTTGTGCATGATTTTCGCACATGTTTTTTGGACGCGATGGTTTTCGATCCATGGTATTGGACGCGATGGATTTCGGTCCATGGTATTGGATGCTTCGGCATGTATAAATATGTATTGTAACATTGAAAGGAACATAATGAAAAATCAAGCTGGCAGTCCCGGTTTTGGGATCCAGGGAAAAATCTCTGTGCATATGTGTTTTATGGGTTATGCTCTCGCATTGTTTATTTTCTTTGTTTAAGAATTCGTATGTAGGTAATTTCTGTACAGGGTTAAAACCTACATTTGGTATCAGAGCTGTTTTGGCTTCAAGGGGACGCCTTTGGTTCTGAGGGGTTTCGCTCGGGCCTGTGGTAGACCCTGTTCAGTGGGAGATCTGCGAGATCAATTCTGGTGCTGAAAAAAAATGACTAAGCTCTCTTGTGGCCCCCTGTGGAAAGAAAACAACAAGTGGGAGATTGTTGGGTTGTGTTATATTCTTTCCACATAGTTAATAGGGGGTTTGAAGGGCACCTGTAACCCCACTTTATGGGGTTCGGGGCAGCGCCCCAGAAAATTTTGGTTTTGGACCATATGTTAGGTTGGGCGGACCCACCTATGGTTTTGTGCATGATTTTCGCACATGTTTTTTGGACGCGATGGTTTTCGGTCCATGGTATTGGACGCGATGGATTTCGATCCATGGTATTGGATGCTTCGGCATGTATAAATATGTATTGTAACATTGAAAGGAACATAATGGAAAATCAAGCTGGTAGTCCCAGTTTTGGGATCCAGGGAAAAATCTCTGTGCATATGTGTTTTATGAGTTATGCTCTCGCATTGTTTATTTTCTTTGTTTAAGAATTTGTATGCAGGTAATTTCTGTACAGGGTTAAAACCTACAACTTTCCTCCTCTTTGTTGTTTGTCGGTTTTCTCTTATGTTTTGCAGCTCCATGATATTTTGTTGGTCTTCCAACTGCTTGTTCCTTGGCTCAAGGTAGTTTATGATCCACTTAGCTCTTTCAAGGTTAAGAAATAAGTCATGAATGTCAGCTTCTTGTTCTTTGATGATCTCCTTGAGTTTTGAGCTTTGAGCCCAAATCAGTGTCCTCATCCTAAATCAGAATGAATTTCTCTCTTGACCTTCAAAAGGCCCTTCATCATGCACTGGTTTTTTTCCTTTGTCCTGTACCTACTTTGCTGAAGAAGAAGGCAAAGCTCCTTTCGCCTGGGTGAAGATAACATTTGCCTATGATCTGATGAAGGAGACGAGACCCCTTCCACCCCGGGTGGAGATAGTACTTGTTTGGCTGCTGCAAATAATCTCCTTGTGCCCTTTTGGTAAGTGAAAAATAATGGCACACTGATGGTTTGAGTCTCATGCACCTCTTACTAATTTGAAGGCCCTCCTACCTCATGAAATAATGATGGGGTCACTTGAGGGCTTTTGAAAACCTCATGTGAAATGAAATCATCCCATGAAACATCCAGCAAGCTCAACTGATGCAAAACCACAATCTTGATCAATGCAAAGTGATAAATGTTGTTGTACTGTTGATGAGGATGTTTCCTTTTCACCAATGTGGTCATTTTCTCAATATTTCTGCAGATGAAATAGGGGATGTTCATCATCCTCACTCTAGTGAAATGCATCAATAATCTGACATGATAGGTGTATAAGCGAGAAAATCTTCCTTCACAGCTGAAGTATTTGATAATGAGCTTCATGAGTGGAGCATATGTGTCCTGTAGGTATCTGAAAGGAAAGAGCCTACTAATTTTCTTCTGATAGCTAGCCTTGATATAAGGCTCATAATGTTCCTTGTCCACTAGCTGTCCTTTATTCCACTGTTCACCCACATTCGGAATACCTATTGCTTCAGCTACAGTCTCAAGTGTCAAAGTGAATGTAACACCTGCCAATTGACCTGGCCATTGTGAAGATAGAGAACAAAAAGTCTAGCAAGATCATGGTGGTATTTCACTCTTTCCACCATCTCACAAAACTGATAGTAAGACTGATGTTTGAAACATGCTACAGCAAGAGGACAAGCCAATAGCTCTATGAGTGTAGTGGGCTCCTCCTGGATGTGTTTTCCTCCCTTGTGTGGTTTTCTTGGTGCATGAATCTCTTGAGAGGAATCACTCATAGTTTCCTCATCCCTTTCATAGGCTCAATCTATTTCCATATTTGCCACTGTTTGGTGTTTCAATGATAAGTATGAAGAGATTTTAAATGAAGAATAGGTGTTTTCTATTTGAAAAATTGGATTGATGAGTGGGACTGTGAATGAGGGATTTTCTGCTGACTGTAGGGTTATAAGGGAGTGATGGGGTTTAGAAATGCAAATTAGGGTTTGGGAATAGTGGGAATTATGTATTAGGGTTTTTAGGGTTTTGGGGATAGGGGAGTAGGATGAGTGGAAATGAAAGGGGGAATGGGAAATGAAATTAGTGGAATGTAGTGAAGGGGATGTGAAAATGATACAAGGGAACAAACAGCAAAAAAGACAATTTTGCAAACCCTAGGTAGTTTTTTCAATGCAACTATGCAACAGTTATGGTTTTATCTTTCATCAATTAGAACACCATTAAAGCTGATCAAATCTCTTGGAATGGCAAAGTGTGAGGTTCCACTTACTTGAGGAAAGTGTTGGAAATAATACTGAGAGGGGGGGTGAAACAGTATTATTAATTTCTTTTCAATAAACCATCCAGACTTATGCTTTAAAGTATTCTTCTGATATTGATAATTAACTTGTATATCAGAACCATATAATAATGAATCAAGAACAGTAAAAACAGATAGTCACACAAAGGAACACCAGATATAAGGTGGAAACCCAATGTGGGTGAAAACCACCTGCTGCAATATGTCTCTATCTTCTTTCTAATAGAATTTCTTTTACAATGATTTTTTACTGGTGCAGTCCTTTACCAGTACGCAGGCTGCAACCTATAGAGAGATACAACTCTCTCTTGTTCTCCAGTCTCTCCTGGAAGGGAGCTACAACCCCCTACTTCGTTCAAGGACCACGTTTCATTAATTTTCAGACTAGATCCAAGAAGATAAAATGGTCATCAAGTACAAACAAATCTTCAGAATTACCCAGACAACAGATCTATCATAATCACTCAAGGGCCAACCCAAGCACCAGATCCATATACACGACAGTTATCACTTGATATAGACAACAGAGGCTGATATCAAGACCCAAACAGAGGATTTACATACTGCTGTGGGTGACCGCTCCCACATCACCTCCTAAATAGCGATTCTCCACACCCAAAGAGACTTTTGTCTTTTGCGTGTCTGCGGCTGCACAGTTTCCTTAAGATCTTCAATTCATTTTTGATACTTTGCCACCGGATCCCCTTTTTCTTTATATAATCATGCTTTTGATAATACCATGAATCGAAACCAGAGGATCTGAAAACTTGAGGCGCAACTGTTTTTACCAATCTCTTAAGAATAGGCTTAAGCGGGAAAAACTATGAAAATGGTCCCAAAACCACAAATGCGGACTTTTAACATAATGCATCCACACTAATAATATATCGGGTCCGCTCTCATCGCTAACAATACATGCCCGACGTCCGATCCGATGGATCGGATGCAATATGCCCCATTAACCAACCTTTATTAATATATCGAGTCCGCTCTCATCGCTAACAATACATGCCCGACGTCCGATCCGATGGATCGGATGCGATATGCCCCATTAACCAGCCTTTATTAATATATCGGGTCCGCTCTCATCGCTAACAATACATGCCCGACGTCTGATCCGATGGATCGGATGTGATATGCCCCATTAACCATCCTTTATTAATATATCGAGTCCTCTCCTTTCATCGCTATCGGCGATTTGAATTGGGAGGCTTATGGGCGAACACCGCGGATGCTATTTAATATGAAATGCTTTTAATTCCTTCATCGGGTCCGACCCCTCTTATCGCAATTGGAGGATTTCACCAAAGTCACATAGCCGGATGCGATATTATTATAAGTCATGTTTGATGCCACCATCGGGTCCACTTGCAATCGGAGGATTGGGGTGGGTGACCCATTATGTATTCCAATATACTGCAGACGCGATATATTATAAACCGTGTTTGATGCCTCCATCGAGTCCGACCGCAATCGGAGGTTTCAACGAAGTCCGACGCGCATATATGCCGAACTGCGGATGCGATATTATTATAAGCCAGAGTTAATGCCACCATCGGGTCCATTGCGATATGCTTCCGGGTTACACAGCCGAAACCCCAATGCGCCGATATGCCGAAACATATATATATATATATATATATATATATATATATATATATATATATATATATATATATATATATATATATATATATATATATATATATATATATATATATATATATATAATTGTTATGCGATATGCCGAAACTTCGATGCCGCAATGATATTATTCATGTAACCGCCGAAAAGGGGATATAATGCATATATATGGGTTTTACGCACCCAACCAACTCCCGATAACGTTAATACATGCATAAGTGGCCTGATCACTCCCGATAATGATTTAGCATGCATATATATGAGAAAAAACCTCTATTCCTCTGATAAGCTCCCAATGGCTCAATGGCTCCCAATAACTGCTTCTTTTTTATATAAACATATGTAAATGGCTCCTCTTGTCTCCTCTTGGCTCTTCTTCTCCGATATGCCCTGTTTTCTCTATTTATCTCTTTTGTAGATGTATATAAGTGAGATGTTCTTCTATGAGTGGGTTGCCATCAAGTACAACACATGTATCATAATGCCAAAAATCTCCCCCTTTGGACTTGATGGCAACAATACCAAATCACTCTCCTCCTTTGACATCAAGGGAAAAGGGCGAACCAAGATATTCTCTTTCCTAGAAAAGCATTCTGCTGTTCATACTCCCCCTGAGTACCTGTTGAAATCTCTGAATGAGCTCCCCCTTTGTATATGCCAAGGTGTACCAATCTGTCCATGCTACATTTTGAAAGATCTGCTCTTGCTGAATTGTGGTATGCATGCTCCACCTAAAATGTATGATCTGCTCCATATCTGTCAACAAAATCTAGGCCAGCAATCATGTTTTCCTTCTGTTCTCCTTTCTGCAGCTAACCCACCTGAAAACAACAACAACTAGAACCAAAAGCTTCTAAGATAATGCCAACAATGAATTATGCTCCCCCTGAACCTTGTACGTGTATCCCCCATAAGAACCTCGCGTACAAGCACCAATCTGAGAATTAACAGCAGGATGATGCGTCGACAATCCCCAGCTTTTGCCTGAGGTATTCAAAAGTCTCCCTGGGCAATGGTTTGGTAAATATATCAGCCACTTGTTCCTTAGAAGAAACATATTCCAACTTGACCTTTTGTTCAAGCACTTGTTCCCTGAGAAAATGATACTTGATTGGTATGTGCTTAGTTTTTGAATGCATGACTGGGTTCTTTGAAATGCTGATTGCACTTGTATTATCACATAAGATGGAGATAGGTGGAGTACAAGTGATTTGGAAATCCTGTAAGGTCTGCATCATCCAAAGAAGTTGGGTGCAACAAGATGCAGCAGCTACATATTCTGCTTCAGCTGTAGATAAGGCAATTGAACTATGTTTCTTGTTGAACCATGATACTAATCTAGAACCCATAAAGAAAGCACCACCACTTGTGTTTTTCCTGTCATCCACACTTCCAGCCCAATCTGCATCTGTGTAAGCATGAAGTGTGAGATATGTGTCTCTAGGATACCATAAGCCATAGTTTTGAGTTCCTTGAAGATATTTGAAGATTCTCTTTACTGCCTGAAGATGAGTTTCCTTTGGATTTGCCTGAAATCTTCCAACTATTCCAACTGCATGCATGATGTCTGGTCGGGTACCTGTCAAATAAAGTAGACTTCCAATCATAGATCTGTATGTTGGTTGATGAACTGTAGCTGATTCATCATTCGCACTAAGACTGCATCCTGTAACCATGGCGGTACATACTAGTTTTGAATCTTCCATGCCATACTTCTTCAAAATCTGCTTGAGGTACTTGGTTTGAGACAAGAAGATACCGTCTTTATTTTGTTGGATTTGGAATCCAAGAAAGTATGTCAGTTCACCTAGTAGGGACATTTCAAATTCTTTCTGCATTATTGAGGCAAAGTTTTGACTCATAGCTTCTTCATTGCTGCCAAAGATAATATCATCTACATACACGACAAGTATTAGCAACTTGTCATTTTCAATTTTTATATAAATATTGTTGTCAGCTGATCCTTTTGAAAAACCTTGTTGATGAAGATATTTGTCCAGACGGTAGTACCAAGCCCTTGGATCCTGTTTAAGACCATAGAGAGCCTTTTTCAATCTGCATACAAGATTTGGATCATTTCCAAGAATGAAACCATCAGGCTGCTCAATGTATACTTCTTCTTCTAAGTCTCCATTCAAAAAGGCTGATTTCACATCCATTTGAAATACTTTGAACTTTTGAAAGCTTGAGAGAGCAAGGAACATTTGGATGGCCTCAAGTCTTGCAACAGGAGCAAAAGTTTCTTCAAAATCTATTCCTTCTTGTTGGGCATACCCTTTACACACCAGTCTTGCCTTGTTTCTAATTACCTCCCCATTTTCGTTCAACTTATTTTTGAAGATCCATTTTGTTCCTATGACATTCTTATCCTTTGGTCTAGGAACCAACTCCCAAGTGTTGTTCTTTTCGATCTGTTCAAGTTCTTCATCCATTGCCTTGACCCAAAATTCATCCTTGCATGCCTCTCTTACATTTTGTGGTTCAGTGGAGGAGAGTAATGCCAAATAGCTTGAAGCTTCTGCAATTGTTCTTCTAGTTTGTACGCCTGCCTCTTTTTGTCCCAAAATCTGAGATTCTGGATGATTCTTCTGTACATACCTAGATGAAGTCTTTTCTTCTATCCTTATCTGTTCCTCTGGTGCTTCTTGAGGTTCTTCTTCTTCATCATTCTGTCTTTGAGGGTAGTCTTCATCTTCTTCGATATTTTCATGATTTACTTGCCTAGGAATGTATCCTTTTTCATCAACCACTACATCAATGTTGTCAACAATTCTTCCAAGTCTTTTATTGTAACACTTATATGCTTTACAATAAGGTGAATAACCAAGGAGAATGCCTTCATCTGCTCTAGGCTCAAGTTTGCCAAGCTGTTCATTAGTATTCTTAATATAGCATTTGCTTCCAAAAATTTTAAAATGCTTTACCGAAGGAGTCTTACCATACCAGAGCTCATGAGGAGTTTGAGTGTTGTTCACTCGGACATTTGTTTTGTTGAGAATAACAACCGCGGCATATGCAGCTTCACCCCAGAAGGTTGTGGGAGTTCCAGACTCATCAAGCATGGCACGAGCCATTTGTTGGACTGTTTTGTTCATCCTTTCCACCACTCCATTTTGCTGAGGAGTCCTTGCTGTAGAGAATTCCCTTTTTATTCCATGCTCTTCACAGAAATCGAAAAATTCATTTGAGGTAAATTCCCCACCTCTGTCAGACCTGAGACACTTAATTTTGTGATCTAATTCATTTTCGACCAAGGCTTTGAAAGATTTGAATTTTTCAAGTGCTTCGTCTTTGTGCTTCATAAGTCCTAACCAAACAAACCTGGAGAAATCATCAATGAATAATATAAGGTATTCCTCTCCTCGAGGTGTCCTTGTCCTAAATGGACCACATACATCTGTATGAATAATTTCGAGAGGTTTGCTCGCTGATCCTTCCTTCTCAGGGAAGTTAGTCCTGGTTTGTTTACCAAACTGACATGATTTACATATTGTGTTGTCTGGAATTTTGATATCTGGAAGATCACGAACTGCCTGATACTTTCATGTTTTCCTTATTTGTGAAAAACTTAGATGCCCCAACCTCTGGTGCCATAACCAGTGCTCATCATCCTTGCTCATATAGCATTGTTGTTGTCCTTCTTCAAATATGTATAGATTGTTTGGAGTTCTTTTGCCTTTGATCACTGTTTCACCTGTATCAAGATCACGAACACGACATCCATTTGATCTAAATATTACCTCGGTTCCTTGATCACACATCTGACTGACACTTAGAAGATTATGTTTCAATCCATCAACGTACAAAACATTTCCAGCCTTGACCTTTTCTTTCAACTGAGCAGTGCCTTGTCCTTTTATGGCCGCAGGAGTATTATTTCCAAAAGAAACCTTCTTTCCCTTTTCTAGAGTAGTATATGATTCAAGTTTTTCTTTATCACCTGTCATATGCTTCGAACATCCGCTGTCGATAAACCATAAATTTTCTTGTCCTTCTGCGTAAAAGGCTATTCCACATCTTTCTGGTTGTGGTTCCTTCATTCTCCATGTTCTGGCATTCGGGCTTTGTTCCTTCTGAGTTGTCTTCCGAAACCTGCTCCTGCATTCAGATTCTTCATGACCGAAGTTATTACAAATGGAACATTCAATTTCACTTTCTAGGGCGGAAAAATTGTTATAGGTCCTTTTCTTGATTCCAGACATACTTCTTTGTTTTTGAGCTTCTCTAGTCATGATTGTCTTATAGGCAACACATTGAGCTGCTTTGTGACCAAAATTATGGCAAGAAAAACATTGCCCATTGAAGAAACTTCTGCAATTATCAAATCTGTCATCCAACTGATTGTAGTTTCTACCAACATCCATTCTTGAGGCAAATTGGGAATATTTTAGCTGTGGCTGGTCGTAGCTTCTGTTTGTAGCTTGCCTCCGATTTTCTTGATAATTTTTTTCGTTCTTGAGATAAATTGTCCCTGATTCACTTGATGATTTCTATTGGGCCTTTGATCGCTCCTTCTTGCTGCATCAATATAACTTTTAGAGGTGGACGCTTGAGATGCTTCTCCATTATATCCCAGACCTGTCTTGATTAATGGAGAACGTTGCACATTGATGATCTCATCCAGAGTTTTAGATCCTTTAACAAATTTAAGATTGAGGGCCTTTGTTTTCTCAATTTCTTTTCGAAGCCCAACAATTTCATATTCTAATTTTTCAAGGGATTGTTCCTTTTCATCAAGTTGAATTTGCAGAGTCTCAATGATCACATTCTTTTCTTCTAAGCATGTCTTGAGTCTAGACATCTCCTCATAATAACTATCTATATCTAGAGCATCCATGTAATCATCATCTTCAAAAGCCATTAAAAGTTTATAGGGATTACTCGTTCATCTTCGTCGCTATTTGATAGACCATCATTGTCTTCATGGGTGTAATAGCTCTTCTTATTTGCATTCTATTTCTTGTTCCATCCAACAGCTTCCTTTCCCTTGTCAATCTTATCCTTATGAGGACATTTGGCAGCATAGTGACCTACTCTTCAACAAGCAAAACATTTGAAGGGTAACTTACCTCTGAATCTACCAGCACCTCATTGAAGATTTCTGACAAAATTTGATTCTTCTTCTTCTTCTGACACATGATTTGATTCAAAGTACTCTCCTTTGCCTGAAGCCTTGAAGGCAACTTCTCTCCTATCTGAAGGACCTCCTTTTCTCATTTGATAAGCAGTTAGAATTCCGTGCAGCTGTGACATGGTGAGAGTTCGTAGATTCTCCTTTTCTTCTATGGCAGACACTTTAGATTCAAACTTGGGGGACAAGGATCTTAGAACTTTTTCAACCACAATAGCCTCTTTTATTTCTTCACCCAAGTTTTTCATGCAGTTAACAATCTCATCTACCCTAAGGAAATAGTTAGCCACACTTTCATCATTATACATTCTGAGATTCTCATACTGAATCCTGAGGGTTTGAAGTTTAGCACACTTTACCTGTTCATCTCCTTCGTAGCTCAAGGCAATCTTGTCCCATATTTCTTTTGTGGATTTATATTGCATAACCTTTACGAATTCTGATTGAGATAAGCATCCCAACAGAGTATTGACTGCTTTAGCATTTGTTTCATATTTCTTTTTCTCGGCCGGATTTGTCGGAGTAGCTGAAGGAAAAGTGTAGCCTGTCTCTATGATATCCCAAACTTACGTACCAAGAGATTGAAGATAGGCAGTAACTCTTACCTTCCAATAATTGAAGTTTGTCCCATCAAAAATCGGTGGCTTGATTGATGCTTCCCTCTCGTATTTGCTCATAATGAACGATCTTCCTTCAAGCGATCAAGCTTCTCTGAAGGACCTGCTCTGATACCAATTGTTGGAAATAATACTAAGAGGGAGGGGGGGGGTGAATCAGTATTATTAATTTCTTTTCAATAAACCATCCAGACTTATGCTTTAAAGTATTCTTCTGATATTGATAATTAACTTGTATATCAGAATCATATAATAATGAATCAAGAACAGTAAAAACAGATAGTCGCACAAAGGAACACCAGATATAAGGTGGAAACCCAATGTGGGTGAAAACCACCTGCTGCAATATGTCTCTATCTTCTTTCTAATAGAATTTCTTTTACAATGATTTTGTACTGGTGCAGTCCTTTACTAGTACGCAGGCTGCAACCTGCAGAGAGCTACAACTCTCTCTCGTTCTCCAGTCTCTCCTGGAAGGGAGTTACAACCCCCTACTTCGTTCAAGGACCATGTTTCATCAATTTTCAGACTAGATCCAAGAAGATAAAATGGTCATCAAGTACAAACAAATCTTCAAAATTACCCAGACAGCAGATCTATCAGAATCACTCAAGGGCCAACTCAAGAACCAGATCCATATACATGACAGTTATCACCCGATATAGACAAAAAAGGATGATATCAAGACCCAAACAGAGGATTTACATACTGCTTTGGGTGACCGCTCCCACATCACCTCCTGAATATAGATTCTCCACACTCGAAGAGACTTCTGTCTTTTGCGTGTCTGCGGTTGCACAGTTTCCTTAAGATCTTCAATTCATTTTCGATACTTTGCCACCAGATCCCCTTTTTCTTTATATAATCATGCTTTTGATAATACCATGAATCGAAACCAAAGGATCTAAAAACTTGAGGCACAACTGTTTTGACCAATCTCTTAAGAATAGGCTTAAGCGGGAAAAACTATGAAAATGGTCCCAAAACCACAAATGCGGACTTTTAACATAATGCATCCACACTAATAATATATCGGATCCGCTCTCATCACTAACAATACATGCCCGACATCCGATCCGATGGATCGGATGCGATATGCCCCATTAACCAGCCTTTATTAATATATCGGGTCCGCTATCATCGCTAACAATACATGCCCGACATCCGATCCGAGGGATCGGATGCGATATGCCCCATTAACCAGCCTTTATTAATATATCGGGTCCACTCTCATCGCTAACAATACATGCCCGACGTCCGATCTAATGGATCGGATGTGATATGCCCCATTAACCATCCTTTATTAATATATCGGGTCCACTCCTTTCATCGCTATCGGCGATTTGAAGTGGGAGGCTTATGGGCGAACACCGCGGATGCGATTTAATATGAAATTCTTTTAATTCCTTCATCGGGTCCGACCCCTCTTATCGCAATCGAAGGATTTCACCAAAGTCACATAGCCGGATGCGATATTATTATAAGCCATGTTTGATGCCACCATCGGGTCCGCTCGTAATCGGAGTATTGGGGTGGATGACCCTTTATGTATTCCGATATACTACGGACGCGATATATTATAAACCGTGATTGATGCCTCCATCGGGTCCGACCGCAATCGGAGGTTTCAACGAAGTCCGACGCGCATATATGCCGAATTGCGGATGCGATATTATTATAAGCCAGAGTTAATGCCACCATCTGGTCCATTGCGATATGTTTCCGGGTTACACAGCCGAAACCCCAATGCGCCGATATGCCGAAACATATATATATATATATATATATATATATATATATATATATATATATATATATATATATATAATTGTTATGCGATATGCCGAAACTTTGATGCCGCAATGATATTATTCATGTAACCGCCGAAAAGGGATATAATGCATATATATGGGTTTTACACACCCAACAAACTCCCAATAACGTTAATACACGCATATGTGGCCTGATCACTCCCGATAATTATTTAGCATGCATATATATGAGAAAAAGCCTCTATTGCTCTGATAAGCTCCCAATGGCTCAATGGCTCCCAATAACTGCTTCTTTTTGATATAAACATATGTAAATGACTCCTCTTGTCTCCTCTTGGCTCTTCTTGTCTGATATGCCCTGTTTTCTCTATTTATCTCTTCTGTAGGTGTATATAAGTGAGATTTTCTTCTATGAGTGGGTTGCCATCAAGTACAACACATGCATCATAATGCCAACAGAAAGAACCTTGCAAGAATTTAGAGCTTGACGAGGTGATTTGACGAAATTTGGGCTTGGAGGGCAGGTGCACCACGCCAAGACACAAGTGCGTCGCGCCACTCAAGTGTGCCGTGCCAGTTCACTTTCCAGTGTTAATTCTACGCTTTGTGTGTCGTGTCGACCAAGTGCGTCGTGCCTCAAACCAGGTATGCCGCGCCAGGATGCTTGGCACAATTTCACTGCAATTTCTCCTTTTGCTCACCAAATCATGATTTGCTCTTGTTTTCTCACTCTTTGGCACAAAAATGAAGTCTTCAATACAAATACACTTTATATACCCATTTACTTTAATTTTTATTTAAAATAAACCCACTTTTCTAATGTTTTCTTTTTACTATGTTTTTCAAAACTCTGTTTTGGCAGTTTGACTTGCTTTTTGACTTTTGATGGAATAATGCTCTGAATTTTTGAATCTTTTGCAGGAGCTGGAGTGCAAGAGTTTGGCTAGGTGACCAAGGCTGCATTTCCGGACTTATTACATATAGGAAAAATAAAATTACATGAAATTTATATACATAGAAGAAAAAACTCTGTTTTTCCTCAAAACAGGGTTTTGAGGAAAAATCAATCACTGAGCATGTGATTATTGAAATTTTTGATACTAAGACTTTATTTGACCTCCTCATGTGCCTGCTAACCATTATTGAGCTTTTACAAGACTTTGATGACAAACCCTAGACCTAATGAGACCTAAAAACCCCAAAAATGGCTTTTGCAAGTGTAAAGACCAAAAATGACTGTAAATGACTTGAATTTGTGAAAATAGGCCAGCAGGTAAAGATCATGAGGGAAAATTCACAATATGCCACTACCATCAGATGATCCATGACCCTAATGGAATGCAGCTGATCAAATGAGACACCTAAAAATGCAATGCAACAAGAGAATTTTGATCACTGATGGAGGGATGAAGATACCGACACTAATAGTCTTGAAATTCAGTCCTTCAAGGTTTCATTAGGTCATTAGGGTTACCAAGGTTCCATTCCATTGCATAAGACCAGAAAGTAAAGGGTGATCAAATAACATCCCTTCACCATGTGAAGATGATTTGTAAAGAGAAATGCGTATTTCATTATGTAACTGTAATAATTTCACCATCCCATGTTGTTAACTCGGTGTTTCACATATGCTAGACCATCAAAAGATCAAGTTTTCAAAGGAAGTAGTCAAGTGAAAGGGTAAAGTTTCAAAGGGTTGAGTGCATGCCAAAGGGAGTTGTTTTTTCCCAAGGGTGTCCAAATCATTATTTTCCACAAGCACTAAACCCTAATTTATCTCACCCATTGAGCTAGGGTTGGCTATGAGATCAGAAACATCTGAGTATATGAGACATAAGGGAGGTCATTTCAGCGATTATGAGGCCATTCCAACACATACAAATCATGTCTCCATCATTTTTCAATAATTCATTCCAAGGGACAAATCATTTGCCACACATAGCGTCGATTTTTCTTCAAACTATGTTTTAGACCAAACAGGGAAGGATTTGGAAAAAGTGAGAGAGGTTCTTGTCTACAATAAGCAAAGGAAGAAAAACCTCCTTCGCTTTTTACATAGGTTTCATGGTTTTAAAGAAATGTCAAAAATGCAGTTATCTCAGGAGAGTTGATGCACTTCTGGAGTGACCTTTGGAAAATCAAAATTTCTCCTCGCTGGAGTGACCAAATGGCTTTCTTGATGAGTCAAATGATAACTAGACAAAGAGATATTTCCAATGACCTATCATGAGTTAAATTTGGAGTTGAGTAAGACCTTCAAAAGTTGACTGCAACATCACTCTGCATTTTGGCAGCCTCATTCTGCAAATTTTGACCAGTCTTGGGAGATTGAGCTTTTGATAGGGAAAATGAACTCCAAATTGAAAAATTCAACATTTTCTGGAAAGTAGACTTGACAAGATTTCCAACGAGCTATCCCTTGTCCAATTTAGATATCGGGAAGGCCTTAAAAAGTGTACTGCAAAAATCATTGTGCGTTCAGCAGGTGGTGCTGCACGTTGAGGCCGGCGCTGCGCGTCTGGAAAAATTTACCATTGTATCTTTACACTAGCGCTACGTGTAGAGGGTGGCACTATGCGTCTAAGTAACGACACTACACGTTGAACAGGAAGGCTAGAAAAGCCTCAAAACTTCCAACAAACTCCAAATTTGTTTTCTCTCACCTGCCTACAAGTAAGTTGACATTCCTTACAGTGTTTTTTGTTTGCATATCCACATCATAATCATCATTTTCCTTGAGAAACATGAAACCCTAAAATCCCCCTTGTATGCCTAAAAACCCTAAACTATCATTGTTCCTCCTATCACTCATTACAGCTCTAAAAACCTATCCCTATTTCCTTATCCCCTATCCCTTTGTCCCTTTATCCCTATTTCATATTTCTCATCCCTTTTATCCCTCTTCCCCAAGGGAAATTTCTCAAAACAAGTCTTCCCTCTCATTTCCTAAATCCTTCATTCATTTCCTAGCCACAAGCTCATCTCCCTTCCCCTCATTCCTAAAACACTCTCACTCATTCCCTCCATACAACCTCAACTTTGCAAACATGGGCAAGGAAGACCTTCCAGCAATGCTCAGGTGAAGATAGATGAGGAGGCCAAGGAGACAAGAACTACTGAGGTGCCTATTTACATGACATATCAGAGAGGCACTAGGAGACTATTTGTAGTAGATAGGCAAGTGTTTTCTCCACAGGATGTGGAAGGGGCCTTTCCTTCTTCAGCAGCCCATAGGAAAATGCTAACTCCATAGGATGTGGAAGGGGCTTTGCCTTCTTCATCGACACAACAGGTACAGGTACAAAAGTTGCACAGGGGAAAGGAAAAGATGCCAGATGATGATGAGGAGGAAAGGGATTTTGAGTTGGCAGAACATGATGAGCCTGAGCAGCCTGACATTGAGACCATTGATTTAGAGGCTCAAGAGAGAGAGACAATCAAGGACATCATCATACAGGAAAAGGAAGCTCAAGTACAAGCTTTGATGGATAACCTAGAAAGGGCCAAGTATGTCATCACATACTTAGAGTAGGAAAATAAATAGTTGAGTGACAAACAAGTCCTCATGGAGCTGGAAATGCTCAAGGCAAAAAGGCAAAGTGGCAAGGAAACACAAGTCACTTTAACCTCTATTGAGCAGGAGATTGAAAAGGATAGGGAGACTTGGCTTGAAAGAGTAAATATACACCTTGAGAAGCTATTAAATAAGGCCAATAGGGACAACAAGATGCTTAGACACATGGCTTATCACTACATGACCTGCAATAGGATTTGCAACATAAGGATCAAGAAGATGAAAGCTAGGTTAAGGCGGGCCTTGAAAAGAAAAAAAGATGAGGATAGGCTTAGGTTGCTTGCTGAAGCTTCCTTGGCTCATCAAGATGCTTGATGGTGGTTCTACTCACCAATTTTGGGCAAGTTTTGGGCAAATTTTGTCATTTGCAAATTTTGAATTTTAATACACAGGAAAACTACTCAAAAGCGCAGTGCCACCGATGTTGCGCTTTTCCTAGGGGCACTCAATGGAGGAATGGCTTGCATTTTTGGATTTAGGGTAGTGAGGACATGCATCCTAGGAAGTTTCAAAAGTTTTGGAGCAAAATTGGTCCACCAAAAGGTCCGAAAACACCCTAAAAATGACCTTTGTGCCACTTTTTGGACACACAGAAGCAGTCTTGGGAGAATCAAGTTTTTTAGGGGCCAAATGAGCTCCAAATATAGAAATTATAGGTTTTCTGTAAAGTATACTTGAAGACCTTTCCAATTAGCTATCATGGGCTCAATTTGGATGCCAAAAAGGCCTTCAAAAGGGACCTGAAAGTGGCGCTATGTGTTGAGCCAGTGGCGCTGCGTGGTTTGCAAATTTTGCTCAGGATGCCTATTTTTCTAGTTTTCGGCTATGATCATGGATTCTCTCTCATGGTGGATGATTTACTGTTGTAAATGATTTCATGGATTTTAAATATGGTGGTTAAATATTTGTAGAGGGTAGATTCATTACTTAAGAGTTAGTTTGGAGTCAAATGAATCAGTTTTTCACTTTTAGAGGCAAGTTGTTGATGATGTCTATATTCTTGTTCCTTGTTTAGTATCAGTTAGATCAACGCCTCATCTCAGGGATTCAACCCCTGAAGATGGGAGGAGGTTGAATGCTTGTCTATATCTTCTTCTTCTTTCTCTTTGTGAGGGGTTGGACTCACTTAGATGCTAAAAGCTTGATTGTAAATCATTGTAAGAAGTTCGGAAGGAGACTAATAAGAATTGCAAATATTTTTATGAGATCCATGTGGTATGGAGTTTTAGTACAGTTTCTTCTTTTGTGATCATATGTTAGAATGTTTTTTATGTTTCATTAATCATTCCATCGCTTCTTAGTGAATGTTTTCAAGTTGATAGGCAAAATCCATCACAGCACCGCTCTGCATTAGGTAAATATTCACGTTTATATGTTTTCTACTGTTTAAGAAGGATCCATGATTATCACATGCCCTTCTTAGCTTCTCACCAGTCTTGTCACATGCCCTAAAGTGCTAAAGCCTATGCCTACCTTGCCCCATAGAACACCCTGCATTTCTAACCTAATTTTCTAAACCTAAACTGCCCAACTCCTCCTGATCCAGCGAAACCCCTTCAAAATCCAATCAAAACCTTGTGCTACTATACATAGCCTAAAATCGTGTTCCTAATCCAATCATCTTGGTTGATATCCTTGCGGATAGAGACCTCTCCCAGCCTAGTAGGGCTAGCTACTTGGCTAAGCGTGGTTTGTGGTTACCCCGGCTTGCCTTCCTTCAACCTGAGGTTCAATCCAGGTGATAACACCATCCTTAGTGGCCGTCATCATCTCTATACTATATTCTATCTCTTGTGAACTTAGGGGATCAATTATAGCTTGGATCTCAACACTTTCTGCTCTGCTCAAACGCTCAATTCTCAAATTACCAAGTGTTGTTCGCTGGCCAACCCTTTGAGTTTTATAGCTCCTTTCGAATTTGAATTCGACCGTTCCCCCCAATTTCGTGCCATTAATGCTTCGTTGGTGGTAGATTTTCCCAAATATTTCCCATAACTTGCATCTTAAATGTACGTCGCCCGCTCCATTTGGCCTCAAATCGGACATCCCGTCATGAATAGTGACACCAACAGTCACTTCCCAGCCAACCCGCGTGGCAGTGCAACCCTCCATGCGCGGTTGTGAACCCTGTGACATTTTGATTCTATGCATATTTCCAATATCACGCAGCTCCCAGGCAGAATATTTTATAGTCCCACACTCCCTTTCAACTGCCTGGAGTGCTAAGATTGTCCTTCCTACGGCTAGTCAAGTGGTTGCACCACCTGTGTGGGGCTCCGTCCCGTCCTTTTTCGTGGTTCGTGGAGAATCTTCATCTGCCATTGTGGTGATCGGCACAATGTAGGTTTTAACCCTGTATAGAAATTACATGCATACGAATTCTAAAACACAGAAAATAAACAATGCGAGAACATAACACATAAAACACATATACACATATTTTCCCCTGGATCCCAAAATTGGGACTACCAACTTGATTTTTCATTATGTTCCTTTCCATGTTACGATACATATTTATACATGTCGAAGCATCAAATACCATGGACTGAAACCATCGCATCTAATACATTGGACCGAAAACCATCGCATCCAATACCGTGGACCGAAAACCATCGCATCCAAAAAACATGTGCGAAAATCATGCACAAAACCATAGGTGGGTCCGCCCAACCTAACATAGGGTCCAAAACCAAAATTTTCCCGGGCACTGCCCTGGACCCCATAAATTGGGGTTATGGGTGCCCTTCAAACCCCCTATTAACTATGTGGAAAGAATATAACACAACCCAACATTCTCCCACTTGTTGTTTTCTTTCCACAAGGGCCACAAGAGAGCTTAGTCATTTTCCCAAACCTGAAATGCCCATTGTCTCTCTACACCAAGAGAACTTCTCAGAGCTCACAGATTTTGTCAATGCATCTGAAGTATTCTTCAAAGTTTTCACCTTTACCAGCAACACCTTTTTGTCTTCTATCATATCCCTCAAAAAGTGATATTGAACATCAATGTGCTTTGTCTTTGAATGATATGTAGGGTTCTTTGCCAAGAAAATTTCACTTTGGCTGTCACAGTCTATCCTTATAGCTTCCTGTACTAACCCCATACTTGAACACAATCTCTACCGCCAAACTACTTCCTTGCTTGCATGAGTGGCTTCCATGTATTCTGCCTCTGTAGTTGATAGTGCCACTACAGGTTGTTTCTTACTCATCCAACTGACTGCTCCTCCAAATAGGTTAAACACATACCCACTTGTAGATCTTCTTTGATCCAGATCTCTAGCCTAGTCTGCATCAACAATGCCACGAATATCTAACACTCTATCCAATCCTGGTCTTCCTTGGTAGTACAGACCATAATCACTAGTGCCATGCAAATACCTGAAAACCCACTTCACTGCTATCTAATGCTCCTTTCCTGGTTTTGACATAAACCTGCTCAATACTCCCACTGCATGTGCAATATCTGGTCTAGTACAAACCATTGCATACATCAGGCTACCGACTACACTTGCATATGGAACACGAGACATGTCATCTTCCTCTTATTATGTCTTCGGACATTGTTCAGAAAATAACCTCACACCTACAGGAATAGGAACCTTCACTGGTTTACTATCCTGCATATTAAACCTCTGCAGTATTGTCTCGACATACTTCCTCTGGTTTAACTAGAGCTTCATCTTTACCTTATCTCTTTTAATTTCCATTCACAAAATATAGTTTGCAGCACCAAGATATTTCATGTCGAATTTGGAGGACAATTGGGTCTTCAAATCTTGGATAATTTCTTTGTCATTTCCAACCGGCAACATATCATCCACATACAAGACCAGATAAATAACAAGGTCACCAATTAATTTAAAATATACACAGTGATCTGCTTTGCTTCTAGTGAAGCCAAGTCCCCGTATAAATGTATCAAATTTCTGATACCACATCCTTGGTGACTTTTTTAACCCATACAGAGACTTCTTTAACTTGCATACCAGTTCTTTTTTACCCTTCACCGCAAAGCCTTCAGTTTGCTTCATGTAGATTTCCTCTTCCAGATCCTCGTGAAGAAATATTGTCTTCACATCCATCTATTCTAACTGAAAATCAAAAGCAGCAGCAACAAATAAAAGTAATCTAATAGAAGTTACCTTGGCAACAGGAGAAAAAATATCACCAAAATCAATTTCCGGCACCTGGGAATAACTTTTTGCTACCAACTGAGCTTTGTGTTTCTCCACTTTTCCTTCTGCATTTGTCTTCTTTTTGAACACCCATTTGTTGCCAATGGGTTTCCTTACAGCCAGCAACTCCACCAGATCCCAAGCCTCATTTTTGTGCAAAGATGCCATTTCATCAACCATGGCCTCTTTCCAAATTTTTCCATTCTCTGAATCCACTGCCTCCTTCACAGTTCTGGGATCATCATTAGTAACAGACAAAGCAAAATTTAAACAGAAAGTAGATGGACTATACCTTTCTGGCTACCTTCTTTCTCGAACTGATCTTCTCACAGCAGTACTTTGTGGCTCTTCATCTTCTGATTCCTCCGTTGTTGTAGAGTCTGATTCTTCCTCCTTTAACTCAAACTCTATCTTCTCAGGTTCCTTTGGTTGGACTTCATGTTTAATAACATCTTTCACCTCTCTGAACACCACATCTCGCCTTGTCACACGGAATTGGTCAAGGGTGCGGACACAGCTGACCTTCCTAGAAGTCTAAGACATTCTAATGACAAACAAGACAAAATGGAGTGATCTTTCTCTAAATACACCTTTTACAACATGAAAACTACAAGTGTTTAGGCTTACCTTATTCCAAAACGCTGTTGTTGAAGTCCGTTCTTGACGATCCGGATGAGCTCCTCCTTCAAGTCAATTCCTGCAACCACAAACAATCAAACAATTACCAAGCACTTGCATTTCATATAATAAAACATATATTCAACATGCAGACCAAGGAACACATGAAATAACTCATTAACACAAGCTATTGAGAAAAATAAACCAGTTTGTATTAATAACGAAACAAAGAAACTCTTACAACCTGGCCTTGGTGTTGTGCAAGTTCCTCCCAGGGTCCATCAAGGGTTTTCCTCTACTTTGACAAAGCTCACCCTCTTCCAAGTAGAATCAAGTAAAGACAATCTCTCCTTACAAAGGCTCTAATGGAAGACCTAAATCCTGCAGCATTTACCCAAAGAAAATGTATAGCTCCAACCTCCTCTCCTTCTGGCTCAATGCCTTTATTTATAGTGCTGTAAAGAGGTTATTCAGGTCCACTATCAATGGGATCATCCCCCTCTTTGGGTGGGATAGCTCCCTTATTGATGGGATAAGTTCCCCCTTAATAGAGATACATGAACCAACTGGAGGCGCATCCAATTCATCAAACCGACCTCTAGAAAGTTCTAGAAGTAACCACAAGTAACTTTTTTAAGATGAAACTCGCGCATTTTGCCTTTTACAGAAGGACGCACCTGTCCCTTAACATACAGAGCGTCCAAGGACGCACCTTTTGTGAACATGGTCAGCGTCCCCGCAGGTAAGGCTAGAGAGAACCTGCGACCCCAGAGATAAACACATTTTTTACAAGACTTTCTCTCTTCTTTGAATTTGAGATGGATAGCAGAGGCATAAGACTTGCCTAAGAGGGTAGCATGACTATTGATTGAGCCATACTAACTGTAAATAGTCATGGTGACATTTTTTAGTGTAACAGATTGCCCCCTAAAGTGCGAAGCCTGGAATAGATTAGGGTTTTGTAATTCTAGGAAGGGTGAAGCGCTTTATCATTTCAAGGATTGTCTTGTGGATGACCTGGTTGGAACCTGCAATTTTCAACACAAAATACATGTATAAGATTATATCATCACTGAGGTAGGCATTCCCATACTCAGATTCAAAACTTTAACTAATGGACTAACTACTCTGATACAGGAATGATCTTGTAGTACATCATTTTTATAGACTTTTGTAGACACAGTATGGACGCAACCATCTGTTTATGATTAGTCTACATAGATAATGAATACAAAACTCCTCGCAGCCTGGATGGTAGAAACTAGATCCAGGGTCTTCACTTCTACTTCCCGAATTGGTACGATTCTAGCCATGTGATTAAATGATTTGATGTCGAACATGTTAGAAACCACTTGATTACCAGTCGATGATGTAAACTGTTAACAAGCGTGAGAGAGACCACCATTAATGTCAATGGTTCTCAAAGTACCAAGCACAACCCGTGAAATGTGAATAGATGTTTTGATGTCGAACACTTCACGGAATCCTTTGATCGAAAGTCAATGATGTAAACTAACGTCAAAGGCGAGAAACCTGCCATTGATGCATGCAGACTTCAAGGTGCTGTCGATTCCTAAGTCATCTTTCTAGATAATGTGTCGATGTCGATAGAAAGCGACCCATTGCAGGCAAGCCCGCAACACGAAATCATTGTTCAAGTTGAAGAAATGTTGCTGTAAGGACTGACTCAGGGATGGTCAAATGGATGACAAGTATTTTGCAGATGAAAGTTTTTCTTGCAGACCTCTTGAACACATAACGACACAACAGATGGCTTGGTGACGAATAACTCAAAGTTAATCCCCGGAACCCGGTTAAAGACTTTCAAAGTGGTTTGGTCAACTGTGAGGTAAAAGATTTCCCAACCCAGGTGAATGAAAAGTGTCGTGTTCAAGAGTGGTAATAAAGTTTCTTCTGAGACAAAAGGTGACAAACAGGTTCATTCTTCTCTCTTTTCCCCCACCATTTCTGGCAAGTACCTCTTTATTTTTAACAAGCTTGAGGAGGATAACATATGCTTGATTATAAGCTCATCCTTCGGATGAGTCCAACCTAGTTTAAATTCGAACCCTAGGAAGGAGTGGTTCGTTCCTGTTTGTAATTGAACAGGTCCTCTACTGTAAAAGTTTTTAACGAGCCCAGTATAGGAGAAACTCGGCGTTTTTCAATTTTAGAGAGTCTGAAAAAACTAAAGAAGACTCCACGTTGAACTTTTTCGTATATTTGTGTCCCTCAAGCCCGAAAAAGTATAAAATAATACCTGGGGGAACCGCTTGATCTTGCGACCAAGGAGTACTTTCATAATAGTGTCGTCGACCTGAAAAGTAAAAAGCGATCAAGGACACGTCGTTTTATTTCCTTATCGAGTTTGAAACGACAAAAACCCGGCAATCTTTTCCTGATTTTACGGTCAGAAAAGAGCTAAAAGGGGACCGTCTTTTAATTCCATTTTAACGAGTGTAAAAGAAACGCTCGACGATCTTTTCATGTTTTAGGAGTCTGAAAAGGGCTTAAAAGAGAACTCCAAGGTTTCACTTTTTCGTAAGTTTTAACGAGTTCGAAAAAGGGATAAAAATGTACTCATGGTTTTCACTTTTTCGTAAGTTTTAATGAGTTCGAAAAAGGGATAAAAATGTACTCATATGGCCGACTTTCAATTTAATTTACGAGTAGGAAAAGACGGAAAGAACTCGGCATTTTCATTTGTTTTACGAGAATGAAAGATAGCAAAATAATCTCGAGATTTTCATGAGTTTAACGAGTCTTGAAAATAACTGAAATTGACTCGAGATAGGTTTCATTTTTACAAAAGCTTGAAACAGAGAAAAACTATGCTTCAGAGTAGTTTCATTTTTACACAAGCTTGAAACAGAGATAAAACTGTGCTTGATGCCCCCTAAGCATAACTGCTAGAGTGCATGCCCCCCTAGCTTCATTTCATTCAACCATTTGGATGAAATGAAGGTTTAGTGACGAGATCATCTAAAAGACTTTGACCTAAAACTGTAAGAAAATTATGCAAAACACCGAAACAACTAACCTAAATATACAACTTAACATTTACGAGATCTAGTCAATCTCTCGACTCAAGTAGAGGAGGATTTGTTTCATTTTTTAATGAGCTTGACATAGGAAAAGAACTATGCTCGGATTCGGTTTCATGTTTACACAAGCTTGAAACGAAAAACTATGCTTGTTACAAGTTCACATGCCCCCAGCATAATGATGCAAATCAAGGTACATGCCCCCCAAGCTTCATTGCATTCAATGAGGTGGATGGAATGAAGCTTTACTTTCAAAATCTTGGAAAGACTCGTGGGAGTTGTTTCATTTTTTAGTGAGCTTGACACAAGACGAGGAACTATGCTCATAACTACTTTCTACAATCTACCTAACAAAAAACTATACTCTAAAAAACCTTGATTCATTGTTTAACGAGCTTGACACAAGACAAGGAACTGTGCTCTAAAAAACCTTGATTCATTTTTTAATGAGCTTGACACAAGACAAGGAACTATGCTCTAAAATCCTTGTTTCATTTTTTAACGAGCTTGACACAAGACAAAGAACTATGCTCATGACTACTCTCTACAATCTACCTACTTAACCTACCCGTGTTTCATTTTTTAACGAGCTTGACACAAGACAAGGAACTATGCTCAAAACGTTCGCATGCCCCCAGCATAATGATGCGAAATGAGGTACATGCCCCCCAGGCTTCATTGCATTCAACCGGCTGGATGAAATGAAGGTTTACTTTCAATATTTAAATTGAAAAGGGAGTTGTTTCATTTTTAAAGAGGTTGACACAAGAAAAGAACTATCCTCATACCTGATTCATTTTTTAACGAGGTGGACTCAGTAACAGGAACTATCCTCAAACCTGATTCATTTTTTAATGAGGTTGACTCAGTAACAGGAACTGTCCTCAAAACCCTACTTTCTACAATCTACCTACATATCCTAAAATCTAGCTGATTCATTTTTTAATGAGGTTGACTCAGTAAAAGAACTGTCCTCATGCTAGCCTATTTCATTTTTAAACGAGGTTGATACAAGAAAAAACTATCCTCGTACTCACTGATTCATTTTTTAACGAGGTCGACACAGTAAAAGGAACTTTCCTCGTACCATCCAGTTTCATTTTTTAACGAGGTTGAGAGAGGAACAAACTATCCTCGTAACAGCCTATTTCATTTTTTAACGAGGTTGATACAGGAAAAACTCTCCTCGTAACATTGATCATGGTTTCCAACTGGAGGAAAGACATGTCAATGGACACACCTTGATCATGGCTTCCAAGAGGTCTTCATCCGAAGGAAGAATACTTCTTGGGAAGGAACACATGTCAAGGGACTCAAAAGGGATAAGAACATCATGTTCAAGTAATCCCATAGAGTTTTCCATGTCAATTACCGGAGCTAAATCAAAGGAAGATGAGCAAACAGTGAGAGGCTCACTTACATCGGTAACTGAAATCATGGGACCGGTTGCCACATAATTAACCCGTGGCAGGGTAGATACCACTTTAGAATCAGGAACATTTAGGGGTGACATATTATTGGTAGTTGAAAAAAGACTAGGGAACGAAAGCTGGTCTACAGTCACAATACTGCCATTGTGAGGGAAAGACATCACGCGAAAGAGTGTCGATACGACAGCTTTCATTGCATAAACATAGTCTCGCCCAAGGAGTAAATTGAAATCCAAGGGACCTCGAACTACCATAAGATCAACACAAACAGTTTTACCTTCCAAGGTAATAGAAAACTTAGGAAGGATCCCTAAAGGTTCACTAATTGTTCTGTTAAAAGCTTTCAGATTCTGCGTAATAGGCGCAAGCTGAGGGGAACCCAAAGCTTTCCAAACAGCTGAGGATAAAATACTAACAGAAGCACCTTCATCTACCTGAGTACGATGTATGTCCCTACCACCAGCCTTGACAATGATTTGGAAAGGGATGGAGGAAGGAAGACGAGGTTCTGTCAGTCTATTCCAATCAAAGGAAAAGACCTCAGTACTTGGAGGGGGTTCTGTAGAAACAGGTGAAATGCCCCCCGGCATAGAAGAATCCGATGTAACAAGAAGAACATCAGCGATATGAAATTTACTCTCGAAAAGGAGAGTGTGATCGACCGAATGTGAAATTGAATCGACCACTTGATCAACTAATGGATCATCAACCTGAGTGACATGAGTTTCACTCTCCAATGGGAGAGTGTGATCGATTGTACTTGAATTTAGATCAATCACTCCGTCAGTTGACGGTAGGTTGGGAGAAAGTTTACGGTAACCAGTTGGAAATTCTTGCTGTGGAACAGTAAGGTTTTCCAACAATGTTGAGGCTTCATCCATGTGAGGGAAAATGTGAGTTTGATGACTCCCTTTGCATAACTTACAAGGAAACCTAACTTTACCCTTTTTCCCAGGAACCTGACTATCACTGGTTGATGGATCAATGGAAAGTTGATGAGATTTTTCTGACCATACTTCCAAGACCTTTGGAATACCAGGACAATTGACAAGGAAGTGGTCACCCTTACAAAGCCTGCAAGGGTATTTGGGTTTACGATGCATGTCGGAATTTTCCTCAACACAACTAACACTTACAGCCGTGGTTGGTTGGTTGACTTCTTTCTTATCTTTCTTCTTCTTCTTCTTCTTCTTCTTCCCTTTCTTCTTCTTCTTAGCCTCCTGGTTACTAGCATCAAGGCTTTTACCAGGCGAAGAGGAAGAAATGGAGGAAGAAAAATTAGGCGAAGAAGGTAAAGGGTCAACAGAAGGTTGGGGATGTTGAGATGGTGAACTCTGTTGAGGTGAAGCATCCGGTTGAGATGGAACAATTGGAGTATTTTGGGCCAACGAAGTTGAAAATAACCATATCGGTAAACCTATTGTAAATCCAGGTAATGACAAAGTAGCCATATAAGGAGGACCAACATTTCCAAAGTAAGGAAAAGTACTAGGATTCTCGTTAGGAGGGGTTCCTAGGTTGATAAATTCCGGAACATTTGCCATTATATTCAACTTCAGTGAATTTTATTAACAATTTAAAACTAAAATTAACAATTAACAATTCACACCTAACAACTAAAATTCACAATTCACACCTATGGTCTCTAAAAGTAAAAACAAACAAATTAACACGCGCTATCAAATCTAGGAGTCAAACCACACACAAACAGTAAGCTCTCCGGACCGAAAACACTAGTTGGTGATGAAGCCCAACATCGCAGAATTCAGTACAGAAATGGCGGGTGGAACAGTTACCCCGGCAACCTGCTTAATGAATAGACCGGCACAAGTTCCTCCACTTTAACCGTCTCGAAGTGAAGTGAACCCCCCGGAAAATCCAAGTGAGTATAACCGACGTCTGCTCCAGGTACAGTGGGACCTTCCCTCCACCGTCACCTCGGTAGAACCCTAAAGATTATGGTCACTAAGGTCACCAACAGTAACAAATACACCTGGGGGAACAGTCTAAACTCCGACAGCACGCAAGGGCAGAGTAGCAAGCTCAATCCCCTTACCGGCTCCTTGACAACAATCCAAGGTTTACCGATAAGTGACCCCTGGCTCCTCGACAATGGTTAATCCGAGGTTTACCGTTTGTAATACGTACTGTCTGGCGTCGTTCCCAACGAGGGGGGAATGATCCCCTCACTGGTTCGGACACGAGCTCGTGCTTCTCCTTTAAGAGGAGCTTTCCCAGAGTGCAATTGAAACAATTGGATTTATTCTACTCAAGATAAACTATCTGTTTGGTTTTGTAGTCTTGGAGAGTTAAGTACTCACCTACTCCAAGACGCTAGCCTAAGCTATGTTGGTGTTTCAGAGCCCTAGAAATGTGAAAATTACTAGATGAATTTTAATTAAGCGCTGTGTTATTAAGGCTGTTATTACTCAAATGGGTAAATGGAGATGAAACCAATGGTGTTATGACCCGACTCAATTGAATGCAATCGAAATATGATAATGCAATCCTTTCAATTCGATGAATCCTAACTAGAGTAAGGAGAGAGTTTCCATTCACTTCCAACAATGCAAAAAATTGATCATTAAGAGAAAATTTAACAAATTCTCTAATGCACTAATTTCATCAAGAAAAACTAATGCAAATCAATTCCAAACCAATTTTTTTTATTTTTATTTTTGTGTAAATTCAAATCAAAGAAAGCTGATCTAAATCTACGATTGATTTTTCAGAATGTAAACTATGCAATTGTAATCTATGCACAATTCACATGAAAAGTATGCAAATGTAATCTATGCACATTTTTCAATAATATTCTGAAAATGAGAATTCTAATTGTGCAAATGTGATCTATGCAAGAGAATTCTCAAACACAAGACGATTCTAATGTGATCTAAGAACCAATCAAGTGCAAGTTGAGAAAATTGGGTGAGAGTTCCAAAGATCAAATAAAAACACTCAAAGGCGATTAACACTCATACACAATTTAGCCCCCCCCCGGCGAATGAGGGGGAAATTTTTTTGCAAAAACAAAAGCAAAAAGATGCAAAATTGTGAAAAGACTGAGACAAACCGCCAAGTAATGACCAATGGAAATCAAATCAAGAATTTCTCAAAAAGAGACTCAAAACACCCAATTGATGAAAGCTAAGAGCAGGAACAAGCTTAGGTGAAGATTCTGGACAAGGGACTAATGAATCTGGGCAGAAAAAACTAAGAAAAAACAAAATCTAAGAGCACAAAAGGCAAAAAATGGAATTTTCTCAAATTTTGGCAAGGGACGCAGGCAACCCGTTAGCACAGGTGCGGGCCCGCTCTGTGCACGCAGCAAAAGTGCGTCCAGGGACGCACTGTGCAGCACTCAGAGGGTGCGTCCATCTGAAAAACTCAAGAAAAACCAAAATAAAACTAATCCTAAGCTAACCCACCCAGAGACAGAATCACAGAGCCAAAACCAGAAAAATAAAAATGATTTTCTCAGAGCAAAGTTCACATAAAGGAAAAGACTTTTCTCATCAATGGAATCTATCCCCAGTATGGTCGCCAATTTGTCACACGGAATTGGTCAAGGGTGCGGACACAGCTGACCTTCCTAGAAGTCTAAGACATTCTAATGACAAACAAGACAAAATGGAGTGATCTTTCTCTAAATACACCTTTTACAACATGAAAACTACAAGTGTTTAGGCTTACCTTATTCCAAAATGCTGTTGTTGAAGTCCGTTCTTGACGATCCGGATGAGCTCCTCCTTCAAGTCAATTCCTGCAACCACAAACAATCAAACAATTACCAAGCACTTGCATTTCATATAATAAAACATATATTCAACATGCAGACCAAGGAACACATGAAATAACTCATTAACACAAGCTATTGAGAAAAATAAACCAGTTTGTATTAATAACGAAACAAAGAAACTCTTACAACCTGGCCTTGGTGTTGTGCAAGTTCCTCCCAGGGTCCATCAAGGGTTTTCCTCTACTTTGACAAAGCTCACCCTCTTCCAAGTAGAATCAAGTAAAGACAATCTCTCCTTACAAAGGCTCTAATGGAAGACCTAAATCCTGCAGCATTTACCCAAAGAAAATGTATAGCTCCAACCTCCTCTCCTTCTGGCTCAATGCCTTTATTTATAGTGCTGTAAAGAGGTTATTCAGGTCCACTATCAATGGGATCATCCCCCTCTTTGGGTGGGATAGCTCCCTTATTGATGGGATAAGTTCCCCCTTAATAGAGATACATGAACCAACTGGAGGCGCATCCAATTCATCAAACCGACCTCTAGAAAGTTCTAGAAGTAACCACAAGTAACTTTTTTAAGATGAAACTCGCGCATTTTGCCTTTTACAGAAGGACGCACCTGTCCCTTAACATACAGAGCGTCCAAGGACGCACCTTTTGTGAACATGGTCAGCGTCCCCGCAGGTAAGGCTAGAGAGAACCTGCGACCCCAGAGATAAACACATTTTTTACAAGACTTTCTCTCTTCTTTGAATTTGAGATGGATAGCAGAGGCATAAGACTTGCCTAAGAGGGTAGCATGACTGTTGATTGAGCCATACTAACTGTAAATAGTCATGGTGACATTTTTTAGTGTAACACGCCTGTACACAACCTTCCTTGTTACAGGGTTCCAAAGCTTATAACCCTTTAAACCATCCTTATACCCAATAAAGATGCACTTTTCAAATTTATTATCCAACTTCGTTTGTTTCCCCTTTGGAACATGTACATATGCATCACATCCAAATACCCTCAGATGTGAAAGAGATGGTTTCTTACCAGTCCATACCTCTTGAGGAGTCTTATCCTCCAACGCTGATGAAGGTACCTTGTTGACCAAGTAACATGCAGTATCCATCGCCTCTACCTAGAATTCCTATCCTAACCCGGCACCACTGAGCATGCTTCTTGCCCTTTCCATCAACATCTTATTCATTCTTTCTGCAACTCCATTTTGCTGAGGTGTATATGGAGTAGTCTTCTACCGTGCTATACCACACTTCTTACATAATTCTTCAAATTCCTTACTGCAAAACTCTCCACCGTTATTTGTCCTTAGCACCTTTATCTTCTTCTCTGTCTGGTTTTCCACCAGAGCCTTAAATTCTTTAAACCTGTCAAAGACTTCAGATTTCTTCTTAAGGAAATATATCCAAGTATTCCTTGAGAAGTCATCTATAAATGATACATAGTACATAGACTTACCCAGTGATGGAACCTTCACAGGTCTAAACACATCACTGTGCACAAGTTCTAATATCTGTTTCACCCTCTTACTACCAAAGGGGAAACTCACCCAATTCTGCTTCCCATATACACAATTTTCACAGAAATCAAAATCCAGAGAGCTATTACTCATACCTTCTACCATACCTTTACCATGAAGTATCCGAAGGCCCTTTTCTCCAATATGTCCAAACCTTTGATACTATAGCATGGTCTTCTCTCCAGAGACCACTAGATTTTCTTCTCCACTTTCAGGAACCATAGAACTATTGCACCCATCAATAATAGTGCTACCTTGCAACTTGCACAGAGCTCCAATCCAAACTCCCCGCATCAATACTAGTGCTCCCTGAAACATCTTACAGGTATCCTTCTCGAACATTGTTTTTACACCTGCATCATCCAGCTTGATAACAGAAATTAGATTTCTGGCTAATGCAGGAATATGTAGAACACCTGGAAGCGTTCTAACCCTTCCACCTTGCAACTTCAACTTTACTTTTCCATGACCAACGATTCTAGCCTTCTTGTCATCCCCCAAGAAGACATCACCACCATCATATTTCTCATACTCGCAGAACCACTCTCTATGGGGAGTGAAGTGAAAGGATGCACTTGAGTCAATCAACCATGCCTCATGATCTACATGTGTACTTGAAGAAGCCAAGTACACATCCTCACATTCATCTGAGGTGATTTTCGCCTCTGCAGAAGGAGCCTCATCAGATCCCTTTCCTTTGTCAGGAGCTTTAGATTTACAATCCCTTTTGTAGTGCCCTTCCTTTCCACATTTCCAGCACACCACCTTTACAGGTTTTCCTGGAGATTTAGATCTCCCTTTAGATTTATATCTCCCACTCGATGACTTATTTTTGTTTTTGTTCTGGGTCTGCCCTCTTATAGACAAGGCATCACCATTTTGGCTCTCCATATTTTTCTGTCTTATCTCCTCTGTCAGCAAGGATGAGACTATTTCATCAAAATGCAAGGTATTTGCATTGCTACCTATTGCAATAACTAGACTATCCCACGAATCTGGTAGAGAACACAACAAACTAATGCACTTACCTTCATCTGAAATTTTAATATCAATAGATGCTACCTAACTTACCACGGTATTAAATGCATTCAGATGCTCTGTCACTAAGTCTCCATCTTTCATCCTCAAGTTATATAGCTTTTTCTGCAGGAATATTTTATTCACCAGAGACTTAGATTGGTACATAGTCCCTAACTTGTCCCACAAAGCCTTCGTCGTAGCTTCCCCTGATACATTCAGCAATACTGAATCTGAGACACATAATCATATTGTGCTCTTTGCCTTTCGATCCAACTTCTTCCATTATTCATCCGACACTCCTGTTGGTTTAGTACCCGGATCTACCACGATCCACTGGTCGTTATCCACCAATAGATCCTCCATCTTGAGTTTCCACAACTCAAAACTCTAACCATCAAATTTCTCAATCTCTATCTTCCATTGATCGCCATCTTCTTTCACCACCAGAATTGATTTCACAGATCTCCCACTGAACAAGGTCTACCACAGGCTCAAGCGAAACCCCTCAGCAACAAAGGCATCCAATTGAAGCCAAAACAGCTCTGATACCAAATGTAGGTTTTAACCCCGTACAGAAATTACCTGCATATGAATTCTAAAACACAAAAAATAAACAATGCGAGAGCATAACACATAAAACACATATACACAGAGATTTTCCCCTGGATCCCAAAACCGGGACTACCAGCTTGATTTTTCATTATGTTCCTTTCAATGTTACAATACATATTTATACATGCCAAAGCATCAAATACCATGGACCGAAAACCATTGCGTCCAATACCATGGACCGAAAACCATCGCATCCAATACCATGGACTGAAAACCATCGCGTCCAAAAAACATGTGCGAAAATCAAGCACAAAACCATAGGTGGGTCCGCCCAACCTAACATAGGGTCCAAAACCAAAATTTTCTGGGGTGTTATCCTGGACCCCATAAAGTGGGGTTACAGGTGCCCTTCAAACCCCCTATTAACTACGTGGAAAGAATATAACACAACCCAACACACTACGCACTCTACTATTTGCAATGCACTACCCTAGCTACTACATTTGGCGATATGTGGTCCCAGCCACGGTAGCAAACTAACCAATTCTTAGAGATAGTCATTCAATTCATTAGTATGATCGTACACACCTTACCTTGCCATCCTTGGTTTATCGACAAGAAATGATTCCTTTATTTCATTTTCTAGCCTCTTTACCTCTGTGTCCATTAAAGCGCTTTTCTCCCTTAGCCGTACCCAGGCTTTTTCAAGTTCACGAAGTCTAAAGTTTCCCCGTCAAATTTCTTCCTGAAGTCTTATATGTTATGTTTCTCTTGGCTGTGTGATTTGTTCATTCTGGGGTTCACGCACTATCAAATCTATGGGTGTTTTTACATGCAGACTCGACTTTGAATGCTACTCAGAGATTACAGTCCCTACTTCATCCCGCAGCTTTGGAATTGCTCTCACGGTCAGGGTTTTTCACATGGTCCTATAGGCCCATCGAACCGCTGGTATGCAGAGATCTCAATTAGTGTGTTTCACATGGTGGACCATGTTCAGCACTTCGCACACCTTGTTAAAGACTTCCCCGTGGATAATCTTTGGCGCACTTTGTCTTTCTTGCTTCTGCGTTTTGTTCCTGTTTTCTATCATGGGAGCAGTGTGCATTTGTGTGGGCTGCGTGCCATATGTCTATACCCATCTGGACAGGTGGGTGCACAAGCTATTTCACCCTTCATAACTAGCTCTCATTCATAGTTGAGGTTTTCCAAATCGTATAAGCATTTCCCTTTTTCATTTGTGCCAATCCCAAAAACTCTGCTGGTGCGTACCCCACCACCTTGCGAGTGTAGCGTGAGTGCCCATTTCAGAGCATCGAACTGCTGTTGTTCTAGCACTTCGCTTTCAAATTTGTTCAAGAATTTATCCACCGATGCCCATCCATCATACATGGTCAAATCCCTTGCGTCTGTTGATACACAGTGTAATGACCTTATCATCATGTTGCAATTTAGTGTGGTTACCTCGTGTAACCGGTTCTGCCATCATTCTACTTCTTCGTCTGAATCCGAAGTGTAGGATTTTTCGCACTCCCACGAAATTCTGCCATCTATTGTTGGATTCACCCAATCCTTCTCTTACATGATTATCTTGTAGATACAATCGAGATTGTCATCACTATCATTGTCGCGCACCGGTTCTGTGTATCACGCTCCTTCGGTAGGATCTAGCGGTACTACTATGCGTTGTGACTTTTTCTCAAAAATCATTTTGTGCTTCTTCAGGTTTATGACTCCGTTCATATCAATGGCCCAGTCTATGCCTAGTAGCATGGGATATGGATTTCTATCATCGACAATCTCTATCACTTTGAAATCTGCAAGCGTTCTCGCACCTTCAATATCCACCGTTACCCCCTGCAATCTTCCCATGGGTAGAATCTTCTGTTGGTTCTCCATTCGTAATTGAATAGGAGACCATCGTAGTGCAGGCCTGCCCATGCATTCCCATGTCTTATTTGGCAGTACATTCATGTCTGATCCTAGGTCTAGAATTACTTTATCTATTTCATACTCACTGATTTTCACTGTCAATCTCATTTCCCTTCCTGCTCGCTATGTATGTTTCTCGAGCTTTCGTACTACGTGTGGCTCTCCTGACCCAATGCACCTAGTGATTAGTTTCTACAGTCCTTTCACAGCCTTGTTGTCACACAAAAGCTTCATACATGTCTCCAAAATGGTAGTGAGCATTGAAGGATCCATCTCTGGTTCTATTTGATCCTTACTACCTGAATTGGAGGCCTCCATGAAGCTATACTTAGCTTCCATGAATGTCTCCTTCATGCACTCCAAATCAAATTCAGGTTCCCTTGTAGGAGCCTTGCAAACCCACGCACTTTCTTAAGGATGCTTACCTCTACCATCTCCGGTTTTGATACCACTTCAAAGCACTATGTTTATGTTTGAGTGCTCTTCGTACGACTCAGACCTCATCATTTGTAGGTTTTGAGTCGGGGGAGGTTGGAGTACTCCTTCATCACGCAACCTCACTATCAATGTAGGGCAGTCCTCCATCTCATGATCGAATTCGGTATAGTATAAACATGATGCTCTCGTCGGATTAGTACAATCGTGGGCATAGTGCCTTGGCCCTCCGCAATTGTAACAAATTAGTTTTCTGCGACCCCTTCCTAGTCCCATTCCACCTCGACCTCAGCCACACCCCTGAAATCCAGCATGCGCCATCCTTGCATTTAGATTGAGGGCTCATGTTTCAGTTTGCACTCTATAGGCAGGAGTTTGATCCATCATTAGCTCGTAACTTCTACAGGTGCACTCATCATGGCCTACCGACCTGTAGAAATTACAGAACAATTGCTAGGACGTCTGCGTATACTTCTGTAATAGGTGACATTTATCTGCAGTGTTTTTTCCTCCTATCTAACAAATCGCGCACCATAATGCAGGTGTCGCGCTCGGTCCTGCTTGTGCCTCTGGTCTTAATGGCATTGGCCCTCCTCCCGCCAAGTAATTCATAAAAACTAGACAGTGGTCCTTGTCATGCCCCGAGCCTTTGCATTTTATGCACCATACCTCCTTGCGTGCCTCTGGCCAAGTTGTCCTATCATGTTTCAAACTCTGCATTTCCAAACACAAATTTTGGAGATGCGCATGGATTTGTTGGACTCCCAGACCTATATTGGGGTCTCGTGCAATCTCCAAAGCTTCGGCCTGGGTGGATAGATTTTGTTGTGATAGGGCCATCCTTAAATGCGGTTTCAGTGATGCTACAAACCATGTGTGGTGTTTTCCATCCATCAGGTCATGTTGGCTTCGTGAATCATACTCTTTAGTCTCTAGTCTAGATCCCATGGGGTATCGCCTGGAAGCATCATGATTTCCTTAAACCCGATAATCGATTGTGTCTCTGAGTTTGGCCTGCTAAATTCCCTATTTAGCGTGGCCTGGATATCTACGATCCCTCGTTTGGATGGTCATTAGAATGCTTAATGTACCACGTTAGTGCGTGATCCTGCAATGAACTTACGAGTGTTTCCTTATTTATATTTTCATCCACGACTCCTTGTTCTTTCCATACAGCCTTTACTACAAACCAAAATTGGTCCAGATCTTCGTTCCCTACTCCTCTGAATACTAGCAATTTTATCTCACTATATTGAGCTATGGTGGTGGTGGAGGTGGTGTGGGTGGAGATGGGGTTGACAATAGTGAAATTGGTGGTGGTGTAGGTGGGGGTGGTAGGCGCGGAATTCGCTACCTTATCAGACTAATCGCGCTTCTCGGAGAAACTTTCGCTAGCTCTTCCTCACTTTCCCATCGCGGCGAAATCAAGGGCCTATTTTATATCTCTGTGATACCTTCATTTCTGTAGATCCTCCCACTTCGCGTAGTCCCAAACATCAATTTATTTGCAGAACCCGCTTTTCACACAATAGCATTTTGATCCAAGTGTTCAATGATTTAATGTACTTACCTCGCGATCCCTTGAGGAAGCAACGTTCCACTTCGTTGTAGCTGATGGTCATATCTAACGTGAACTCGGTGATAAATCCTCCTATAATTTGATCGAGCCAATGGTCCACAGCGCACGCAATCTTATCTTCTAACGCTTCTAGTCTGCGCACCAATTCTAGAGTCCACATAATCAGTTTGTTGAGCCGACACCTTCCCTGACTGTCTGCTAGCTTCAAGATCCACTCGTATAGCTCAGAGGGGAAGGATGCAAAGAAAATTTCATGGATTTCCATATATAAGTAGCACTCTAACCATTGTTCCTTTGATACTCACAAATTTCTGTTTTCCTATGCCGCAAACTCGTGAATCTTTCTATCCAACCACCCTTCAATTTCTTTCTTTGTTGGGTTCCAGTGACACAACATCAGACATCCCTTATGTATATCCCATGTCTCGGAAACGGAACCATTTTTTGGCTTAGTGGGGCCTGACCCAGGTTCGGAGGTGATTTAGCCAAACAAATCCCAATACTACTAGTCCTTTCGGCAACAGTCCGCGGAGTGCAGACTGAGGTCTCACCCAAAGTAGTAGGGAAGGGTGCTAGAACCAGGTTTCCGCACCCTGGAGATTTCTGATGGTTTGAAGTGGTCTACAGTTTGACCCTGTGTGCACATCGCTACGCGCGCTTACCCGTACCTCGTAGCCTGAGATGTTGCCTTCGCGCAGCCCTACTCGGGGACCAAATAGTGTTATTACCCAATTCCTTACTTTTAGGCCGATATTAGTTAATTAACTTAACTTAATTGTACGCTTAACAATATTCACAATTCATATAAGTGCACGTAGTAAATAAAAAATATAATTTCCAATGATATCAAACATGTAATAACTTAAGAACAGATACACGGAATTCAGATAAAACTTTTCTTTATTATTTTCTTCATTTTGTTACAGATCTAACTCTACCCTACGCACTCAGCTGCAGGGGTCTGTGCACTTAGCTGTGGACTCTACTAGGCCTCTGCGCACTCAGTTGTAGAACCTCTTCCTACTTATACGACCCAAGATACTTAGGCTCTTGCTCTATGCTCACTATCTTAGTCTATCCACCTATTGTATTACTTTCTTTTTTCTTTACAACTTAGAGCCTCACCTTATTTATACAATCCCATGGTTCGTGGACCATGGGTAGGCCAACACTACATTCACAACTTAGGGTGGACAGCCCTATGACTCTAACATACAATTTGCACTTCATGCCTGCAATTCGCGGAGCTTTACAACAATAACAACTCAAAACTTGGGTTTTGAACCCCAAAACATGTTATGGGGGGATTCCATGCCCAACATGCATCATTTTCCAATGGACCAATCTATCGGTGATTTGTTCTAGAGAACGATGAAATCAAGAGGTAGATTTAGGAGTTGTTGTAGAAAGGTCACATCTGGCCGAGTTCATCGCCCTGTGGGAGCCCGATCGTGTTGGTACAGAAGAAGGATGGGACTTGGAGACTCTGTATTGACTATCGGGTGCTGAACAAGATCACTATCCATAGCAGGTACCCGATCCCATATCAAGATCGACTTGAAGTCTGGATATCACCAGGTACCAATCGAACCCTTCGATGTGTGGAAGATTGCCTTCAAAGCCAAGGAGGGCCTTTTTGAATGGTTGGTTATGCCTTTTATGTTGACGAATGCTCCTGCAACCTTCATGAGGCTGATGGATGACATCTTGCAGCCATTCACCAACTCATTTATTGTGGTATACTTGGATGACATCCTGATATTTAGCCAGATTTTGGAAGAGGACCTCCACAACATCCGATAGGTTCTCCAAACATTGCGGAAACACAAGATGTGTGCTAATTTGGAGAAATGAACTTTTGGCATGACCTAGGATCAGTATCTAGGATACATTATTGATAAATGGGGGGTGCATGTGGATCCATCCAAGATCCAAGTCATTCGATATTGGCTAGCCCCAACCACCCTAACAGAGCTCCATAACTTTTTGGGTCTTGCTAATTTCTACTGCAAGTTCATGTTGGGATTCTCTCATATCACTTAGCCCTTGAGTCAAGTCACCAAGGGATGAGCGAAAGAAAAATTATTTTGGTTTGAATCTCAACAGAAGGCGTTCGCAAAGTTGAAACATCACCTCTACTCTGCACCAGTTCTCACTTTACCAAACTTGCAACAACCATTGAGATCGAGACAGATCTCTGACTATGCTATTGGGGCAGTCCTTACTCAAAAAGGGCATCTAGTGGCATATCACAGTGAGACACTTTCAGACACAGTTTGGAAGGATCCGACTTATGACAATTAGGTTTATTCCATTATGTAGGCCTACTGAAAATAGAAGCATTACCTTTTGGGGAAGGAAACAATCATCCACACAGACCACCGACCCTTGTAGTTCATACAGACGCAAGGGAAGTTGCAGAAATATTGCCAATAGAATTGGTCCACATACTTGCAAAAGTTCCATTTGAATATCAAGTATAAGAAGGAAAGCACCAATAATGTTGTAGACTGCCTCATCCAACCACTGATCATGGAGTTAACCACCGTGCTCAACTCTTGTGGGCACTAGACTTCTTATTGGCTACTTCTCTAAAAAACGACCCAGAATTTGGCCACACATACCAGATGCTCTTAGAGGGTAAGAAAGTTCCAGATTTTCACCTCCAGGATGCCCTGCTATGTGACCTGGGACACCTTTGTGTTCCTTTAAGCAAACGAGCCAAGATGATTTGGGTTGCTGGGCATTTCGGGGTCGAGAAAATAGTGGCAGTACTACAAAAGTGTTTTTATTGGCCGAATCTTTGACAGGATGTCGGGAAGTACATCAGATCTTGCACTTCCTACGTCATTTCCAAACTAACCATCAAGAAGAAAGGCCTCTATACTCCATTGCCTACCCCTAGTCGGCCTTGGGAATCCATCGCCATGGATTACATGTCGAGCCTTCCTTCTACTCAACATGGCAACGATTGTGTTTTTATGGTCGTCGACAGATTCTCGAAGATGGCCATTATGGTGGCCTGCAAGAAGAACATCACAGTAGAAGCCACTGTTAAACTATTCTTTGAATGAGTGTGGGTACACTTTGGGATCCCACAGCCTATCATCTCAAATCGGGATAGCAGGTTCCTCAGTACATTTTGGTCGAGTCGTTGGTCGATGTTGGACACCAAGCTCACTAATTCCACAGCTTTCCATCCCCAAATTGATGGCTAGACAGATGTTTTCAACAGGATGATTGCACACATTATGCGCATGTACAACTCAAAGCATCCACACACATGGGATGAGAGCCTCCCCTATGTCTAGCATGGCTATAATCGAGCTCTACACAACTCGACTAGCCATAGCCCTTTTCAAGTGGGCTCGGGATTCCAGCCACTATGTGTTGGGCACGGGATCCCCCAAGGCAAGTTTTGGGGCTTAAAGCCCAAGTTTTGATTAAGTCCGATGTAAAGATTCGTGATTTGTGGGCGCAGAGCGCGAAGTTGTATTTGAGTCATAGGGTTGTCCGCCCTTACTTTTGTAATGTGATGTCGGCTTAAGAGTTCTACCCATGGTCTTTGGACCATGGGATTGTATAAATAGAGTGAGGCTCTAAGTTGTAAAGAGATATCGAATCTAATATAAGAGAATGAAGAAGAAGAATTGAGTCTGAGTGGAAGTGTAAAGTCTTGTCGTTGGGTCATAGAGTAGGAGAAGGCTCTACAGCTGAGTGCATAGAGGCCTAGTAGTCTGCAGCTGAGTGCGTAGAGGCCTAGTAGTCTGCTGCTAAGTGCGCAAACCCCTGCAGCTGAGTGCACAAGGTGAAGTCAAGTCTGTAACCATTGGAGAAATAATAAAGATAAGTTTATTTTCATTCTGTGTATCTTTTTCCTGTTTTATGCATTGAATTATATTGGGTATAAATTGAAAATTTACTATTTATTTAATGCGCAAACTCATATGAATGTGCTGAACAAGTGAATATAAGATAAGCATCTATTTACGCAAAGTTAACTAATAGTTATAAGAAGATAAGTAAGATCCACGGTGTACTTGGGAAAATAGTGTAGATCGTTGCCTTAGCAACGCGAAACCATCTCAGCCCATGGTTAAGGCTATGCGAAAGTGATTATAATAGATTGTGAAGGTCTCGTAGGTTAAGACAGTGTGCAACGTGACCTGTGTGAAGACATTGCTAGTTGGACTAAATCGACCACTCAGACATCTCAAGGGTGCGGAAACTTGGTTCCATCATCCCCCCATACTACTTCGGGTGAGACCTTAGTCCGCACTACATGGGTTGCAGAAAGGGCCAGTAGTATAGGGATTTGTTTGGCTAATTAACTCCGAACCTGGGTCAGGCCCCATCAAGCCAACACTATGTCCCATTTCTTTGGTCATACCATTTGTAGCTACTCATTCGGCTCATTTCCATTCGAAAGTCGATAAGGCAAATAGCTTCATTGAGCACATCGAACATATCTGCCAGCAAATCCATGACATTCTAGAAAAATCAAATGTCAATTAAAAGCAGCAACATGATCAACATCTGGTGCCACACAAGTTTTAGGTGGGTGACAAAGTCTAGTTGCATTTGCAGAAGGAATGCCTTACCAGAGCCTATCTAAAACTTAGACCACATCGATATGGTCCTTACACCATTACCAAGGTTGTGGGAGACATTGCATTTGAGCTGAGCATTCCCCCATTCCTTGGCATGCACCCACTATTCAATGTGGACCACCTTCGACCCTACTTCCCACCATTACTGGACATGTCAGACATTGCATAAAAGCGCACACCTGCAGAGTTAAATCCAGATTTCATGGAACAAGCCATAACTGATCGAATCATGGACATGCAGATCAATAACACCTGACAACAAAGGATCCAACTATATCAAGTTGTCAAAGCAAGCCAACAACTTCACCAAGGAAAGTGGCTCACAAAGGACCAAGTTTAGTAGAAGTTTCCTCATCTCATGGAGGAACTCAACACAATGGAGAAAATTGCTTACTAACGGGGGAGGAATGATCCAGGTGGGTATTAGTGGTCATCCACCTATTCCACTTGGACCCCCACCATTGTTTCTTTCAGTTTTTCAGTTTCCTTATCTATAGCACAATTTACTATTTTTGGTAGTTTTTCGGGTCATGAACTTTCGAAGCTATTTTGAGGCCATAAATGACGTTTTTCGGGAAAAATGGGCCCAGCATAAACCCATGTTGGTAATCTAAAAGTTGCAGTCCTTGGATAGATCTTTCTAATGAGGTATTGTGCGCATTAAACGAAGATCGTATGCCAAAGTTACGACCCCAAGAAGTTGATGTACCAATTTATTCAAACGGGTCCCATAGTTTGGCGCTTCATCTCCTATGGTTAGTGTTATGAAACCAGCTCAAGAAAAGATAGAAAAGATAGATCAACGCCTTAGAATTTAGCCTTTTCAAGGGGGCAACCTCCTTTACATTACATAAATGAACAATTCTTGGATGATTCAAATGACAAAACCTCCTTTCTATATATAGGAGTCTAAGGAATCACAATATAACCCAGCCGACCAAACAATAATAATATAAAGCCACAAAAATAACAATAGAGGGATTCTATGGGGCACAGTAATAACAATATGGGGACAATTGGCGCACAACAATATTAATAAGGCATACAACTACAATAGTAATGGGGTAATCACTAGTATTATAGGGACCCAACATGCCCCTCTCCTTCAAAAAAGTGTTGTCCTCAATGCTTGAGTAGTTCTGGATGCTTCTATATAAAATTTTCATCCTCCCATGTGGAATCTTCAGTGGATAAGTTCTTCCACTTGATAAGATACTCCGAAATTGATCGATTTCGTAACTGTCGAGTTCTTCTTTCTGTGACTACTTCTGGTTCCAATATAATTTTTCCTTCCTTTTCAAGTTCTGGAAATATTGTTTGAACTGGGAGCTTGTCACCTATAACCTTCTTTAAACATGAAACATGGAAAACTGGGTGCAATCGAGAAGTTGCAGGAAGCTCCAATTTGTATGCCATAGTACCAATCTTTTGCAACACCTTTTACGGACCATAATACTTTGATGATAATTTATTATCCTTCTTATCTTGCTTGAGGGACATTTGCTTATATGGTTGTAGTCGAAGGAATACCCAATCACCTACATCAAAACTCCTTTCGTTGCGATGTTGATCTGCCTGTTGTTTCATTCTATTATGTGCCAACACGAGGTTATCCTTTAAGAGTTGGAGGACTTGTTGTTGATGTTCGATGTGATGTTCCACTGCTTGAACCTTAGAATTTTCTCTTAAATATGATGTGATGGATGGTGGCTGATATCCATAAAGTGCCATAAATGGGGTCATTTTTTTTGTTGTATGGAAGGAAGTGTTATACCACCATTCAGCCAGAGGCAACCATTTGACCCATTGTGTCTATTTATCAGATACAAAGCAGCGAAAATATCCTTCCAAACATTTGTTTACTATCTCATTTTTCCCATCAGATTGAGGATGATAAGATGAGCTATGAGCTAACTGAGTACCAAGACAAGAAAATAATTATGTCCAAAAATTTCCAGTGAAAATGGGATCTTTGTCACTTACAATAATCTTTGGGTTTCCATGTAGCTTTTGAATTGTTTCCATAATTGCAATAGAAATTGTACTAGATTTAAATGGATTTGATAATGCACAAAAGTGTGCATACTTGGTAAGTCTATCAACTACCACCATGATGACACTCTTTCCCTCAGACTTGGGTAAACCTATGATAAAATCCATTGAGACCTCCTCCCAACGTTGGCTTGGAATGGATAAAGGTTGTAATAGACCCGGTGTCTTAATTGTTTCAACTTTATTTTGTTGGCAAACCAAACATTCCGCCACAAACTTTTGAATATCTGATCTAAGGCCCTCCCAAAAAAATTCCTTCTTAACCCTATGGTAAGTTTTTAAAATCCTGAGTGCCCTCCTAAGGGAGAAGTGTGCAATTCCATAAGAATCTTTTATTTTAGCTGGGAATTCTTACAGAGGTATAATTGATCTTCGTACCATAACGAATCATTTTGCCAGCTAAACGTATCAGACGTAATGGAGTCTTGTTGTAACTTTCGAATAAGTGCCCACACTTCTTCATCATTCTTTCATTCCTCCCTTGCTTCGTTTATCCAATCTGGTTGGATAATAGAAATGGCGCACAACAATGCTTCCACATCCTCATCCTTTCTTGAGAGTGCATTTGCCACCACATTTTGCTTCCCTTTTTTGTAGATGATTTCAAAGTCATAACCCAACATCTTTGTGACCCACTTTTGTTGCTCTTCAGAGGATAATATTTGTTCTAAAAAGTATTTAAGGCTATCATGATCCATTTTTACCTTGAAGTGTCTTCCCATTAGGTAGGGTCACCATTTCTTAAGTGCATGGAGTATTGCCAACATTTCCTTCTCATAAATAGCTTTGTGTAAAAACTTTCCCTTGATTGGACGACTTTGAAAAGCAATGGGTCTTTCATCTTTCATTAAATAGCACCAATTCCATTTCCTGAAGCATCACATTCCACAATAAAGGTTTTTGTGAAGTCTGGTGTAGCTAAGACTGGTGCTTGGCACATTGCCTCTTTAAGATGCTCGAATGCCTTTGTTGCTTCTAGAGTCCATGAAAATGCATCTTTCTTCAATAATGTTGTTAGAGGTGATGCTATTCTCCCATAATTCTTAACAAACTTGCGATAATACCCTGTCAACCCGAGAAATCCTCACAGATGCTTTATGGATGTGGGGATTTTCCATTCCTTAATGGCTTTAATTTTGCTAGGGTCTACCTTAACTCCTTCATGAGATACAATATGACCCAGATATTCCACCTCTTGTACTCCAAAGAAACATTTGGATCTTTTTGCATATAATTGTTTCTCCTCCAATAGTTGTAGCACCCTATCAACATGTTCAACATGATCCTTCCAAGACTTGTTGTAGATTAGTATATCATGAAAAAATACTAACACAAATTTTCTAAGTAATGGTTTGAAAATGGAATTCATCAAACCTTGAAATGTTGAAGGTGCATTGGTAAGGCCAAAAGGCATGACCAAAAATTCATAATGACCCTCATGAGTTCTAAATGTTGTTTGCGGAATGTCTTCATTCTTCATTCTGATTTGATGATATCCTGAACGAAGATCCAACTTGGTGAAGTAAATTGATCCATGCAATTCATCCAGTAATTCATCAATGATAGGAATGGGAAACTTATCTTTAATAGTGAGCTTGTTGATCTCCCTATAATCCGGACACATGCGCCATGATCCATCCTTCTTGTGCACAAATACTACTGGAGCAGAGAAGGAACTTTGACTCGATTGAATTATACCAGCCTCTAGCATTTCTGCAACCATACGTTCAATTCCACTCTTTTGGGCATAGGGATATCTGTACGGCCTGATGTTTGGAGGAACACTTCCTGGAATCAGATGAATAGCATGATCATGATCATGAATAGGTGGGAGACCTTTGGGAGTCTCAAATACCTTGGAATGATTGTCCAAGACTTTTTGGAGATCTGGAGAAATAGATGATTCCAATGTGGAAACATCTAGCGAACATAATTGTGCAATTACACCTCTTTGTTCCTTTTTTAGAAGCTTTGTCATACCATTAGAGCTTATTATCTTTCCTGGTTTCCCTTCAATACCCCTTAATTCAACTTCCTTTCCTTCCACAGAAAATTTCATGAAAAGTTCTTGAAAATTAAAAGCTATTGTACCCAAGGATTGTAGCCATTGGACTCTTTGTACAACATCAGCGCCTCCCATTGGAATGGAAAGCATTGGGCTAGTCAATACATATTCTCCCATGGATAGCTTGATATTATGGCACTTTCCAGAGAAATTTATTGTTCCTCCATTTGCAACCATCACTTGACACTCTGGTGTTGGATATAAGAAGCAATTCAATTCTTTTGCTACCTTACAATGAAAAAAATTGTGGGTACTTCCTGAATCAATCAACACTATTACCTTTTTCTTCTTGATTTGTCCTTCTATCTTGATGGTTTGAGGAGTGGTAATTCCTACCAATGCATTACAAGATATGGTCGGATTCATTTCTTCTTTATCTAGGCTTTGTTCCTGGAGTATATCCTCTTCTTTTGACCTTTCTTGCTCCTTTTCTTCTTCCTCTTCACAATATATGTAGAATAATTTCCTCTCAGCACACTTATGACCTTTAGTGTATTTGCTATCACAACTGTAACAAAGCCCTTTTGCTATTTTTTCTTCCAATTGTTGTGGTGTCAACCTTATAGGTTGTGGAATACTAGGGGCAACAACACTTCCATCTTTATAGTTGTGAGTGGTATGCTTCCTAGTTGCCATAATTTTGCTTTCCATTTTTCTTGCTAACATGAATGCCTTCTCTAATGAATCAAGTTTCCAAAGGCGAACATCATGTTGGATATTATCCTTTAAATTCCCTATGAACACATCAATCCTATGCTCCTCTGGAATATTTTTTACCCTTATGTTCAATTTTTGGAACTCCTCAATGTGCTCCATTATTGAACCCTTTTGTTTGAGACTTATCAATTGGCTAAAAAAAGTGTTACATTTTGTATCCTCACAATGTGTTGTCAATTATTCCGTAAAAGTTGCCCAAGTGATAATTTTTTTACAAGAGCAAAGCCATTGATACCATACAAACTGATTTGGTTCCAAATATAAAGTTGCAATACGTACCTTTTGTGTGTTTTGCACATTATTGAGATCGAAAAATTGCTCCATCTGTAATATCCATGTTGCGGGATCCTTGCCATCAAACTTCCTCATATCGATTTTTGGAATATGGTGGGTCTTTGATCCCACATTAGAGTCCATGGAATCATTATTAACATTTCTTTTTTTCACATCACGAGTTTCCTTTACTACCCTTTCACCATTAGTAACCATTTCTTGTAGCAACTTATTCATATTTATCTTCAATTCTTCCTTCTTATCATCCATGCCATCAATTTTAGCGTTCATGCCATTCATCTTAGCTTCCATGCCATCCATCTTAGCTTCTACGCATCTCTTTAAACAATCCATCTTAGCTTCTACACCTTTCTTTAAACCATCCATCTTAGCTTCTACATCTTTCCTTAAACCATCCATCTTAGATTCTGTTGTTTTTTGTGAAGTGACACTTGTTGCACTTGGTCTCGTAATTTTGATATATCATGTTGCATTTCTCCCTCTTCTTCATGATTCATGCTAGAGCTTTCAATTTGCTTATTAGGTGTTTGCATTTTTTTTCCTCGGGGCATCAATTAACAATTCAAACTAATTTTTCAAACCAGGCTTATGCAAAAATTTAAAAAAAAACTACACACCTTTTTTCACTTTGTAGAAGCTTGATATTGAATCTGATGTATCTCTGTAATTTCAGATCATCCAGTTCTGAAATTATGACCTGTAGTATCCCTCTGTTTCCTCTTTCCAATGCCACCAGTCTGATCCAAATTGGATTCTCCAAGGAAGAGTTATGCACAATCTCCCAAGATGACCTGATTATAGACTAGTTCAGTAGAGAGAACTTGTATGACATGCCACGAGTCACTGTTTCTACCTCTGGCTCTAAAAAATATACAAAAGAAACTACAGTCCGTCCTTTTTCTGTACCTTCATACAAAATTTCAATATGATGCTCAGAGATAAATTTATGACGATTTTCCCCAGGTCACCTATTTGGAATGTAATTCAGGTGTCTGCAAAAATACCAACTTCCTCAGATCATATCTCCACAAATATAGCCCGAAAAGCTCTGAAATTTGGACCCAAGATTCAGCATGATTTATTCTCAAATGGATTTTTTTTAGCTTCCAAAGTGTTGCAGAAAAAAAGTTATAGCGAAAATTCCACGATGACCTGTTTGGAGCAGCGAAACCCTAGAATCCAAAGCTCTGATACCAAATGTTATGAAACCAGCTCAAGAAAAGATAGAAAAGATAGATAAACACCTTAGAATTCAGCATCTTCGAGGGGGAAACCTCCTTTACATTACATAAATGAACAATTCTTGGATGATTCAAATGACAAAACCTCCTTTCTATATATAGGAGTCTAAGGAGTCACAATATAACCCAACCGACCTAACAATAATAATATAAAGCCACAAAAATAATAATAGAGGGATTCTATGGGGCACAGTAATAACAATATGGGGATAATTGGGGCACAACAATATTATTAATAAGGGATACAACTACAATAGTAATGGGGTAATCACTATTATTATAGGGACCCAACAGTTAGGTTTTTGGATGTTTAGGATTTTCCATTGTTTCTCAATAATAAATAGGCCTTTGAGCCTCATTGTAACAAATGTCAGAGGCATGTAGCCGCCACATCTCTTCTCAGAAATAAGCTACCATTGCATGAGCTAGCCTTATTTCCATTATGTTTTTAAGCATATTTCAGTATTTGATATTAATGAAATGAAGTGTTGTTTCTACTGCGTCTTTGTATTTATGGTTATATTTTTAATTTGTTGCGTTCCTATTTAAATATGGATCAGGTAATGAAGATATGAGTATGAAAAAGTAGTATCATAAGCAGATCCACTTTTGTCTCTTACTCTCTCGCAACTGTAGGGTTTTTATTGATTTAGTTTTGTTTATTACCAATTTAACCATCATTGGAATTTGATATTGTGACCAATATGAAGAAACAGTGCTCAAGAGGAATACAAAGATCATTGCAAGCTTTCATATTCATCTCAAGTGTAGCTATTAGTAGGGAGTGAATTACATGTGTTGAAAGAAAATAATAAGAAACCATGGTATCAATATCATCAAATGCCGACAAGCATGTTCCAAGCACCCAAAATGATATTGAAATTCATATAGCAAAAAAAAACAAATGTGAGTTACTGAGCAGACCAATGAAATGGTGAAAATTTGGTACAAAAATATCAAAGGAAATTACCAGGTGTTTCCAAATGCCCATATTTTAGGTGAACAACTAATACAATCCCTTGATGTTAAGACCAATTGAATACTCATACTCGTGCCTATGTTTCCAAGGCAAAAAGTGCCAAAGCGTGTTTTGTTTCACTTGTCAAAACTTTGTTTTTTAAGATTTTTTTTCCTGTAAAGACAATAACTTTGGGCACGATTTCTAAACAGATGGAAACATAATAGGATCATTTAAGAAAACCTCTCTCATTTTTTACATGGATATCATAGTTTTGGAGAATGAAGGTATATTTGGACCCTATTTTTAAAGAATTCGCTAGATTTATTTTTCTAAAAAAATGCTTAGTCATTATTTAATGAGCCACCTCATCAATTCAACTTGGGGATTTCCTTTAGCAACTTAAGGAAAAATATTAGCACTCGGAGCAGAAAATATCGAGAAAACTGATTATATCCCAAGTATAAAGGCACTAAATCAGTTTCAAAGTGATTATCTCTAGATTCGATGACACAAAAATAGCAGCCAAAGACATCTAAAGAATACAAGTAACAATATATCATCAAGTTGAAGAGTTCTTGTAGATTTCTAGGCATAAGATCTTTGGTCAAAAGATGAGGTGGCCCGGATAAGTTAACAAGTGGCAATCATTTTCCAAATCCAAAGGGATTTTACTCTAGCCTCCAACAATTCGAGACACTTTGTTCTAGATTTGGATTTATTTTAGATTTTTAATTGATTTTATTTCGTAGAAACTAGTTACGGTTTAAATATGTAGCTTATTATGTAAAGTATAATTTGTGATAAAAGAAGGGTTCAGACTCTATGAAAAACCCTGGTGCATCTTGTAATCCTTTTTTGTATTAATATAAGTTTTTTGAGGTTGAATTATTGAAAATTTATCTCTGAGATTCTTGTGTCAACTATTGCAATCAATTTCCTAATGTATGTCTCTCTTTCTTTGTTATCATTGAATGTTTATCTTCTCATTTAAATGAGTAATCTATATGGTTTTGGGATTTATCATGTGAATGCATTGTACTTTTTTATTCAAATGTTCACCCTTTCAATTTGAGAAGTTATTACAGAAATCCTCTTATCAGATGGCCTGCTTTTCTTTGAGTGTTTTCTACTTCATTTATTCATGCTTGGAAGAATATATTGTTATAGACATTTTTGTGCCCTACAACACCAAGCATGAGATGTCCATAAACCAAGGGCTCCTAAGTCCCTAAAAGTGTTGTTCTAACCCCTAAAGAAACAAGGCCAACAGATTACAACTTCTCCCAGAAGTTCTCCATGAAAAACTACTCAAAATCGGTCAAAACAGGATCATTGTAGCTGCTCCACTGGCTAGGTGCGTTGCATCTCACCCAAATACACTATGAGGGTGTGTTGCATTTCAAAAGTCCCTTCTGTGGGGTGCGATGGGCGAGAAATGACAAATGGCAATGTCATTCCATGAGGTGGAGAGGCAATGGAAGCTTCCAAAACCTTCTCCTGTGACACTTGCCTCACTGAATTCGACCAAGGATGAGTAAGAGGCCCTCAGTCTCCAAGTGGAAGCAAGAACTGACAGAGAGAAGACACTAATCAAATCACAAGCTGACTCATCCTCCTTACAGATATCTATAATGGATCCCTCATCCCAGAGATCCAGAGGCTGGAATTTTGCATATTGTAAGGAATTGTTGTTGGTTTCTAGAGACAAACATCAGATTGTTGGGTGATCTAAGCTATGTTTGAGGAGAAGAGGGGCTTCTTTGCTAGGAGGTTGATGTTGGGTCGGAACAACTGGTTGTAACTCCTCCTGGATCTTTTCTTGTTTATCAATAAAAACTATTTGAGTTTTCCTCCATGCTTTTGTATCATTGATGCTTGTTACATTTGTATGGTCAATTTAAATCTGATCCTAAGTTGTTTATGAATATGGATCCATGTCTTTGTATAGTGTTATGCTTCTGTGATCTTACAGGTACTTTTTGAAGCTAGGCGTGCAAGGGAGCAAGTAGCTAGGGACTATCAAAGAAGAGAGGGATCGAATTGAAGGATTAGCGCAAGACAGAGGTTGGTCTTTCTATTCCTCTCTATCTATAATTCATAAAGGAAATACAAAAGTAGTTTTTCTCTGTTTGTTTCTAAGGCAGTTGTCACACCTTAGTGGGATAGAGTAGTTCTATATAGACACTTTTCCCTGTAACAAAATGGCGACTCCACTGGGGAGATAGTTAGTTTGTTTGTTTATCATTCTTTTTTGTTTGTTTCATAAACTTACAAGTAGCATTCGAACTGCATTTGTCATAACAAATGCAAAGTAGATAACTGATACTTCAATCCATCCACTGGATCTGTTTATGATTTAAACAACTGATTCACAAACTATCTGATTGCCCTTGTGATAGCTCTTAGATCCTCCTTAGATCTACCCCTGATTGTTGCATTACTGATTGCTTTTTACTCGGCCAAAAACCAAGAACTGAACTGCAAACTGTGTCCCAGAACTCGGACAGAGTCTCGTTTCTGGCCCAGCGCAGGTACTGTTTAGAGATTCTGAATTTCAGCGCACTTCCCGAAGGGAAAACCTGCGCTACATTTCAGATTCCCTGTGTTACAGGTGCGTTGATCAGACTAGCTCTGTGCAGTTGTGGCTTCTGTGGATCATCCTTTCCAGTTCTATTCCTGAATTTTGCTGCCTATGATCAGTATATGTCTGTTTGAAACCCCTTTTACTTGTTGTTATTCCGCCTCCCTTGTACAAAAGAGCTGTAAATGTTTTTGTGTGTTTGTTGAGTCATTTACAGTTTTCCTTTGCAAAAGTAGCGTAGTCGTACTGTCGTCCTTTGATTTGAATCTGTCGCAAGTGTCGATTTTGATTGTAGGACAAAGTTTGATTGCTGTTGATGGTCGATTATCCTGTTACTATTTCTTTTGGTCTGAATTTGTAATTTTCTAGTGTCAAAAACAAGTATTCATTTCAAAATCGTAAGGTGTCGTAATCGTCTCCATTTTTTATTTCGAAAAGAAGCTTGTTTATATTTGTCGCTTGAAAAGAAATTCAGATTTGTACATCAACTTTCTTTTTAGCATCTATATACTAACAAAGTCAAAAACAAATACATGCATGTGCATTTGCATATAGATAGTTTGTTTGGCTTGATTTAGGAAAGTGCATTTAGAGTGTGCTCTTTTCTCTTTGTGAAAAGATTCTGTCTTTCTTTTCCCTAGTAGCTAGGATTTTCATTGCACAAAAGAGATAAAAAGTTTGTTTATCATCTTTAGATTTCATTTTAGGAATTACATCTACATCTCGTGGTGAACTCGAAAGGCAAACTTCATAAGCAAGATCAACTTAAAATAAATTCAATGAATCTAACAACGCTTTGGAACTTAAAGTACAACATTTAGAGGTCTAGGCTAGAGACATATTCTGGCGTCGTAAAGCCTGATAACTGTTGTTCTCACTGATGGTTGGGTGATTCCTCCACTTTGAGATGATAAGTGCCAGTATGGACTTTTGCTCCCACATACCGTCGAGTATATTTTGGGAGACCCCTATAGGCTTAAATCCTTTATCCATAGGAAGCTGGGTCTGCCGCCCTATCGATCGCAATGCACTGAACACAGCATTCAAGAAGATTGACTACCGTACCGTAAAAAGTATTCTGAAGTTTTGCGATTGGTTTGGTACTCCCTCTACCTAGACTTCCAGAGTAGTCCCTTTCGTTCCTTTTCAGACTCCTTAACGGAAAAGGTCCATCTGAGCGCTTGTCACTTCGGGCTCATTAAAAATCGAAGGCGACTAGAGTCATCTTTTTTTTTTCTCAACTCTTAAAAACTGAAAAAACAAGTTGTGTCAAAGCATCTAAAATTTATTTTAAACGGAATATTCATTACCCCTTTCCTACCTTGATCTTGGGTTGAGAAAATAGAATCCACCAACCAAGGAATTCCCCTTGGAGGAAATCCTAGTCCCTTCTCCTCTTGGGGAGATGTTGGTGCACCCCATATGGCCACATTGTCACTTCCAGGACTGACAATTGGTTTTCCTGTATGGCTTCTCTCAACCTCTGTCGTTCAGAACACCACATTTCCTGAACAATCGAATCAGCAATTAGACGAGTCCAGAGTTACCCACCAACCTTCTACTTCCTCTAATTCTTCCTCTCCTCCTTCCTCTTCGCTTGATGGGGCTGGTAAAGCCAAAAGTCAAGTACCTAAGGAGAAGAAGGAAAAGAAGAAGAAAGAGAAGAAGAAGAAGGAGCCAAAAGCGAATGGGGGCAAACGAGTGTCGTCTAACGAAAATCCACAAACTGCACCGACCAGGCCTAAATCGCCATGTGTCATTTGCAAAGGAGACCACTTTCAGAGAGATTGTCCTTGCATCCCTCGGATCTTAAGGGACTGGTCTCCTTGTTTGCACAACCCGGTGTCGTCAACCTCTGATGATCATGTTGAAAACACACCGTCAACTAGTGAAAGTGAAGCCCCAAGACAAAAAGGAAAATATAGATTTCCTTGTAAACTGTGCGAAGGCGATCATGTCGTCCACCGTTGTCCCTTCTTAGACAAAGCTAAAAGAGTTTTGGATGATCGTCCGGTTTCACCGTTACGACTTCCTCCTGGATATAAAAAACTCTTGTCGAGTCCGTCACTAGTTGAAAATCCAGCTGACCCGCTCAGGTGGTCAGCCGAATCATCTGTCATTTAAGATAAACCATCTGAGTCCATACCAGATGAAAGTCAAAAGGTCGAGGCGGCAGTTGATCCGGTCTTGCCTTCAGAGGTTCCATCTTCAGATGATACAGTCACTGAAGAGAACAAGGATGACACCGTCCAAATTCTTTTCATAAGCACAGACTCCAACGAACATGGGGACAATTTACCCGTTCCTTTACCGCAGGAAGGAAGTTCGTCAGAGTCGTACCCGGTCGTCTATTCGGTCCCACCTCCAAGCAACCTAGTTGTCTCCTTCGACTGGAATCAACTAGGCAGACCCCGTTTACCGGCCAGTATACCATTCCAGATTATTGTTCAAATATATAGAATGGTTATGGCTGGTACCATCATAGATGAGGGGGCTTCTATGAGTATCCTTTCCTCAACTGCTTGGAAAGTGCTTGGTTCGCCATCGCTTTTGCCTGAGATGAGAAATATAACAGGCTTTGATAAAGGAACCAGTCGACCGTTAGGGATCCTTCCCAATGTGCCCATAACATTGAGAGGGAAAACCGTTCACATGAATGTAATGGTAGTTCAAGTACCCCTATATTACAATCTACTCTTTGGATGAGACTATATTTATTGCATGAGAGCTATTGTCTCATCACTCTTTAGAGTGATGTGTTTTCCGCACGAAGGAAGAGTGGTCAAGCTCGTAGACCAACTTTCATTTCCCGGATCACGCATAGAAAATAGTCATATACCATCCCTGAATGGTCTTTTCACGCAAGAAATGTCTCAATCTCCAGTCCATCCACCCGATGAGCACGAGTGATTCGAGAGGACATGACTGAAACCCAAGGGGCATGCGTCCTGGTCTGCTTCGGCAGGAAAACTTCAGGTATAGGGTAGGTTTCCACGGGAGAATATGACTAGTTTGTACCCCCGTCCGTGATTGGAAGAGGGGGTTATTCTAGAACAAGATTCTCTTGTCAAAGTTATGTGAGGTGGCAAGCACCGCTGCTCACCTTTGTTTATCTCGGTAGACTTCGCCGAAGAAGTGTTTTGTTTGCGCTGAGAATAGAACAATCTTTGGGTAACCTGTAAGAGGTAGGCCTCTCTCGGTAAAACAAATGTTTTAACGGAATAAAGAATGGGTAACCTTGAAACTTTTTTTTATACCGGGGGCATGCAAACCTTTTGGAGTGCAAGCAAAGAGCGACTATTTATTTTTTAAATTTTTAGGACCTCTAACCCTTTAAACTCGTAGGATTGGTCATCTCCTAACTTGCATAAAGAAAGGATGTGGGGCAAAACTCAAAAAATTGCCGTTTTATATGAGACATTCTTATCACACGACTGGATTAATCGAGCAGTTTTAGCACATAGTTCAAGCTCGTTAAAAAATAAACATAAGACATGAGAAAATGTTTCCACCCACGTTTAAGCTCGTTAAAAAATGAACTATTTCCCGGTAAATAACCATCGTGAATGTAGTACTTCAGCCGTTAAAGCCTTGGTCGTGTTTGCACCATCACCTCCACTTTTTCATTGGCCGATCATTCACCTCCATTTGATTATTTACCCATTTTGAGGAACAGATGCAAAGAGTGATTTCACTAGCCATCCTTCTGACACTGCCGTGATTGGAAAATTCCAAACCTTACCTGGAATCAGCTGCTACCCGTTTTATCACTCGTTCCTCAAAAGACGAGTCTCCTTTAAGCTCTTTTCAACTGACTCGTAAAATATGAAAAGATTGCCGAGCCATTGGCCTCTGCAGCTTGTTAAAGGGATAGGAAGTGCTATCCCTCCTCTAGATTTTAATCTTTTTGGACCTGAGGGATTATTACACAAAACGATCGAGCACTTGTTTTGTTCGGCTCGTTAAAAGTATCGAAAATCCATCCCTTCTGTATTGTTTTATACTTTTTCGGACTTAAGGGATTAGATGACGAAAAATGAATTTTGGCGTTACCTTTACGTTCCTTTTCAGACTCTCTAAAATTGAAAAGGACCGAGTTATCTTTGTCGTTAAACTCGTTAAAAAGATTAATAGCGACAAACTTGTCTTTACACGAGAACGAGTTTCACTATCGCTAGGCTCGTTAAAACATAGCGATGGGTTTGCCCGAAGGGAAAATTATAGAACAAGCATATGTTATCCTCCTCAAGCTTAAAAAAATAAAGAGGTACTGGTCAGCAATGACTGGGGAAAAATGGGGAAGAAAACTCAAAGAAACTTTGTTGGTAGCAAGTCGCTCTTGAACATGACACTTCCACTCCGTGTCCGAGTCGGGTTGGGTTGTTTCATTCACCGGTCACATCACCATGGTCACACCATACCATCCACATTTGGGGTTAATGCTACCAATCCATCACATCAGTGTCACCGATATGTTCAAGAGAAGTCATCCAGAGAATTCACCTATGTCTCACCCACTACCATACATTATACTCCATTCTTTCATGACCGCCACCCTAAACCTTATATCACCAGATCGTTTTCACCTCCATCAAAATCATTTGCTCCGTTCCGTGTCATTGATGTGGGATTCATTAAGGCCCTCCTGTGACGGATCACTTCTTGTCGACATCAGCTCATTATCCAAGAAGTTGATCTAGGAACACCCCATCCAGTACTTTGAAGCTTGCATGCCTCAATGGCAAGTTTCTCACTTCCAGCGACAGGTATACATCAATGGCTTCGACCGAAAGATTTTGTGTGGTGTTCGACGCAAAGTCCTTTATTCACACCACGTGAATTGTACTGCAGTACCTTTAGGGTCATTATCATTATCGGTGATTCCTCTCACACTTGTTAACAGTTTACATCATTCACTAGTAATCAAGCGATGTCTTTCCATGTTCGACTTCAGGAAATTTCTCACATGGATCGAATTGTACTTTGAGTGAAGATCGGACGAGATTGAAGACCCCAGATCTAGTTTCATCCATCCGGGCTGTGATATATATTCAGGGATATAAAGACATTAAATGTACATCATTGCCGCAAAGATAATCATCCTACCAAAAGGATGATGGCTCTATCAAAATCATCAGTCTACACTCAGATGGTTTTCTGTCCTATGTACATGAAAATGAATTTATAAAGCTGAGCGTGGGAATGTCCGCCTCATCTAGATCATCAAAATATTATGAAGATAATGTATTGTATTGTATCTTATTACAGGTCTCCTCCCAGCATTGAAAGAACTTCGGATCCTCATAATAAAGCATTTCACCCAACACCAAAAGGTTAACGGCCTCATAATTTAGGGGGCAACTGTTATAGACATTTTTGTGCCCTACAACACCAAGCATGAAATGTCCATAAACCAAGGGCTCCTAAGTCCCTAAAATTTTTGTTCTAACCCCTAAAGGAACAAGGCCAACAGATTACAGCTTCTCCCAGAAGTTCTCCATGAAAAACTACTCAAAATTGGTCAAAACAGGATCATTACAGCTGCTCCACTGGCTAGGTGCGTTGCATCTCACCCAAATACACTGTGAGGGTGCGTTTCATTTCAAAAGTCCCTTTTGTGGGGTGCGATGGGCGAGAAATGACAAATGGCAGTGTCATTCCGCGAGGTGGAGAGGCAATGGAAGCTTCCAGAACCTTCTCCTGTGACACTTGCCTCACTGAATTCGACCAAGGATGAGTAAGAGGCCCTCAGTCTCCAAGTGGAAGCAAGAACTGACAGAGAGAAGAAACTAATCAAATCACAAGCTGACTCATCCTCCTTACAAATATCTATATATGGATCCCTCATCCCAGAGATCCAGAGGCTGGAATTTTGCATATTGTAAGGAATTGTTGTTGGTTTCTAGAGACAAACATCAGATTGTTGGGTGATCTAAGCTTTGTTTGAGGTGAAGAGGGGCTTCTTTGCTGGGAGGTTGATGTTGGGTCGAAACAACTGGTTGTAACTCCTCCTGAATCTTTTCTTGTTTATCAACAAAAACTATTTTAGTTTTCCTCCATGCTTTTGTATCATTGATGCTTGTTACATTTGAATGGTCAATTTAAATCTGATCCTAAGTTGTTTATGAATATGGATCCATGTCTTTGTAAAGTGTTATGCTTCTGTGATCTTACAGGTACTTTGTGAAGTTGGGCGTGCAAGGGAGCAGGTAGCTAGGGACTATCAAAGAAGAGAGGGATCGAATCGAAGGATTAGCGCAAGACAGAGGTTGGTCTTTCTATTCCTCTCTATCTATAATTCATAAAGGAAATACAAAAGTAGTTTTCTCTGTTTGTTTCTAAGGCAGCTGTCACACCTTAGTGGGATAGAGCAGTTCTATATAGACACTTTTCCCTGTAACAAAATGGCGACTCCACTGGGGAGATAGTTAGTTTGTTTGTTTATCATTCTTTGTTGTTTGTTTCATAAACTTACAAGTAGCATTCGAACTGCATTTGCCATAACAAATGCAAAGTAGATAACTGATACTTCAATCCATCCACTGGATCTATTTATGATTTAAACAACTGATTCACAAACTATCTGATTTCCCTTGTGATAGCTCTTAGATCCTCCTTAGATCTACCCCTGATTGTTGCATTACTGATTGATTTTTACTCGGCCAAAAACCAAGAACTGAACTGCAAACTGTGACCTGGAACCCGGACAGAGTCTCGTTTCTGGCCCAGCATGGGTATTGTTCAGAGATTTTGAATTTCAGCGCACTTCCCGAAGGGAAAACTTGCGCTGCATTTCAGATTCCCTGTGTTACAGGTGCGCTGATCATACTAGCTCTGTGCAGTTGTGGCTTCTGTGGACCATCCTTTCCAGTTCTATTCCTGAATTTTGCTGCCTATGATCAGTATATGTTTGTTTGAAACCCCTTTTCCTTGTTGTTATTCCGCCTCCCTTGTACAAAAGAGCTGTAAATGTTTTTGTGTGTTTGTTGAGTCATTTACATTTTTCCTTTGCAAAAGTAGCGTACTCGTATTGTCGTCCTTTGATTTGAATCTGTCACAAGTGTCGATTTCGATCGTAGGAGAAAGTTTGATTGTTGTTGATGGTCGATTATCCTGTTACTATTTCTTTTGGTCTGAATTTGTAGTTTTCTAGTGTCAAAAACAAGTATTCATTTCAAAATCGTAAGGTGTCGTAATCGTCTCCATTTTTTATTTCGAAAAGAAGCTTGCTTATATTTGTCGCTTGAAAAGAAATTCAGATTTGTACATCAACTTTATTTTTAGCATCTATATACTAAGAAATTCAAAAACAAATACATGCATGTGCATTTGCATATAGACAGTTTGTTTGGCTTGATTTAGGAAAGTGCATTTAGAGTGTGCTCTTTGCTCTTTGTGAAAAGATTTTGTCTTTCTTTTCCCTAGTAGCTAGGATTTTCATTGCACAAAAGAGATAAAAGTTTGTTTATCATCTTTAGATTGCATTTTAGGAATTACATCTACATCTCGTGGTGAACCCGAAAGGCAAACTTCATAAGCAAGATCAACTTAAAATAAATTCAATGAATCTAACAACGCTTTGGAACTTAACGCAAAACATTTAGAGGTCTAGGCTAGAGACGTATTCCGGCGTCGTAAAGCCTGGTAACTGTTGTTCTCACTGATGGTTGGGTGATTCCTCCACTTTGAGACGATAAGTGCTAGTATGGACTTTTGCTCCCACGTACCGTCGAGTATATTTTGGGAGACCCCTATAGGCTTAAATCCTTTATCCATAGGAAGCCGTGTTTGCCGCCCTATCGATCGCAATGCACTGAACACAGCATTCAGGAAGATTGACTGTCGTACCGTAAAAAGTATTCTGCAGTTTTGCAATTGGTTTGGTACTCCCTCTACCTAGACTTCCAGAGTAGTCCCTTTCATTCCTTTTCAGACTCCTTAATGGAAAAGGTCCATCTGAGCACTTGTCACTTCAGGCTCATTAAAAATCGAAGGCGACTAGAGTCATCTTTTGTTTTTTCTCAACTCTTAAAAACTGAAAAAACAAGTTGTGTCAAAGTGTCTAAAATTTATTTTAAACGGAATATTCATTACCCCTTTCCTACATTGATCTTGGGTTGAGAAAATAGAATCCACCAACCAAGGAATTCCCCCTGGAGGAAATCCTAGTCCCTTCTCCTCTTGGGGAGATGTTGGTGCACCCCATATGGCCACATTGTCACTTCCAGGACTGACAATTGGTTTTCCTGTATGGCTTTTCTCAACCTCTGTCGTTCAGAACACCACAATTCCTGAACAATCGAATCAGCAATTAGACGAGTCCAAAGTTACCCACCAACCTTATACTTCCTCTAATTCTTCCTCTCCTCCTTCCTCTTTGCTTGATGGGGCTGGTAAAGCCAAAAGTCAAGTACCTAAGGAGAAGAAGGAAAATAAGAAGAAAGAGAAGAAGAAGAAGGAGCCAAAAGCGAATGGGGGCAAATGAGTGTCGTCTAACAAAATTCCACAAACTGCACCAACCAGGCCTAAATCGCCATGTGTCATTTGCAAAGGAGACCACTTTCACAGAGATTGTCCTTGCATCCCTCGGATCTTAAGGGACTGGTCTCCTTGTTTGCACAACCCGGTGTCGTCAACCTCTGATGATCATGTTGAAAACACACCATCAACTAGTGAAAGTGAAGCCCCAGGACAAAAAGTAAAATATAGATTTCCTTGTAAACTGTGCGAAGGCGATCATGTCGTCCACCATTGTCCCTTCTTAGACAAAGCTAAAAGAGTTTTGGATGATCGTCCGGTTTCACCGTTACGACTTCCTCCTGGATATAAAAAACTCTTGTCGAGTCCGTCACTAGTTGAAAATCCAGCTGACCCGCTCAGGTGGTCAGACGAATCATCTGTCATTGAAGATAAACCATCTGAATCCATACCAGACGAAAGTCAAAAGGTCGAGGCGGCAGTTGATCCGGTCTTGCCTTCAGAGGTTCCATCTTCAGATGATACAGTCACTGAAGAGAACAAGGATGACACCGTCCAAATTCTTTTCATAAGCACAGACTCCAACGAACATGGGGACAATTTACCCGTTCCTTTACCGCAGGAAGGAAGTTCGTTAGAGTCGTACCCGGCCGTCTATTCGGTCCCACCTCCAAGCAACCTAGTTGTCTCCTTCGACTGGAATCAACTAGGCAGACCCCGTTTACCGGCCAGTATACCATTCCGGATTATTGTTCAAATATATAGAATGGTTATGGTTGGTACCATCAAAGATGAGGGGGCTTCTGTGAGTATCCTTTCCTCAACTGCTTTGAAAGTGCTTGGTTCGCCATCACTTTTTCCTGAGATGAGAAATCTAACAGGCTTTGATAAAGGAACCAGTCGACCGTTAGGGATCCTTCCCAATGTGCCCATAACATTGAGAGGGAAAACCGTTCACATGAACGTAATGGTAGTTCAAGGACCCCTAGATTACAATCTACTCTTTGGACGAGACTATATTTATTGCATGAGAGCCATTGTCTCATCACTCTTTAGAGTGATGTGTTTTCCGCACGAAGGAAGAGTGGTCAAGCTCGTAGACCAACTTTCATTTCCCGGATCACGCATAGCAAATAGTCATATACCATCCCTGAATGGTCTTTTCACGCAAGAAATGTCTCAATCTCCAGTCCGTCCACCCGATGAGCACGAGTGATTCGAGAGGACATGACTGAAACCCAAGGGGCATGCGTCCTGGTCTGCTTCGGCAGGAAAACTTCGGGTATAGGGCAGGTTTCCACGGGAGAATATGACTAGTTTGTACCCACGTCCGTGATTGGAAGAGGGGGTTATTCTAGAACAAGATTCTCTTATCAAAGTTATGTGAGGTGGCAAGCACCGCCGCTCACCTTTGTTTATCTCGGTAGACATCGCCGATGAAGTGTTTTGTTTGCGCTGAGAATAGAACAATCTTTGGGTAACCTGTAAGAGGTAGGCCTCTCTCGATAAAACAAATGTTTTAACGGAATAAAGAAGGGGTAACCTTGAAACTCTGTTTTATACCGGGGGCATGCAAACCTTTTGGAGTGCAAGCAAAGAGTGACTATTTATTTTTAAAATTTTTAGGACCTCTAACCCTTTAAACTCGTAGGATTGGTCGTCTCCTAACTTGCATAAAGAAAGGATGTGGGGCAAAACTCAAAAAATTGCCGTTTTATATGAGACATTCTTATCACACGACTGGATTAATCAAGCAGTTTTAGCACATAGTTCAAGCTCGTTAAAAAATAAACATAAGACATGAGCAAATGTTTCCACCCACGTTTAAGCTCGTTAAAAAATGAACTATTTCCCGGTAAATAACCATCGTGAATGTCGTACTTTAGCCGTTAAAGCCTTAGTCGTGTTTGCACCATCACCTCCACTTTTTCATTGGCCGATCATTCACCTCCATTTGATTGTTTACCCATTTTGAAGAACAGATGCGAAGAGTGATTTCACTAGCCATCCTTATGACATTGCCGTGATTGGAAAATTCCAAACCTTACCTGGAATCAGCTGCTACCCGTTTTATCACTCATTCCTCAAAAGACGAGTCTCCTTTAAGCTCTTTTCAACTGACTCGTAAAATATGAAAAGATTGCCGAGCCATTGGCCTCTCCAGCTCGTTAAAGGGACATGAAGTGTTATCCCTCCTCTAGATTTTAATCTTTTTGGACCTGAGAGATTATTACACAAAAAGATCGAGCACTTGTTTTGTTCGGCTCGTTAAAAGTATCGAAAATCCATCCCTTCTGCGTTGTTTTATACTTTTTCGGACTTAAGGGATTAGATGACGAAAAAGGAATTTTGGAGTTACCTTTACGTTCCTTTTCAGACTCTCTAAAATTGAAAAGGACCGAGTTATCTTTGTCGTTAAACTCGTTAAAAAGATTAATAGCGACAAACTTGTCTTTAAACGAGAATGAGTTTCACTATCGCTAGGCTCGTTAAAACATAGCGATGGGTTTGCCCGAAGGGAAAATTATAGAACAAGCATATGTTATCCTCCTCAAGCTTAACAAAAATAAAGAGGTACTGGTCAGCAATGACTGGGGAAAAATGGGGAAGAAAACTCAAAGAAACTTTGTTGGTAGCAAGTCGCTCTTGAACATGACACTTCCACTCCGTGTCCGAGTCGGGTTGGGTTGTTTCATTCACCGGTCACATCACCATGGTCACGCCATACCATCCACATTTGGGGTTAATGCTACCAATCCATCACATCAGTGTCGCCGATATGTTCAAGAGAAGTCATCCAGAGAATTCACCTGTGTCTCACCCACTACCATACATTATACTCCATTCTTTCATGACCGCCACCCTAAACCTTATATCACCAGATCGTTTTCACCTCCATCAAAATCATTTGCTCCGTTCTGTGTCATTGATGTGGGATTCATTAAGGCCCTCCTGTGATGGATCACTTCTTGTCGACATCAGCTCATTATCCAAGAAGTTGATCTAGGAACACCCCATCCAGTACTTTGAAGCTTGCATGCCTCAATGGCAAGTTTCTCACTTCCGGCGACAGGTATACATCAATGGCTTCGACCGAAAGATTTTGTGTGGTGTTCGACGCCAAGTCCTTTATTCACACCACGTGAATTGTACTGCAGTACCTTGAGGGTCATTATCATTATCGGTGATTCCTCTCACGCTTGTTAACAGTTTACATCATTCACTGGTAATCAAGCGATGTCTTTCCATGTTCGACTTCAGGAAATTTCTCACATGGACTGAATTGTACTTTGAGTGAATATCGGACGAGATTGAAGACCCCGGATCTAGTTTCATCCATCCGGGCTGCGATATATATTCAGGGATATAAAGACATTAAATGTAGATCATTGCCGCACAAATAATCATCCTACCAAAAGGATGATGGCTCTATCAAAATCATCAGTCTACACTGAGACGGTTGTCTGTCCTATGTACATGAAAATGAATTTATAAAGTTGAGCATGGGAATGTCTGCCTCAGCTAGATCATCAAAATATTATGAAGATAATGTATTGTATTGTATCTTATTACAGGTCTCCTCCCAGCATTGAAAGAACTTCGGATCCTCATAATAAAGCATTTCACCCAACACCAAAAGGTTAACGGCCTCATACTTTAGGGGGCAACTGTTATAGACATTTTTGTGCCCTACAACACCAAGCATGAACTTTCCATAAACCAAGGGCTCCTAAGTCCCTAAAAGTTTTGTTCTAACCCCTAAAGGAACAAGGCCAACATATTACAGCTTCTCCCAGAAGTTCTCCATGAAAAACTACTCAAAATTGGTCAAAACAGGATCATTGCAGCTGCTCCACTGGCTAGGTGTGTTGCATCTCACCCAAATACACTGTGAGGGTGCGTTGCATTTCAAAAGTCCCTTCTCTGGGGTGCGATGGGTGAGAAATGACAAATGGCAGTGTCATTCCGCGAGGTGGAGAGGCAATGGAAGCTTCCAGAACCTTCTCGTGTGACACTTGCCTCACTGAATTCGACCAAGGATGAGTAAGAGGCCCTCAGTCTCCAAGTGGAAGCAAGAACTGACAGAGAGAAGACACTAATCAAATCACAAGCTGACTCATCCTCCTTACAAATATCTATATATGGATCCCTCATCCCAGAGATCCAGAGGCTGGAATTTTTCATATTGTAAGGAATTGTTGTTGGTTTCTAGAGACAAACATCAGATTGTTGGGTGATCTAAGCTTTGTTTGAGGTGAAGAGGGGCTTCTTTGCTGGGAGGTTGATGTTGGGTTGGAACAACTGGTTGTAACTCCTCCTGGATCTTTTCTTGTTTATCAACAAAAAGTATTTGAGTTTTCCTCCATGCTTTTGTATCATTGATGCTTGTTACATTTGAATGGTCAATTTAAATCTGATCCTAAGTTGTTTATGAATATGGATCCATGTCTTTGTATAGTGCTATGCTTCTGTGATCTTACAGGTACTTTGTGAAGCTGGGCGTGCAAGGGAGCAAGTAGCTAGGGACTATCAAAGAAGAGAGGGATCGAATCGAAGGATTAGCGCAAGACAGAGGTTGGTCTTTCTATTCCTCTCTATCTATCATTCATAAAGGAAATACAAAAGTAGTTTTTCTTTGTTTGTTTCTAAGGCAGCTGTCACACCTTAGTGGGATAGAGCAGTTCTATATAGACACTTTTCCCTGTAACATATATGTCTAGCAATTAATTGGTGTTCTGGCCTTTGAGAGTAATTTTTCTACAACCATTCTTAAAAACCTTCTAATTAACATATTTATCATGACTCCATGCCCAATGGATTTTCCCTCTATCCAACCACTATGTTAAACCCTTACGCTACCAAATATCTGACCATTGATCTGAGCACACAACCATTTTTTGAAGTGACAATGGATAACTGAGTTGTAGAGGAATCCCCCTCTAGCTAGAAAGGCCATTTTTCAACCTAAAAGAATGGTTCAATGTTACCTTCGGGTTTTTCCTTTCACAGACAGGAAAATTATGGAGTGATAATAGATTAATTAAAAGAATGTCATGTCAACAAGTATCATATAAAATAAGTGGTGGTTTTTCAGGCATTTAGTATTGATAAGCCATTATATTATCCAATGGTATTGTAACAAAGTCTATTTACATATTAAGAATTTTCATGGTAAAATGGGGGTAAATTTCCATGGATAAGAATATTGTTCCATGTTTTTTCATATATATATATGTGTGTGTGTGTGTGTGTGTTTAACTACTACGTCTACGGAAAAATCTGGGCTCTAGCCCCACGGCCCACTAGCAAGGCTTGACCCCAACGGCTTCAAGGAGATTGGATCGTGTGACCTCCCAATAGCGAGGCACTGATTTTGACCAACTGAGCTAACCCTTGGGGCTAATGCTTAATATCCATTAATGACTATATAAATACATTAATTTATATGGTTACTCTGGTATATATTTATGTTTTCCATTTATTTTGTTGTAGCAAAGGATTTTTAATAATTGTGTAATGAATAAAGTATATTAAGCTTTGAAAATGAACGGTTTTTCTTTTAATATTTTAAATAAATGTTAAAAATATCAAAAAAATTGGTTTACATATATAAGTATATATAGTTTACTATATACATGTGTGTTACATATATAACAGGGGGCGCTTTAGATCTATAATTTTCATTTATCATGGCCCTTAACATGCTCGGTGATTAACAAAGTAGGAGGGGGTATCCAATTTTGCAATGTGACAGCAAAGTAATAGTTCTATGGGCACCCCCGCGCCACCCTGCCCCTACAATTTTTTTAAACCACCAAGGAAATCCAAATAAACCACTTTGTTAATGCATTCAGTGATGTTAGAAAGCATTATGTTGTCAGATGATGGGACATAATGAATCACACAATATGACAAGCAATTAAGTTGGTGTCTAACAAATTCGATGATAAAACAGACAAGTGATTAGACAAATTGACCTGGCATCTGATGTGGCCACTAACGGGATAGGTGATATGGTAGATGACATCAACATGACATAACTTGACATGACACTCAAAGTGCTCAAGAAGTAGTCCCAGCTAGTTTTTCATACAGTAAAAAAGGTTGCAAGGTTGCAAATTAGAGAATTAAATGTCAAAAATATGGATAAACCATAACACCTGTAGTTAAAAATGATAGAAGATTCTTATAGTGTAAGTATTGTGTGGGAAGGTCTTCACCAACTAAAATTCAATAGAAAAGCCCAATCATCAACAATAATCTTAATTGAAACCCTAAAAATGTTGAAACCTCTCGTCCCCTCATTATTGAAGAAATGAGTTTAGTATACCATGACAGTGAAATTTTTTACAGTATCCTTTACTAGTGCGACTTACATGACCAAGTTTTAACTTTCTTCCACGACCTCCCTAATTACTTGTATGTTTAGGAATCTAATTTAGCCAATTTTATTGTTCCACACACTTATCCTTTCTCTGAATTTGTAATGTGGTGTGCAAAGAATTATGTCCGAAACAAAAAGGCTATAATTTATAAGAATTATGTCATTCTTTCCATAATAAACACTAGTTTGTTTCTTGAAATGTTGAAAGTAACGATACAAACTTTAATTTGTTCTTATTGACATAAATTTTAAAGAAAGAAAAAAAAACCTTAATTTGATCATTTCTTACTCAGGATGTTACTCTTCCAAAAAATTCACCACCTAATAGAAGAAGCATTTTTCTAGACATCTCAAGACAAGTTATTTATATGATGTGCTTACTTTTGTGTTTTGACCATGATTGAATAGTGGATGAGACAATATTAGGTTTTATGTATGCTATTTATCCCATGAATAAACCCTTAGTTACCAATGTTTAGAAAATACAATAAATTTCTAGTTAACCCAGTTCAATGCAACCAGATATTTTCAGTGTTGTCTTATGCATTTATTTTTGTATTTTTTAGCTAAGAAATTTTCGAGTTTACATATAAACCTACAAGATGAGTCTAGTAACCCATATTCATTCATTCATTGGACTTCTTTAGTCTAAAGAAACCCAAAAATGTTGGAATTTCTAAATTTGTTAATAGATGCATATCTGTTACTTACTCCATTTCCATTAAAAGTCACCTCCTAGGATTTTTCCAGAAATCAAAAAACTTATTCAATTAAGTTTTGATCCTAAGATTGGTCATGGGTATCTTTTCCAACACTATACTAAAATTAAGATTTATGATTTTGTGTCTCCTCCCTATCAATTACTAGTATTTCTAACTATGATGTTGTTGTGGGGGTATATTGAGGAAATTATTAAAGTTGGATCAAAATCATTCTGTATCTAAAAAAATAAGCCACTTTTAAATTGAAAAAGGAAGTTGGGCCTTTCATAATTAATGCTAGTTGATCGTTATAGAAGGTGGAAAAAATATTTAACTAGCTTAATTTCTAGTAGGGAGAATCCTAGATTTATGACCGGTATTTAATTATTTCCAATAAAATAAGGAAGGAAGGTTCAACTCTATAGGACATTTGAAGAAATCGTGGATAGAAAAGTTAACAAATAAATAAAATTGGGAAAGTGAACAACATGTACTTCAATAACACATTCCATACATAATTTAGTCATCTTGACCTCCCATCATAGATACTCCATAGCAATTGGAAAAACTCATAAAAGGACTCATCAAGAAGCTTCTTAAAAAATTTCAAAGATGCACAAATCCTTATCAACAATCACATTGAAGATGTAGAGAGCAAAGGAATAGGAAGGAGATACAAAAGTGACAGTACATAGTGCAAAAGTATCATTGTCAAACTAGAACTTGACCTTGTCAACATGGGTACCTAACCCTTGTTAAGGCAAGGGCAAGAAGAAGCAATACTTGAACTCTGTGGTTTTTTATTGGTAGTTCAAGACCCTCCTGGGGTCTAGTCTTGAAAGGCAAGCAAGTAGAGAGATACAATGTCTTCGTCTCCTTGGAAGACACTAAAAGGATGCTCAAGAACCAATGGTTATTCTTGGACATGATTGATTCTTTCTTGGCACATGTAGAAGGCCATATAGTTTGTGAATCATACAATGGAGATTTGATGGATCCTCTTGGTTCTAGCCCCTGCAACAATCTCCTCCTTGGATAATGAGAAGGATGGAATCTCCTCCTTGGATAATGAGAAGGATGGTCAAGTTTTTTTGCTTCATTCTCTGGTTCTAGATTCAAGGCTTGATGGTATGACCTCTCATGGTTTTCTTATAGTTTGTCATGGTTTGCTCTGAATATCATTATTTTGTTATGGCTAGTCACAGCTTGTGTCTATAGGTTTGTCTATTGTGGGGATTTTTTTTTGTTTATGTTTCATTTTTATGCCTTTCCTAGTGTGTTTGTGGGTTTTATTAGTTGATTATATGCCACAGGGCACCTCATTGTATGATGGCCATATGCCTATGTTGTTGACCTGGGTGTTTGTGTTTTTTTGCAATGGTAAGGTGTTAGCTATGCTACCATATAGGTACTCTATGTGTTTTGTCTCGCAATGGGATGGGGGGAAGATTTTGTCACTAACCTCCATGCATAGTTATGTTGAGCCTCCTCCTTAGGGGTTTTTCATGAAGGCTTTTAGAGTCTAGTTTTTAGCCTATAGAGGTTGGGCAAGAAGAAACTAACTTCTATGGGAGTCTCTCGAAAATCTATGTATCCATAATTTGTTGAGTCATACAAAAGCTTCAATTTACTAAAAAAAGATGATCAAAATATTAAATCCAAAAATTTAGTAGTTAGTATTTTAAATAAATTATTTACTTTTCTTTTATTATTATTATTATAACCAAGCAAAACATAAATTGGTGTATGTGACCTTCTTATTTGTTGTGGTACAAGGAATCCTCATAGTGATTTGACCATTAAAATTTAGCAAAATGTAAATATTTTACCAATTTACACTTAAACATATAATAAAATAACTCATACTCATTAAACACATAATTTTTTATAATTTCTAAAAATTATTTTCAATTTTTTATCTAAATTTAAAAATAATAAAAATCTTAATTCTAAGAATAAGAAATAAACCAGGTAAAAAACAACTTATTTTAAAATATTAAGATTTTTCAAAATAAAAATATTAGTAATTTTGTGATAATTTACTTTAAAACATAATATTTTTCAAAATAAAAATATTGGTAATTTTGTGATAATTTGCTTTAAAACATAAATAAATATTAAATAGAAGCTAAATATTTTTTCAATGCCTTTGGATTTAGGGTTTCATTCTTTTAAGAAATCAAGTTTCAAAGATTCCAATATCCGGTAAATATCATTGGATTTAGAATTGTTAATATCATCGGATTTAGGGTTTATTTTCCCATCAAAGTTCAACACTCGCAACAATCACTAGAACCGCAAAATATATATATATATATGTTTGATGCCTCTCTGTGTATGCACATGGTTTAGGAATCTCAATCCGAAAAATTGCACATCACTTTAATGTCAGAAAAATGAAACCCCGTCTTTATCTTTTTTTGGGGTTAATATCATTGAATTTACGGTTTATTTTCTCAATCAAAGTTTAAGACTAGCAATAATCAGGAAACCCAAAAAATAATTACTGCTTCCCTCGAGCCTCTCTGTATTCACATGGTTCATGAATTTCAATGTTAAAAATTGCCAAGTTAATATTTCATTTCAGAAAAGAAACCACATGTGTATCCATGTCTGATAATATTTTTGAATTTTATAATTGTTTTGTTTTGTTGTTTTTTTTCCGTGTTTTCATAATAGGTGATAATATATTTTTGAATTCATGAATTAAATAATTTGAATTTATGGTATTTAAAAATCTATACTGATTTTGATAAAAAAAAAATACTAGAAAAATAATCATTTTAAATTATTAGTAATTTCATTTCACATTTTCAGCCAAAAGACTCATAAATTGCAGAAAATAATGTAAGAACCAAGAAAGTGAACAAAAACTAAAGAGCTTTACTCAATGAACCTATGACATTGAGTGAATCTATGATATATAAAGTATTTTCTTATCATACTATACAATACTATTAATTTGACTACATATTGGAAAATACCTCTAACAATAACATTATTTAACCCCCTACCAATACCAACCCCATAGACCTTACTATCACTCAATCAACCTATGACATATAAAGTGTTTTCTTATCATAGTATACAATACTATTAATTTGACAACATATTGGAAAATACCTCTAAAAATAACATTATTAACCCCCTACCAATACCAACAGCATAGATCTTCTTAGTTTTATTATTTATCTATTTTTTCATTATTATCTTTTATACCTCTTCACATTTTTTCATTAATTTTGAACTCTATTTTTTATACTGTTAATATAAAAACCAGCTACTCCTATAATATACTCAATATATTATGTCTTTCTTTTCTCAATATGAAATGCAAATAATATGATATTACTTCTCAATAAAACCTCAGTTACAACAAGAACACACTACTTACAATTTGGTACAGATTTGAAAAAACATATGATCAAAACAAACTTATACACTGTTATTTATACCTATTACAAATCTTGAAATAATATTGCATCCAGATGAGCCAGGTGCTCAGCCCTCATGGTTTCAAAAAAAGAAAGAGCATCTGTCTGGTATGAAAGTTTAACAACCCTATTCCTCAACTGAAATCATGAATAAAAAAAAAATTATTTTTATTTTCTTTTTTCTTTTCTGTTCTGTAAGTGAGGAACAAATGAAAGTTGCAGAGCCCTTACATATTTAAACACAGACATAACCAGAAGTTGCATTGTGTCAAGCATGCATCTCTGCATCAATCTATCCTAAGGCCAGACTTGAGTAACATACAACTGCAAGGGCAAAACCACATCACTTTCCAGAACCTCTTCATTGTTTGTTATTGCCATGATAATGCTATTGTTCTGCATCTTCTCGTTTCCTCCAACCATGGCTGGATATTCATTTCCAAGTGTACTGTTCATCTCATTTTTTGAATATTGCAGCAGAAAATCATAATCCCCATGGGCTTCGTAGTCTCTGATGCGCAGGAACTCCCTCAGCAACAGCAATAGGGTAGCCATGGGAAAAACCTAATGCTGCACTCCCAACTGATTCTGCTCTTTGCCCTTGTTATAACGTTCGAGAAGAACAATGAAAAATAATAATAAAAATAGTTGTGAGCAGGCATTGAGAAACCCTGAGAATGGGAATGGCGTGAGAACAGTGACCCGGTACCATTCTTTGTTATATTCGCTCGCTGTTTTTGTTCTGCAGAAGACATGCATTTCGTGTGGGTTTCTTCTTTTGAATCCGTGCTTCACGCCAATTTGACCTTCTGGAGCATATATCAATGCGACACACTTTGTGTTGGGTTTCAGAGAATTGTGCTGTACATGTTTAAATTTTAGGTTGTTGACCTACTCACCACTCCACAATGGCAATTCTCGTAGGTGACCTAATTTTGCAGAGTTTGGTAAGAAAGAATATTAGGCGTCGATATCAAAGAGAAAAAAAAAAAAATTTGACATTCAACTTTGATCATTTGCGCAGACTGGTTGGTCATGGGAACTGTGGGCGCAGTGGTAAGTGTACAGAATTTTCCTAGTGGTTCGAACATAGGAGAATATATCATTGTCAGCCAGTGTCTTTTATGTCCACATTTATACTACACATTATTATATTATATCTAAATTCCGGATATGTCAAAGTTTTTAGAGATATCAGGTGTAAAACCTTTTTGACAAAAAGTTTAGAAAAAAAATTGATCTCTATTAAAATCGAGTTTAGATAAATTTAAGTTGGTTTAATTCTAATTTTTAATTTAATTTTATTTTATTTTTATATAAATATTTTAATTAATAATTCAATTTTTATTGATATCTGATTTAATTAGTAATTATAATTATTAATTAATTACTAATTTTATTTTTTTAGTTTTATTTAGTTTTTAATTTTATTTTATTTTTATGTTGATTAAGCAAAATATTTACATCACATTGTATTACATAATAAAAAAAAAACATAGTTTAGATGGACATTGCATCTATTTTAATTTTAGATCTACCAAGTGTCAAGAGACCAAATCTCTTTTCACTCTGAAAGAGGTTTGCATCCCAAAATAATTGATTGCTCTTGATAGATCTAGATTTAAAATAAATCTACGGTGGTTTAATTATTACTTATAATTATAAATATAATTAAAAAATTTATGTTTTTATTTTATTTTATTTATTTGTGTAATTTCAACCACTTAAAATGTTTTAGTGATAATTATAATTATTAATTTTTATTTTATGTTATTTTTATTATTTTTTAATTTTATTTTATTGTTTGCTCATCAAAATATTAAATCTTATAACAACATCTCTAATATTGGACTAGAGGCTATTATATTGGACTAGAGGCAAGGGAGCTCCTCTCTTCGCAACAATAATAATAAATTACTTATATTAAAAAAAATTAAAGTATAAGTGAGTTTTAAAAGAAAAATATTGTCGGGTGTGGAGCCTAATTATCTTCTGTATTCAAAGATATCACCACATTGGACCCCAATTCATTGTCGCGCGTAAAATATTCGCTGCAGGGGGGTCCAAGGAGGGTGGCTGCGACCTTTGGGGAGCCCCCTGGCGGGGGGTTTCAGGGGCAGTGCCCCCGAAGCTAAGAATAGATGTAAAATTGCCTTATAAAAGTATAGTAATTTCTAGTCAATCTCGGTCGTTCATCAGGCAGAGATCTGACGGTAGAAGTTATGTTTAATTTAAGTTTTTTTTCCCTATAAGGCAACCCCTCACTATATATGAGGGAATTGTATTGCGTCTATGTAGATCTGTATTCTGAGTGAGAAAGAGAGAGGAGATTGAGAGCGAAGAGAGTGTTACAGCAGATCTGCTATAGCTTGTATCTCTTCAGTTTGCTGGATAATATAAAAGGAAGGATTGGTTATTTCTCTGTGGACGTAACTCAAACTGGGTGAACTACGTATATTTGTGTCTCTCTTGTTTTATGTGTTTTCTTTGTTTATATTTCTGCAATATTTTATGTGTTCCATTGCTCCGTAATATGTAATTTTCTAACAATTGGTATCAGAGCCGAAGGTCTATTTGGTTGATAAACTCGTAGGAAAGAAGGGTTCCTCGTTCGAGTGGGAGCGATGGCAAAAGATGGTAAGTTTAGGGTCGAGAAATTTAACGGCCAAAACTTCTCGCTATGGAAGATGCAAATAGAATATTATCTTTATCACAAAGATCTGTACCTACCATTGGGCGAAAAAACAAAGATGCCGACGGGTATGACAAATGAAGAATGGAACCTTCTCGATAGAAAGGCACTTGGAACAGTACGGTTGTGCCTCGCAGCGTTGGTCACCTTCAACATTTCAAAGGAAACAACGACAGAGAGTTTGATTAAAGCGTTGGCGAAACTATATGAAAAACCCTCAGCATCAAACAAGGTATTTCTTATGAAACGGTTATTTAATATGGAGATGTCGGAAGGTGGATCTGTTGCAGACCATTTAAATGATTTTAATACTGTTACAATTCAGTTAAGTTCTGTAGGGGTAAAATTTGATGATTAAGTTAGAGCTCTGTTATTCTTGTGCTCATTTTCAGAAAGTTGGAATGGTTTAGTAATGGCCATTAGTAACTCTGTTTCTGGATCTAGTACTCTAAAGTTTGATGATGTTGTCGGTGCTATCCTTAGCGAGGAAATGCAATGGAAAAGCTTCGGTGAGACATCGGGTAATGCTTTGAGTGCAGAGTCTAGGGGAAGAAAAATGGAAAGAGGAAAGAGCTCAGGATATCGCAGTAAATCAAGGAAAGGTAAATCCAAGTCCAAATCGGGGATAGCGTGCTGGAAATGTGGAAAGAAAGGACACCTAAAGAAGGACCGTAGATCTCGAAAGGGAAAAGAAGGAGATGCACAGCAAGAAAATAATCATTGAGCAAATGTGACAGGTGAGGTGTTACAAGATGCGTTGATTCTTTCTTTCTAAGCTATTACTGATTCCTGGGTGATAGATTCAGGGACCTCATTCCATGCCAAACCTGATAAGAAATATTTTCATGACTATGTTCAAGGAGATTTTTGACAAGTCTGTTTGGGTGATGATAAACCCTGTAAAATTTTTGGAATGGGTAAGGTTCTTGTAAAACAGCAGAATGGAAACCAATGGATACTAAAGGAGGTAAGGCATGTTCCAGATCTGAAGAAAAATTTGATTTCAACAGGGCAGTTAGGTGGTGAAGGTTGTGTGACAACTTTCACAAATAAAGCTTGGAAAGTCACCAAAGGATCCCTGGTAATAACAAAAGGCGAAAAGGTTGGTACATTGTATTTATGCAATGGTATTTCTAACTCTGTTAATGCTTTAACTTCGAAAGGAGCAGATGCAGCATTATCGCATCATAGGCTCAGACACATGAGTGAGAAGGGGATGAAGATACTTCACTCAAGGAATTTGTTCTCGAGTTTGAAGAATGTTGATTTGGACTTCTGTGAGAATTTCATTTATGGAAAACAGAAGAGAGTCAAATTTCTCAGAGTTGGGAAAGAAAAGAAGAGCGAAAAATTAGAGCTTGTGCATACAGATCTATGGGGACTTGCTCAGGTATCATCTCTTCGTGGCTCTCATTATTATGTTACTTTTATTGTTGATGCAACTAGAAAAACTTGGATTTATTGTATTAAGAATAAATCTGATGTATTTGATACTTTCAAGAAATGGAAAGCTTTGGTTGAGATTGAGATAGGAAAGAAATTGAAGTGTCTGAGATCAAACAATGGAGGTGAATATTGCAGCAACAAGTTTGATAGGTACTGTTCAAAGCCTGGAATTTGTAGAGAGAAGACAGTTCCAAGAACACCACAAGAAAATGGTGTGTCAGAAAGGATGAATAAAATAATCATGGAACGTGCAAGGTGCATGAGATTGCATGCAGGATTGCCTTTACAATTTTGGGCAGATGATGTAGATACTATTGTTTATCTAATAAATAGAAGGCTTTCAAATTCCTTGGATGGTGGTGTTCCAGAGGAAGCATGAACAGGTAAAAAGGTAAAATACTCCTTTTTAAATCCTTTTGGTTGTGAGGTCTTTGTCCATATTAATAAAGAAATTAGAACAAAGCTTGAAGAAAAATCAAAGAAATGTACTTTTATTGGATATGGTGTTAATGATTTTGGTTATCGTTTATATGATTATGAAAATCACAAAATCATTAGGAGAAGAGATGTAATATTCAATGAAAAGGTCTTGTATAAGAATCAGTTGCAGGAAAAGAAACAGGAAAAAAAACAAGGAATACACAGTTCTTGATGAGATCACTAAAAAAGTAAAGGTGCCTGAAAATAATAATAATCAACAACCACCACAACAGCAACATGCACTCCAAACACCTGAAAGTGGTGTTAGAAGATTTACCAGGATAAGTAGACCCCCTGAACGATACTCTCCTTCATTATATTATTTATTGTTGGTTGATTCTGGTGAACCCGAATGTTATAAAAAAGCAATGCAGGTTGAAAGCAGGAAGAAGTGGGAGCTAGCCATGGAAGAAGAGATGGACTCCTTAATGCATAACCAGACTTGGGACTTAGTCAGGTTGCCTGCAGGTAAAACTACATTGCAGAATAAATGGGTTTACAGGTTGAAGGAAGAAGATGGAGGAAAACAGAGGTATAAAGCTAGACTTGTGGTGAAGGGGTTTGCACAAAAGAAAGGTATTGGTTTTGATGAAATATTTTCTCATGTTGTTAAAATGACTTCAATTAGAACTATTCTAAGTCTCGTAGCAGCTGAAGATTTGCATCTTGAGCAATTAGATGTAAAGACAGCGTTTCTCCATGGGGATTTGGAGGAAGAGATATATATGCAACAACCACAAGGATATGAGGTAAAAGGGAAGGAGAAACTAGTGTGCAGGTTGAAAAAGAGCTTGTATAGATTAAAACACGCTCCAAGGTAGTGGTATCTAAAATTTGACAAGTTTATGTCTAAACAAGGTTATACTAGATGTCACTCTGATCATTGTGTTTATCTGAAAAAATCAAAATGATTGCAGCTATATTATATTGTTATTGTATGTGGATAACATGCTTGTTACACAGTCTAACATGCAGGAAATAAATGTGCTCAAAAGAAAATTGGCAAATTCATTTGCAATGAAAGATTTGGGAGTTGTAAAACAAATCCTTGGTATGAGAATAACTAGAGACGTAAAAATCACAAATTAACATTGTCTCATAATGAATACATACAAAAGGTGTTGAAAATATTTAATATGCACAATGCAAAACCAGTCAGTACACCTTTTGCTAGCCATTTTAAACTTAGTAAGGAATTGTGCCCAAAGACCCAAGAAGACATGGATTATATGTCTAAAGTTACATATGCATCAGCAGTTGGAAGGTTAATGTATGCAATGGTCTGCGCAAGGCCTAATATTGCACATGCAGTGGGAGTTGTAAGCAGGTACATTAACAATCTAGGTTAGGAACATTCGATGGCAGTGAAATGGATTCTCAGATATTTGAAAGGTACCACAAATCAAGCATTATGCTTTGGTGATTCAAACATTTCTCTACAACAATATGTTGATGCAGATATGGCAGGTGACGGAGATAACAGGAGGAGCACTACAGGATATGTATTTACTGTAGGTGGAACAGCTATCAGTTGGGTTTCAAAAATCCAAAGTGTTGTTGCACTTTCAACAACAGAAGCAGAGTATGTTGCTGCTACAGAGGCTAGTAAAGAAATGATTTGGTTACAAAGGTTTATAGATGAATTGGGTAAGGAGCATGATATGGGCTAGTGATAGCCAAAGTGTCATTCATCTTGCAAAGAACTCAGTATTTCATTCTAGGACTAAACACATACAGCTCAAGTACCATTTCGTACAATCAGTGTTGGAAGATGGAGAGTTGAAGTTGGAAAAGATACACACTGGCCATAATCCTGCAAATATGCTAACAAAAGTTGTAACCAGGGAGAAACTGAGAATATGCTCAGTTTCAATTGGTCTTCAAGTATGATGAAGAAGATGAGAAACAACCAGGTCCAAAGAGGGGTCATTGTCCAGCAAATGAAGCAGCGGTAGAGTTGCTATAATCAGTCTCCAAGTGGGAGATTGTTGGGTGTGGAGCCTGATTATCTTCTGTATTCAAAGGTATCGCCACATTGGACCCCAGTTCAAAATGGGGCGGCAACGCCGCACATAAAATATTTGTTGTAGGGGGATTCGGGGAGGGCGGCTGCAACCTTTGGGGAGCCCCCCCCTAGAGGGGGGTTTCGGGGGCAATGCCCCAAAGCTAAAAATAGATGTAAAATCGCCTTGTAAAAGTATAGTAATTTCTAGTCAATCTAGGTCATTCATTAGGCATAGATCTGACGATATAAGTTATGTTTAATTTACGGTTTTCTGCCCTAGAAGGCAACCCCTCACTATATATGAGGGAATTGTATTGCATCTATGTAGATCTGTATTTTGAGTGAAAAAGAGAGAGGAGATTAAGAGCGAAGAGGGTATTACAGCGGATCTGTTGTAGGTTGTATCTCTTCAGTTTGTTGGATAACATAAAAGGAATGAATGATTATTTCTCTGTGGACGTAGCCCAAACTAGGTGAACCACGTATATCTGTGTCTCTCTTGTTTTATGTGTTTTCTATGTTTATATTTCTGCAATATTTTATGTGTTCCATTGCTCCATAATATATAATTTTCTAACAAATATTTAGATAAACTTTAAGGTTAATTGATTGCGTGTGAATTTTTTTATTTTCTATGAAGTGTCATTCTCTCCCAAATAGTGTTGAACTAGAAAGGTAATTATCAAGCATCTTATAATTTATGGAATGGTCACATTAAATTTTAATTATTTAATTCTTCTTTTTAAAAAAATATTTCTTGGAATTGCCTTTTCTTTATATGTATTAAGATATTGTCCAACAATTACATAGTTTAAGTAGAGAAGAAATCATTAATTCCCTAAATTAATATCATAGATTGTATATATGTGGACTATGACATAAAGACATTAACCTATATTCATATGAGCATATGGAGGAGCAAAACATTAATCTGTACAAATTGGTAGTACAGTTGTTATAAATAATCACTCTTATGTGAAGACACTCACAAAATTGTTGAATATGACCAGCATAGATCCATCTTAAATACAGATCTAACATGAGCCGAGAGGGATCCAATTTTTATGAGCCCACATTATTTAAATGTTTTGTATAGCTATTTTTTATTTTTTTTGACATGAGCAACTTTAATGATCTACAGAGAGAGTTACACATCATATTGGGATGTAGAATGAGCCTCAAGCTTAAAAGGCTTATTACTAATTTGCGGAACCAATGTTACCATAACCCAAAGTTTTTCACTTTGTATTTTAATGTAATGTAGCTTATTTAAAGGCATGATGATTCCATTGCAATATGTTTTTGGGTCAAATTATAATAGATCTATGTTTTCTGTGTGATAAGAAGGTCATGTAAGAGTTGGTTTTCTTTATACCTCTTAGTGTATAATAGATCTATGGTGATATAGACTTAAAAGAAATATAATTATAGATTGAATTTATATTTTTTTATGCATCCATATATGTGGTTTCAAAACCCCAAATCAATGAAACATGAATTATCTCTTATGGTGCAATCACTTAAGTAAATTGTGTTCAAACCAAAAAGGTAAGGAAATTATTAAGAAGCATCTCATCATTTGATTTGTGGTGTGCATATAGCTTCATTATAAACAATAATGAAATTTATTATTGAAATTATTTTTTCCCGTGTGTTGAAAAAGATTCTCATGTCTCTCTAAATTGACAAAATATTTGAAATAGATTCATAAAAATTGAAGAGGTAGAAAGTTTAGATTTTATGAGTGACATTTGAACATTTCATGATGTGTCATGATATAGAATTAGTATAAATTTATGTCACTAAAAAGTTAATTTAATGTGAAAAACAATATAGATCTATGGATCTACACAATCTGAAATACACCTTTCAAATTTTACATTCTAAAATAAATTTGTACCTTAAATAATTTTGATCCTCTTCACTTAAAATACATCTAAACATAAAATACATTACCCCAATATAATTAAAATTATAAAAATAAATATAAATTCAACCTTATCCCAATATAATTAAAATTATAAAAATAAATATAAATTCAACATTACCCCAATATAATTAAAATTATAAAAATAAGTATAATTTCAAATATTTAAAAAAATAAATTAGTAAAACATAAACCTTTTTTAATATTATAGGTTTTTTTTTATATTTTCCACATATTGAATTTTTAAAATTTAACCCAAAAAAATAAAATAAGTTAAACTGGATCTTTTACAATTATATTATATGACAACTCTAAAATGCAATCGTCATTTAAAAAATAATAAATAAAAGAATGTTCAGGAGGCCGATTTGATTTATGTTCTGAATTTGAATAAACGTGTTTAAGAAGCGTGTTTCATTAGTCTCAACCCTTAGCTGTATTTTTTTTCCATTTCTTAGGTTTGTAGTTTAAAAGTTGTATGAATTTATTTTTTTATTCTTTATTTTTAAATTAAAACAGTGTGCAAGTATTTAGATGGTTAGGATGTGTGCTGGTTTGTGAATTTTTAAAAAATATATATTTTAAAAAAAAATCACGATGGTTAGGATATTGAGGGCCTGGATCTAACTTAAACTTAATTTCGCAAAGAATATAGTATTATGCAATATAGTTGACACTTAAGGGTTTTCTGTAATCAGATTTATCTTTAAATTTGTAGTTTAGTGTGGTACTTTTAAATTTACAGAATAAGAGATTTAGGTGCTACCTAATTGGTGATCATTTGATTTGTGAAAATAGATTGGCAGAGTGTAACATAAGGAGTTAGAAAAATTTTACACAAACCAATAAACTTTTAATTTTATTATTAAATCCTCGTGAGGGTATTCACCCCTCACTCAATGGATTATAAGGGAGTCTATACCTTATTCATTGTTATAAAAGATTACAATGAAATATCATTAAAATACCACATGGCTAGTTTGGCATGATTGTTCCATCACGCAAATCATCAACCATCATGGGCCAATAGTTCTTATCTTCCACAATGTTAAAAATAATTTTTCTTTTGCACAAATCACCATCATTTATTGTCATTGTTTCTTTGGTAACATGATTACATAAATTATTAATCAATCAATAATCATTCTTTAAAAGCAATCTTTTAACATCTATTCATGTGCATAACATTTTTCTTCTAACAACATTGTGCATGTATAAACAAATAATTATCAATCATGTCAAAATAATTACCCCGTTACTATTATCATTCTAGTACTAGAACATGTTTATATCTAAAGGAAACCATTGTAACCATCCATTTCACTTAAAGAATACTAGAAACTTGTCTTTGTTTTTCATGCATGTAATTAGATAAAGTTCATATCCAAAAAAACCATTGTAACCATCCATTTCACTTAAAGAATACTAGAAACTTATCTTTGTTTTTCATGCATGTAATTAGATAAAAACTTATTCTAAAATACCTAGCCCATTAACTTCATGCATGCAAATGTAAGTCCCTTTTCAAAAAGCATCTTTTCCATGATAGAGCTATTTATAAAATCTATTGTATGCACAAAAACATGCATTGTTCTAAACAAGAAATAATGTGTTAGTGATTATTTCTTGCATGCATATATAAGCATTTTACAAATAAAAGCTAGTACATTTATTCCAAGTGACTACATGTTTTACTTTCCATAATACTTATTATTTTATTCACACAAATCTGTATTTATCTTTAAAAAGTCTAACACAATAGTTCTAGAAATCCATGTTTCTCTTTAAAATATCTAACACAATAGTTATATCTTCATACATGTAATCAATTATTGTTTCTATGTTTCTGCATATGTGTTCTTTTCACATAGTTATTTTCAAGAACCCAACATAGTTTCTCTATTGTATGTACAATTTCTCATGCATTTGTTTTCAATAAAATATCATAACAAAGTTCTCATGCATTTTTTCATGAAAGTATCATAATCAACCTTTCCTACTAAGATGATAATAATGTTAATTTTTTATGCATTAAACCATGCAATTAAATCAAACTATCCAATTTACAACACATAAGTCATTTATCTTTTTTAAAATATCATTATAAAGTTCTCATGCATTTTTTTCATAAAAATATCATAATCAACCTTTCCTACTAAGATAATAAGATAATAATAATGTTAACTTTTTATGCATTAAACCATGCAATTAAATCAAACTATCCAATTTACAACACATAAGTCATTTATCTTTTTACCCACCAAAAGATGTAACTTTTCTAAGATAATAATAATGTTAACTTTTTATCCATTAAACCATGCAATTAAATCAAACTATCCAATTTACAACACATAAGTCATTTATCTTTTTACCCACCAAAAGATGTAACTTTTCTAAACTCTTGTAAGGGAATTAACACATAATGTAGTTATTAAAACTACATCTTTCAAAAGGAAATCCCACTTTCCAAGAAAAATAATCTAATTAACTTTTCTCTTTTATTTGTCACCACCCATGAAATTATATCACAAGTTACCCTCTTTAATCTATATTCACTTCCAAGAAAATAACTTGGATTTTTATCATTTCTTACGCCAATAGGAAATCCCAAATCCCTTTTTAAGAAAAGAGCATGCATCATATCTTTTCTTACATAAAAGTCATATACATTGTTTTTAATTATCTTTTAATATTGCAAATATATATAATAACAATCATTTTCTATATATAGTAATAACAATCTTTATCTATATGTAGTAATATATTTTCTCTACCAAGAAAAATATATAATCACAATCTTTATCTACATGCAATGATATATATAAACTCTCTTTTTTAACCAAATATAATAATTTATATTTTCTCTTTTAAGAAAATATAATAACTTATTTTTTCAAAAACACGCAAATATTCATATACTTTGTAACATTCCGGATACTCTCTTTTAGAAAAATATAATAAATTATATTTTCTTTTTTTAAAAAAATATACACACAAATAATCATATATTTTATCACATTCCTCATTAATATATATATATATAATCATTCCAAAAAAAACCCAATTAAACACATCTATTTTCCTGCAAGAAAATAACAGATTAAAAAACACAGCTTCCTTCCAAAAAAATAGACAAGTTACTTATCTTAACTGTAGTCGATTAGCCCATCCAAAAATGACTCCATCAAAAAAGAGTGAGTGGTATTTTCCTCTTTCCATGTCTTCTACAATCCTCTTGATGAACCGCCATCGGAAAACCAATACTGTAACAAGGAATCTGATGAAAATAAATATTAACTCCAATGGGGAAACGAACTCATCGGTAGGCCCGATAAATGGCACCTGGAAATTATTCATGCACGAAAATGCACACATGATGTAATTTTTTGGCCGCAAGGTTAAATAGGAGACATTAGCATGATTGAAAGTAGATAGTGAAAACTCCAAGAAATATCTGACAAAGGTAGTGATCAAGAACTCTTAACCTTAACTATTTCTTTCTTAATTTAAAAACAAATTAAATGAATCATTAATCAAATTATAATAAAAATATTCTAATAAATGGTAAATGTTATATTGATATTTTAGAGATGTTACACAGATTTTGATAGTTGATTGGTTGTCACCATTTATAATAATACTATTTATTGATAGTAATATTGTTCTACCCTGCTCCTCCCTTCATTGGGGTGATTGGACGTGATCCTACCACCTTCATTGTTATGCTACTTCCTCTACCATCACTACTGTTGGAGTATAAGGAGGGTAGATTTGAGCTTTCCATCCACACCTAGACCCTGTTCTTTTTCACTTTTATTTTTGTTACTTCTACTTAGTTTTACTATTTTAATTTCATAAAATTTAAATTTCAAAATATTATAAAATTTATATGGTTTAAATAATGGAAAAAGTTATAAAAAAATAAATGATTTAGGCATAAACCTTATTTACATTCATTTATTATTTGTTCATTTTAATTAAACTATTTTAAATATTTATAAATTTAAATAAAAGTTAATTTGAAAAAATATAAGAGAATTTAATTTAACTTAAAAAAAACAAACAAGCAAAAAAGAAAATTATAAAATTGAAATTTGATTAGGACTAAATCCTATATTACAAATAAATTTACATATTTTTGGAAAGGTTGATTTATACTAACACAAATATGATATTAACTAAAATTAGAGGACAGAACCCTTTGCTTACTCCAAAACCAAAATAACATTTCAAAAACATGCTATTTATTTTGCTCGCCAAGTGTTTGTTCATTGAAATTTGACAAAATTCCTCAAAGAAAATTTTGAAAATTTGAGGGTTAAAATAGAAAATTTTAGAAAAGGGGATATTAGAGTCGTATTAGAGCAAGATTTTGGTCAATTGTGAGTCTAAACCAAGGTGATATTGAGAAAAAGAACTTCAAGATCATAATTAGAAGGGAAAAATTCTTCTGAGTCAATCGCAGCAAGAAAGACTTGTTCAAAAATTTGAAGAATATAATAGAAATTTCACAATATTGGTAGGGAACTTCAAAGCATGGGAATCACCAAGGGTGACAAAATAAAAAAGAAATTATAGATCTGCAGATGATGAAGGTAAAAGGAGCATAACATCTAAGAAAAATTCCAATGACAATGTTGTGAGTGTAAGGGAAACGATGATTGGAAGTGAGGACTATGATCAAACCTCCCAAGATGAATTGGGAGAAGTCATACCCGTTGAAGATGAAGCTAGCCCAAATTCACTCTAGCAAATTGGTACAAGGATTCGATATGAGGGAGAATCAGATAATGATGCAAAAGCATATCATCATTTAACAATATTGTTAAGGAAAATCATGAGGCTACGACAGTTGATGATGATTCCGAAGAGGTGTGTAAAGACGATAACACATAGGTAGTCAGCAGTGCAAACTTTGAACCGTCGGATGATTTATTTTATGAATAAGATGATGCTCATATGCTTACTTGTGCCCATAATTTGAAAAACCAATTGAAGGTAAGCGTCGACCAAATTATAGCAACCATGAGACATTATGATGATACACAGGCATTAGTGGTAGATTATTGTTGGAGAAATGCAATGATACAAGACAATTTGGGAGGAGAGATTTCACTAGCAGATTTTCAGACACTCTAAGAGGCAATGGTATAAATGAAATATAACTACCTTCACCTCCTTTCGGATAGACATCACGTATTTATGCTTGTTGAGATATACCATGATGAACTAGAATGGAAATAAGAGAAAGTTGATAGGCTTACCCATGAGCTTGAGACTACCAAGGATTCCTTGAAGAGAACCCAGATGGCCCTTCAAGAATTAGAGTTGTAGGTTGAGAAACTTTATATGGAGTTGAGTTATGGACATTCTTCTCCCCCATGGAATACATTCAGGATGTTAGGGAACTCATGATTTGATAAAGGAATCGCGTGTGATATTTGAGCACAAGGAGCAGCCAGATAAATAAGCACTTGGAGAGAGGTATGTCCCAGAAGGCTCTATACATCCATGAAAAGTGGAGACATGTATATTTTGGATTAGGTTACATCCATCTGGGACCTAGGATCAGTTGAAATGAGTGGAGTGGATATTAGAAGCCTGTATTGGCATTGGGATCCAAGTGGGGATTTCCATCATATACCACAGGTGCAAGATGACTATGGCGAAATGGTTGACCCAATGACCAAGCACACACATTCCTTCATGGAATTCAAGTCAGCAATAGAGGCCATTTAGTTTGATGGTGAATGAGCATACTCCATGAGATGTCTTGGCACATTGTTTGTGAATGGGGTTGTAGGATGATTAATGTGCTATAGGAGGAGTCATTTGGATGAAATGGCATTGATAGGCCACTAGGTATGGAATTGTATGGAGATGATTCTCTTCCATTGATGTATTGGGCATAGGAGCCATCGAGGATCAGCACAACAGTGACATCCCCATTAGTATATGAGGAGTTGTGCCTCTCGGATCTACCCAAGATCAGTGAGGGGATGGGTGACCATTTAGGAGCATCATGTCTTGGATCAAGATATCAGCATATTAAAGATGTAGAGATGAGAATACACAAGATTACCCTTAGATATCCATATGGACTCTCAATCATACCCTTATGGATTTACACACCTGTCACTCTCTAGTATTGTTTATTGTCATAAAGGCCCTGGTTGACACCCCTGGGCCCTTGATGCTCTCATCATGAGCAGCAAGAAGCGAGAGCCTCATCTGAGACAATTAGATGACACAAAGCATCATGGACAAGGGAGAGGCTTTCCAATTGAATTGTATGGTCGGTGTGTGAGTTGGTGGGTGCAAGTTTAGGGATGGTGTGGTCTACTACATAAGCAGAATGTGTTATGCCCCTGATTACACACTTGGGGAGATTATCATGAGGGAGCTACATGGAATACCTTCGACAAGGCATTCTTAGCAATTGCATGAGCATGAGGCACAATGGATAGTAGACCTATTTTATAGGAGGGAATGAGGCTCTAGGAAGTATTTTTGTAAGTAGGATCTAGGAATTATTTGGGAGAAACAATGATTTGAAGTGAGGACTACGATCAAACCTCCCAAGATGAATTGGTAGAAGTCATACCCGCTGAAGATGAATCCATCCCATATTCACTCTAGCATATTGGTACAAGTGTTCGAGATGAGGGAGAATCAGATAATGATGAAAAATGCATATCACCATTTAACGAGATTGTTAAGGAAAATCATGAGGCTATGATAATTGATGATGACTCCAAAGAGGTGTGCAAAGATGATAACACACAGATAGTCATCATTGTGAACTTTGACCCATAAGATGATTTATTTTATGAAGAAGGTGATGCTCATACGCTTACTTGTACCCATAATTTGGAAAACCAATCGAAGGAGTGTTGACCAAATTATGAAATACACGATACATTATGATGATACATAGGAATTAGTGGTAGACTATTTTTGGACAAATTCAATGATACAAGACAATTTGGGAGGAGATATTTCACTAGCACATTTTCAGACACTAAGAGGCATTGGTAGAAATGAAATCTAACTACTTTAACCTCCTTTTGAATAGAAATCACATACTCATGATTGTTGAGATATACCATGATGCACTAGAATAGAAAGAGGAGGAATTTTATAGGATTGCCCATGAGCTTGAGACTACCAAGGATTCCTTGAAGATCACCGAGATGGCCCTTCAAGAATCAGAGTTGTAAGTTGAGAAACTTTGTATGGTGTTGAGTTATGGACATTCTTCATCCCCCATGGCACATAGTCAAGATGTTAGGGGAAATCATGATTTTATTGAGAAACCTCTTGTGATATTTGAGCGCAAGGAGCACCGAGATGAACAGGCACTTGCAGAGAGGTATGTCCGAGAAGGCTCTAATTATGCATCCATGAAAAGTGGAGACAGGTATATTTAGGATGAGGGTACATCCATCCAGGACCCAGTGTTAGTTGAAACAAGTGGAGTGGATTTGGAAGCACATTTTGGCATTGGGATACAGGTGTGGCTTTCCATTATATACCAGAGGTGCAAGATGACTATCGTGAAATTTTTGACCCGATGGTTTTAGCACATACATTACTTCATGGAATTATGGTCGGAACTAGAGCCTAGTTTGTTTGATAAATCAATGAGCATACTCCATGAAATGTCCTAGAACATTTTTTGTGAATGGGATTCCAAGATGACCAACGTGCTCTAGAAAGACTAATTTGGACGCAATGGCATTGGTATGCCACTAGGTAGGGCATTGTATGGAGACAATGCTCTTCCATTGATGTATTGGACACAAGAGACACCAAGGATCAATAAATATTGACATCCTCATTGGCATGTGAGGATTTATGCCTCTCAGGTTACCTAGGATCAGTGAGGGGATGGATGAGCATCTAGGAGCATCATGTCTTTGATCAAGATATCAACATATTAGAGATGGAGAGATAGGAATTCACAAGATTACCCTTGGATATCCATATGGACTCTCGATCATACCCTTGGGAATTTACACGCTTGTCACTATCCAATAGTGTTTACTATTATAGAGGATTTGGTTGACACCCCTTGATGCCCTCATCATGAGCAGCAGGAAGCGATATGCTCACATAAGACAATTGGATGGGACACAGAGGATCATGGACAGTGGAGAGGATTTCTAATTGAGGTGTATGGTCAGTACATGAGTTGGTGGGTGCAAGTTTAGGGATGGCATGGTCTACTACAGAGGTAGCATATGTTTCGCCCCTGAGTACACACTTGGTGAGATGATCATGAGGGAGTTGCATGGCATACCTTCGACAAGACATTATGATGCATTTCATGAGCATGAGACACAGTGGATGGTAGACCTATTTTATAGGAGGGTATGTATGTTCCAAGTAGTATTTGGGCTCATCGTCAAGAGATGTGATAGTAGAGTTTTTTGTGTGATCTGTCAAGATCAAGTTTGTTTAGCGTGCACTAGGTTGATTATCAATAAATGGTGCCCATATGTTTATTGCATACAGGGATTGAAGAAGAGGCATGGATGGGTTCCAACAACTATTAGTACTATGTATCATTCGGTATATATTGGGAGCTATGAAATTCCAATATGGTTGTTGGATCTAGGGATCTAGTTGGTTGCTAGATCACTCCACTTCTCCATGAGAAGGGATATGATAGTGAGCGATAGAGTTGATTTTTGGGTTAACATATAGAGGATTTCATAGGCCTTCACCATGTGCCACTGTATATTTTCCCTATTGTTGCTCAGGAACAAATCTACTTGTAGGTTGATAGACTCTGACCTCGTTGAGACGCCTTGGAAGGATGTTGTTAAGTTATGGTATGTTCTATTCTTATAACAGTTTACTTCTTTTTCTTATTATATTCCACCGATTAGCAATCACATGTACATAAAGTAAAGTGCAGATAGAACATTAAACGATCGACAAAAAACAAGCCAAGACAAGAGACACAAGATGAGGCGGCTAGCCAGGGACAAACCCCACAATGTGTGGGGAAACCCTTTTATCAAATCTTCTTTTAGCTTCAATAATTCAGCAGAGAGAAATAGTACAATAAATCTAATTCATATCAGCAGTAGCAAACCCTAGATCAGTAGCATCAGCATTAGCGGCTTCATTATCAAACTAGGGTAGACCATATCTCACAAACCGACAGTCTGATTGACTTCATTCCACCACCAAAAGTTTCGGCTTCAGAGGAGGTTCAGATGAACCTACAGCGCAGTTCAGATGAGGATATCTTCTAGGCCACACAATTCAATCTTTAATTCTGCAGTTGCAGCTTCAGTTTCAGCAGTTTCCGGCTTCAAACTAGGGCAGTCGATATCTTGCAAACCGTTCGTCGGATTGACTTCATTCCACCACCAAAAGTTGCGGCTTTCAAAGGAGGTTCAGATGAACCTATAGCGTAGTTCCAAAGAGAAGATATTCTAGGCCACACAAGTCAATATTTACTTCTGTAGTTGTAGCTTCAGTTTCAGCAGTTTCCGGCTTCACATGTGTGAGAGAGAGAGACCCATTTCAGCGCAGTAGAGAAGAGACTCATATCTGCGCGGTAGAGAGAGAGAGATGTGATGAGATGAGTGAGTCCAAATGAGGAAAAGTCCTCTTATATTTATACACAACGTTGGTGGGTGAATAGATGCGACTGTTGGGCTTCTGAGCCTACATGAGTTGTAGGTCGGCTTGATAATAATTCCATAATCAAAATAAATTCATATCTCCATGAATACTTATCGGAATTGGATGATCTTTATATCAATCCTACACCTCTCGACGAGAGGAATCTAATAAAAATATTATTATTCATGGATAAGATGACCCACATGAAGTTTTGCCCTGGTTTCCAATTTTAACACTCCCTCTCAACCATGGAGAACTACATCTGCAATCTGTCTATCGGTCGTTATTATTCATCCATCAAATGCACTGCCTTGTACAGCCTGACCATTGCCCTGCTCTGCTCTATTTTGCCTGTTCTACTTTTTCTTGATCTGCCCTGCATGATCTGTACTATTTTGTTTTGTTCTGCTATGCTCTTGCATTGTTCTGTTCTACTCTGCTTTTGTCCGAATTATGAAGAAGAAGAAATGATCGAGGATGTATCATACTAACTCAAAGTCAGTCTCAGAGTATGTACCACTGATCCCAGACCAGTCTCAACCGACCCGAAGTCAGCGTCATAGTATGATACAAGTCCTACCACTGGTCCCAGACCAATATCATCCTCCACTGACTCAAAGTCAGTCTCAGAGTATGTACCACTGATCCCAGACCAGTCTCAACCGACCCGAAGTCAGCATCATAGTATGGTATAACTCCTACCACTGGTCCCAGACCAGTATCATTGATCCCAGATCAATGGAGGTCATCCTAGCGTAGGGAGTACGGTAGTTACAACGATGCGTCCATCGGTACTACTATGGTCCCTAACTTCATTTCCCTGCTCATTGATTAGATGAGAGGTACTTCCCATGAGTCCCAGACTGCATGGGTAGGATGCCTCGACAGGAGAACTAATCAATCATGTCCTCACAGGAGAACACATCAATCCTGCTACAATTGCCATGGAGAACACATCAATCCAGGCCTCACAGGAGAACACATCAATCCTGCTACAATTTCCATGGAGAACAAATCAATCCAGGCCTCACAGGAGAACACATCAATCCTGCTACAATTGCCATGGAGAACACATCAATCCAGGCCTCACAGGAGAACACATCAATCCTGATACAATTTCCATGGAGAACACATCAATCCAGGCCTCACAGGAGAACACATCAATCCTGCTACAATTGCCATGGAGAAAACATCAATCCAGGCTGCCATGGAGAACACATCAATCCAGGCCTCACAGGAGAACACATCAATCCTACTACAATGTCGCCACAGGGTGTACATGTATACCACCAGGGGATAGTGAATAATCCTGTGGTCATATGCTGCTCCAAGAAGCACCCTGCACCCCCCTGGAGCTCTCAGAGCTCAATGCATCATACATGACCCTCATTGGAGGGTCTTTGAACAACTCCAAGTTGTTCACGGAAAGTCAGAAATTTTACTTTCCCAAGGGGTTTTGTCAGAATGTCGGCAACCTTTTCATCTGTATCGATATGATGGAGCCTTATAGCTCCCCGTTGCAGCATATCTCGAATATAATGGTATCTGATATCAATATGCTTGGAGCGATCATGGAATACGGGATTCTCTGACAAACGAATCCCACTTTGGTTGTCACAAAGGATCACAGTGGTATCCAATGTGAATCCAAACAACTCACTGAAGAGCTTTCGCAACCAAACTGCCTCACAAGAAACCATGCTAGCAACAATATACTCTGCTTCGGCGGTGCTCAAAGCCACCGACTTTTGTTTCCTGCTCATCCAAGATATTAAAGCAGATCCCAAGGAGAAACAACACCCGGAAGTGCTCTTACGGTCCTCCACATTGCCTGCCCAGTCAGCATCTGTGTATCCAAATAGTCTCACATCTCAGGCAATGTATCTTAACCCATAAGTGATAATGCCACGAAGATATCTCAGCAGATTCTTGGCACCAATCCAATGTATGTGGTGGGGTTCAACCATATGCTGGCTCAACGTGTCGACTGCAAAGCATATATCTAGACGGGAGTTCACTAAGAACATTAATGCTCCGACGAGTTGCCAATACTCGGTAGCATTTCGTAAAACAGGTCCAGCAGCACTACCGCTTAAATTCTTGAAGTCAAGCTCCATCAGAGTAGTTACATGCTTGTAGTCCACCAATCCGAATCTTTCCAATATCTTCACCACATATTTTCCTTGAGATAGGAAAATTTCTCCTAGCTTTTGCCACACTTCAAGTCTTAGGAAGTAGTGCATCAGTCCTAGGTCTTTCATTTCAAATTCAGAGGCTAGCTCCCTCTTACATTTATGAATGAGAGGGTCTGCACCTGTTAGAAAGAGGTCATCCACATACAACACCAGTATGAGAGGCTTGTCATCTTCAACCTTAAAGTAAAGGTTAGGATTGGCTTCACTCCTAGTGAATCCCAGCTTCATCAAGTAGCTATCGATCCTCTCATACCATGCTCGGGGTGCTTGCTTCAGCCCATAGAGAGCTTTCTTCAACCTGCATACATGAGATTTTCGATCATAAATCTCAAATCCTTCGGGTTGCTCCACGTAGACTTCTTCTTTGATTGATCCATGCAAGAACACAGTCTTGACATCCATCTGATGTAGGTTCCATCCTTGTGAAGCGGCAAGGGCTATGATCGAGCGGATGGTCGTATATCTGGCAACAGGTGCAAATATCTCATCATAGTCTATACCTTCTTTTTGGGAGAAACCTCGAGCAACAAAACGAGCCTTATACTTTTCTGTGCTTCCATCTGCTGCATGCTTTATCTTGTAAAGCCATTTGGAAGTAACAACAGTCTTGTCCTGGGGTTTGGGAACTACTTCCCAAACATCATTCTTTATGATAGACTCATATTCTTTGGTCATAGCATCCTTCCATACTTGATGCTTGATGACATCTGAGAATGAAGAAGGCTCATTTTGTATGATCATGCTCATGATGGTCAGGTATCCTTGATACCTATTAGGTTTCTTACTTTCACGAAAGGTTCCTCGGGGTGCAGCATGTCCTTCAGCATCATCAAGTAACCCCTTAAGCCATGAAGGCCTCTTCTTAGAAGAGGAAGGCTCATATGGACGAGGATCAATCGGATCCATGGGTTCTTCTACATCAGGCATTGATTCATCATCCTTTTCTTTCGGTTCCCTGGTGTCGGCTTCTAGAGAGCTCCTCAAATTCGGAAGATTGATCACCTTGCTGAGAGCCATATCTTAGTCAAAGGTGACATCATGACTAATTATGACTTCCCTTTGACTGGCTACATAGATTCTATAGCCTTTAGTATTTTCACCATAGCCCACGAAAATTCCCTTCTTTCCAGATGCTCCCAATTTATTTCTTTTCTCTTTCGGCACATGAAAGTATATAGGGCTTCCAAAATTTTTAAAATGGGAAACATCAGGTTTCTTACCGGTGAATTTTTCTTCAGGAGTCTTGGAACCCAATGCTTGATGAGGGCATCGATTTTGTACATATACAGCAGTGTTTGCAGCTTCAGCCCATAGAAACTTAGGAAGACTTTGATCATGAAGCATGGCCCGGATAGCTTCCATAATTGTGCGGTTCTTCCTTTCTGCCACACCATTTTGTTCAGGAGTATATGGTGTAGTAGTCTCCCTCTTGATGCTAGCCTCTTTCCAAAATTCATGGAACTCATTAGATTCATATTCAGTCTCATTGTCAGTTCTTAAGATCTTGATCTTCTTTTCAGTTTGATTCTCGATTAGGGCTTTGAAGTGTTGGAACCAAGGGAACACTTCATCCTTCTTTTTCAAGAAGTATATCCAGGTCTTTCGAGAATGGTCATCTGTAAAAGTGACATAATATGAGTATCCTCCCAAGGAGTTCACAGGCATCATACCTGATATATCTGAGTGAACTAGTTGTAATATATCGGAGGTCTTGCTTTGACTTAAAGGGAATGGTCCCCTTTTGATCTTTCCTTCGGCACATCCTGGACATACACCTTCTTTCTCTACTTGGAATTCAGGCATCCCTGTTACCATCTGTCTTACATTGGGTAGAGCTTTGTAATGAAGGTGGGCAAACCTCCGATGCCAAAGTTCGGACTGAAGCGATGTGTCACAAGACATGACACCTAGCGGACTTCCACCGACTTGATATAAAGAATCAACTCGAAACCGAAGAGTGAAAGCATCTTTAACATTATTTTTCCACATGCGTACCTTACCATCGCTGAAGGTTACCTTATAGCCTTTGTCTTCCATTGCCGAGATGGATACCAGGTTCTTTTTGAGATCAGGTACATATAATACATCTTGTAAGTGAATTGTATTACCTTGATTCAGTTTAAGAGAAACATTGCCTACACCTTTCACTGGGTATTTCATGTCATCTCCAAGGACAATTTCCAGGTTAGTTTCTTTCTCTACCAGATTAGAGTGTACTTCTTTGTAACCAGTGAAGTGTCTGAGGCACCACTATCAATGAGCCAAATTCCTATTGACTCCAAAGGAGCGGAGGTAGATAGAGCAGCTGGTAGATAATATTCAGCCTGCTTATCGTCAACAGTGTTAGATTCATACCTGGAATTTCTAGCCTTCTTGAATGGTTGCCCTCTTCCTTGATTTCCCGCATTCCTTTTTCCTTTGTTGTTGAATTTTCGATTCCTTCGATTACCATGAGAGGGATTTTGATCATCGTCACGGTGAGAGTCCTTTCTATCAGGGCATTCCCTTGCATAGTGACCTGCTTTATTGCAAATGAAACATCGTCCTTTTCTTCCACCCTTAAATCCAGCATTCTTTTCGATTTAGACCCAAAATTATTTCTTTTCTTAGCATGAGAAGAAAAAGCAGTAGGAGGACCTTTAGGCAAGGGCATTTCCTGCTCTTCTACCCTTGTTTGTTCTTGAATGCATCTAGCCATTAATTCCTCGAAACTAGGAATTACATTATTGTTCAGAAGAGTAGTCCTGAACACATACCATTCAGATGGCAATCCTCCGAGAGTTGTGAGTGCCATTTCTCTGTCAGTAATGGTTTCCCCAATAGATAGGAGATCGTTCTTGATCTCGGTGATTCTTAAGAAGTATGCTTGCATACTTTCATCTTTACCCTTCTTGATTTCCCTCAACTTATTTCTAAGAAACAAAACTTGATTTGCATCATTAACTTTAAATAAACTCACCAGTCTGTCGTAGATTTCCTTGGAGGTGTCTAGATCAGAGATGTAGGCCACCAAGCGCTTGTCGATAGAGTCCCGGATGATCTTCTTTGTTTTTACTTCTCCATTTTTCCATTTGTTCCAGGCAGCAGCAGATGCATTTGATGAAGGTTCAACAATATTGCCTCTTACATGGTCCAGCACTCCTTGATCTTCAAGGGTTAGATCGATAGACATCTTCCATCCATGATAGTCAGCTTTCTCATGGAGCTTGTCTTCGGCAGGAAAGAGTGTTGAGGACCCCATAGTTCTTTTAGGATAGCCTTGCCAATATTCTCTTCAATGATTGCTCTTGCTCTTGCTCGGGCTTTGTCTTCACCTCAACTCCGATACCATGTTAAGTTATGGTATTTTCTATGCTTATAACAGTTTACTTCTTTTTCTATTATATTCCACCGATTAGCAATCACATGTACATAAAGTAAAGTGCAGATAGAACATTAAACGATCGACAGAAAACAAGCCAAGACAAGAGACACAAGATGTGGCGGCTAGCCAGGGACAAACCCCACAATGTGTGGGGAAACCCTTTGATCAAATCTTCTTTTATCTTCAATAATTCAGCAGAGAGAAATAGTACAATAAATCTGATTCATATCAGCAGTAGCAAACCCTAGATCAGTAGCATCAGCATTAGCAGCTTCATTATCAAACTAGGGCAAACCATATCTCACAAACCGACAGTCGGATTGACTTCATTCCACCACCAAAAGTTTCGGCTTCAGAGGAGGTTCAGATGAACCTACAATGCAGTTCATATGAGGAGATCTTCTAGGCCAAGCAAGTCAATCTTTACTTCTACAGTTGCAGCTTCAGTTTCAGCAGTTTCTGACTTCAAACTAAGGCAGTCGATATCTTGCAAACCGTTCATCGGATTGACTTCATTCCACCACCAAAAGTTGCGGCTTTCAAAGGAGGTTCAGATGAACCTATAACGCAGTTCCAAAGAGGAGATATTCTAGGCCACGCAAGTCAATCTTTACTTCTGTAGTTGCAGCTTCAGTTTCAGCAGTTTCCGGCTTCACATGTGTGAGAGAGAGAGACCCATTTCAACGCAGTAGAGAAGAGACTCATATCTGCGCAGTAGAGAGAGAGAGAGAGATGTGATGAGATGAGTGAGTCCAAATGAGGAAAAGTCCTCTTATATTTATACACAACGTTGGTGGGTGAATAGATGTGACTGTTGGGCTTCTGAGCCTACATGAGTTGTAGGTCGGCTTGATAATAATTCCATAATCAAAATAAATTCATATCTCCATGAATACTTATCGGAATTGAATGATCTTTATATCAATCCTACACCTCTCGATGAGAGGAATCTAATAAAAATATTATTAGTCATGAATAAGATGACCCACATGAATTTTTGCCTCGTTGCAAATTTTAACAGATGTGCTTCATGGTTGTGGGTTTAGGCCTTACAGATATTTTTCATGTGGTTCCAAGTGAGGAGGATTCAATATGAGCATGATGATCAATTACTTATGACCATAGTGGCACAATGACAATATGTTAGTCCCTTATTGAGATTAGCATGGGACCCTAGCATTATAGGGCTTGGCAGTTTAGCTACCATTAGGATGAGTTGGCTTTTATAGGGGGAGATCACTCAGATTCTTAATTGGCCTTTAGTTTCACATACAGTGATCCACCTGGATATTGGTTTCCACCCACCTATTGCACCTAGAACTCTAGTTGGTTTCATTAATTTCCTTGATTATAGCAGCATTTACTATTTTTAGCAATTTTTCGAGTCCTGAACTTCTGAAGTTGTTTTGATACCCTAAACAAAAATATTTGGAGGTTTACTGGAGGACCATATTCATAAGAAAGGGCCTACCACAAATCCTATAGTACTCAAAGAGATATTTCCAACAAGGTATCATATGCACCAAACAGAGATCATATGACCAAGTTATGACCCCGTGAAGTTGGCTTCCCAACTAACCCCAACAGGGCCCACAAATGCTTGGTGTTCCATCTCTTGGGGTTAGTTTTTTGGTTTTTTAGGTTTTCAATGGTTGTTCAATAATAAAAATTCCCTTGAGACTCATTGTAAGATAGTTAAGAGACATGTAGCCACCACATCTCTTCTCAGAGATAAGCTACCATCGCCTGAGCTAGTTTATTTCCATTCTGCTTGTAAGCATCTTTCAGTTCTTTGATATTAATGAAATGAAATTAAATTTCTACTGCATATCTATGTTTATGTTTATATCTATATTCTGTTTCATTCCTACATATGTTTGGATCAGTAATATCAGAGTGGTTTTCCCTTTATCTATTTTTATTTTCATGTCCCCAATGAGGTCAAGGTATAAGGGGTTAGGGCTCGAACTGGTTGAACCTTTGCAAGACCGACATTGAAACCTTGATGGCCTCACATGGCAGAAGAAAATAAAGATGAGGGAGTGGAAGATCCTTTTAAAATATTGCTCGACGATCCCCTCAAGTGACAGAGGAATGCGATGATGGATAACTTTGCCTAGATCATTCAGCAGCCACCCACATGCGACGTACCTTCATCCAGCAGCCACTCTGGAGACACTACTCCCTTCAAGGTACAATTCAACTTTGACATTCCCATATTTAAAGGCTAGGTAGATGCAAACATTGTAGATATATGGTTAAATTTGTCAAAAGGATATTTTTTTATTCATGACTTTTCCAATCAGGAAAATATTACTTTTACACTCCTCAAAGTCACCCCCCATGTCAAAGACTAGTGGGAAACCTACTATGAACAGAAGGACAAGAGGAAACCCTCACTATTTTCAGCTACACCCACTTGGAATTATTTATAAGACACCATCAAGGAACAATATTACCCTGTTGGGAGCTATGAAGATAAATACATAAAGTGGACAACATTGCGTAGGGAAGGGACCAAGACGTGTCGCAATTCACAAATATTTTTCATACCCTTTGCACGAAGTTGGGTATCAAGGATTTTGAGCAGAATTTTGCACTTAAGTACCATGTCTATCTACACAAGTAAATACAGGGCAATATGAAGTTCATGGACATCTCCTCGCTTGGCACCACCTATCAATATGTTATAAAGATCAAATATACTTTACATAGAAGAAGCAAGACTTTGGATATGTGAATCTGAAGCAAGGGAAAGGAACCCCAAAACCACAGAACAAAGGACAAAGCTAAGGCAGGGTGACCCAAGATGTTATGAAACCAGCTCAAGAAAAGATAGAAAAGATAGATCAACGCCTTAGAATTCAGCCTCTTCGAGGGGGCAACCTCCTTTACATTACATAAATGAAAAATTCTTGGATGATTCAAATGACAAAACCTCCTTTCTATATATAGGAGTCTAACGAGTCACAATATAATCCAGCCGACCTAACGATAATAATATAAAGCCACAAAAATAACAATAGAGGGATTCTATGGGGCACAGTAATAACAATATGGGGGTAATAGCAGCACAACAATATTAATAAGGGGTATAACTACAATAGTAATGGGGTAATCACTAGTATTATAGGGACCCAACATGCCCCTCTCCTTCAAAAAAGTGTTGTCCTCAACGCTTGAGTAGTTCTGGATACTTCTGCATAAAATTTTCATCCTCCCATGTGGAATCTTCAGCGGATAAGTTCTTCCACTTGATAAGATACTCTAAAATTGATCGATTTCGTAGCTGTCGAGTTCTTGTTTCTGTGACTGCTTCCGGTTCCAATATAATTTTTCCTTCCTCGTCAAGTTCTGGTAATATTGTTTGAACTGGGAGCTTGTCGCCTATAACCTTCTTTAAACATGAAACATGGAAAACTGGGTGAAATCGAGAAGCTGCAGGAAGCTCCAATTTGTATGCCATAGTACCAATCTTTTGCAACACCTTGTACGGACCATAATACTTTGGTGATAATTTATTATCCTTCTTAGCTTGCTTGAGGGACATTTTCTTATATGGTTGTAGCCGTAAGAATACCCAATCACCTACATCAAAACTTCTTTCATTGCGATATTGATATGCCTGTTGTTTCATTCTATTCTGTGCCAACACGAGTTTATCCTTTAAGAGTTGGAGGACTTGTTGTTGATGTTCAATGTGATGTTCCACTGCCTGAACCTTAGAATTTTCTCTTAAATATGATGTGATGGATGGTGGTTGATACCCATAAAGTGCCATAAATGGGGTCATTTTTGTTGCTGTATGGAAGGAAGTGTTATACCACCATTCAGCCAGAGGCAACCATTTGACCCATTGTGTCTGTTTATCAGATACAAAGCAACAAAGATATCCTTCCAAACATTTGTTTACTATCTCAATTTTCCCATCAGATTGAGGATGATAAGATGAGTTATGAGCTAACTGAGTACCAAGACAAGAAAATAATTCTGTCCAAAAATTACTAGTGAAAAAGGGATCTCTGTCACTTACAATAATCTTTGGGTTTCCATGTAGCTTTTGAATTGTTTCCATAAATGCAGTAGAAACTGTACTGGCTTTAAATGGATGTGATAATGCACAAAATTGTGCATACTTGGTAATTCTGTCAACTACCACCATGATGACATTCTTTCCCTCAGACTTGGGTAAACCTATGATAAAATCCATTGAAACCTCTTTCCAACGTTGGCTTGGAATGGATAAAGGTTGTAATAGACCCGGTGTCTTAATTGTTTCAACTTTATTTTGTTGGCAAACCAAACATTCTGCCACAAACTTTTGAATATCTGATTTAAGGCCATCCCAAAAAAATTCCTTCTTAAACCTGTGGTAAGTTTTTAGAAATCCTGAGTCCCCTCCTAAGGGAGAAGTGTGCAATTCCATAAGAATCTTTTGTTTTAGTTGGGAATTCTTACAGAGGTATAAGCAATCTTTGTACCATAACAAATCATTTTGCCAGCTAAATGTATCATACGTACTAGAATCTTGTTGTAATTTTCGAATAAGTTCCCACACTTCTTCGTCATTCTTCCATTCCTCCCTTGCTTCATTTATCCAATCTGGTTGGATAATATAAATGGCACACAACAATGCTTCCACATCCTCATCCTTTATTGAGAGTGCATCTACCACCACATTTTGCTTCCCTTTTTTGTAGATGATTTCAAAGTCATAACCCAACTTCTTTGTGACCCACTTTTGTTGCTCTTCAGGGGATAATCTTTGTTCTAAAAAGTATTTAAGGCTATCATGTTCTGTTTTTACCTTGAAGTGTCTTCCCATTAGGTAGGGTCGCCATTTCTTAAGTGCATGGAGTATTGCCAACATTTCCTTCTCATAAATAGCTTTGCTTAAAAACTTTCCCTTGATTGGACGACTTTCAAAAGCAATGGGTCTTTCATCTTGGATTAGAACAGCACCAATTTCATTTTCTGAAGCATCACATTCCACAATAAAGGTTTTTGTGAAGTCCGGTGTAGCTAAGACCGGTGCTTGGAACATTGCCTCTTTAAGATGTTCAAAGGCCTTTGTTGCTTCCAGAGTCCATGAAAATGCATCTTTCTTCAATAATGTTGTTAGGGGTGCTGCTATTCTCCCATAATTCTTAACAAACTTGCGATAATACCCTGTCAACTCGAGAAATCCTTGCAAATGCTTTATGGATGTGGGGATTTTCCATTCCTTAATGGCTTTAATTTTGCTAGGGTCTACCTTAACTCCTTCATGAGATACAATATGACCCAGATATTCCACCTCTTGGACTCCAAAGAAACATTTGGATCTTTTTGCATATAATTGTTTCTCCTCCAATAGTTGTAGCACCCTGTCAACATGTTCAAAATGATCCTTCCAAGACTTGCTGTAGATTAGTATATCATCAAAAAATACTAACACAAATTTTCTAAGGAATGGTTTGAAAATTGAATTCATCAAACCTTGAAATGTTGAAGGTGCATTGGTAAGGCCAAAAGCATGACCAAAAATTCATAATGACCCTCATGAGTTCTAAATGTTGTTTTTGGAATGTCTTCAATCTTCATTCTGATTTGATGATATCCTGAACGAAGATCCAACTTGGTGAAGTAAATTGATCCATTCAATTCATCCACTAATTCATCAATGACAGGAATGGGGAACTTATCTTTAATAGTGAGCTTGTTGAGCTCCCTATAATCCGGACACATGCACCATGATCCATCCTTCTTGTGCACCAATACTACTGGAGCAGAGAAAGAACTTTGACTTGGTTGAATTATACCAGTCTCTAGCATTTCTGCAACCATACGTTCAATTTCACTCTTTTGGACATAGGGATATCTATACGGCCTGATGTTTGGAGGAACGCTTCCTGGAATCAGATGAATAGCATGATCATGATCACGCATAGGTGGGAGAACTTTGGGAGTCTCAAATACCTTGGAATGATTGTCCAGGACTTTTTGGAGATCTGGAGAAATAGATGATTCCGATGTGGAAACATCTAGCGAACATAATTGTGCAATTACACCTCTTTGCTCCTTTTTTAGAAGCTTTGTCATACCATTAGAGCTGATTATCTTTCCTGGTTTCCCTGCAATACCCCTTAATTCAACTTCCTTTCCTTACGTAGAAAATTTGATGAAAAGTTCTTGAAAATTAAAAGCTATTGTACCCAAGGATTGTAGCCATTGGACTCCTAGTACAACATCAGCACCTCCCATTGGAATGGAAAGCATTGGGCTAGTCAATACATATTCTCCCATGGATAGCTTGATATTATGGCACTTTCCAGAGCAATTTATTGTTCCTTCATTTGCAATCATCACTTGACACTTTGGTGCTGGATATAGGAAGCAATTCAATTCTTTTTCTACCTTACAATGAATAAAATTGTGGGTGCTTCCTGAATCAATCAACACTATTACCTTTTTCTTCTTGATTTGTCCTTCTACCTTGATGGTTTGAGGAGTGGTAATTCCCGCCAATGCATTACAAGATATGGTCAGATTTATTTGTTCTTCATCTAGGCTTTGTTCCTGGAGTATATCCTCTTCTTTTGACCTTTCTTGCTCCTTTTCTTCTTCCTCTTCATAATCTATGTAGAATAATTTATTCTCAGCACACTTATGACCTTTAGTGTATTTGCTATCACAACTATAACAAAGCCCTTTTTCTCTTTTTTCTTCCAATTGTTGTGGTGTCAACCTTATAGGTTGTGGAAGACTAGGGGAAACAACACTTCCGTCTTTATAGTTGTGAGTGGTATGCTTCCTGGTTGCCATAATTTTGCTTTCCATTTTTCTTGCTAACCTGAATGCCTTCTCTAATGAATCAGGTTCCCAAAGGCGAACATCATGTTGGATATTATCCTTTAAAGACCCTATGAACACATCAATCCTATGCTCCTCAGGAATATCTTTTACCCTTATGTTCAATTTTTGGAACTCCTCAATGTGCTCCATTATTGAACCCTTTTGTTTGAGACTTATCAATTGGCTAAAAGAAGTGTTGCTTTTTGTATCCTCATAATGTTCTATCAATTCTTTCGTAAAAATTGCCCAAGTGATATATTGTTTACGAGAGAAAAGCCATTGATACCATACAAACTGATTTGGTTCCAAATATAAAGTTGCCATACGTACCTTTTGTGTGTTTTGCACATTATTGAGATCGAATAATTGCTCCATCTG